>JAGXJF010001840.1:0-340760 GCA_019208055.1 Stipa capillata | reverse complement strand
TGACCCACTCCACGATTCTCGACGCCCGGGCATGCGGTGGCGATTCCTCCCAGACGCAAGGCGGCGGCAAGCGCGCGCTGTGTGGGGAGGGCGAGGTCGGCGACGGCCTGATGAAGAGGATGTCCGTCCCTCACTTATCGCGAACGTCGTAGTATGCCTTGTCTCGAGATATTGAGGATGGAATTCCACAGGGTGGCTGGCGTCTGACGCCGAGCTGGGAGCGGCCCATACGACAGAAGTGGCTCCACACTGGACGGCGGCCTGTCCAGCGCTCGGCGGCGTGCGTGAGGCGGCCTCCGATTCTCCTCCCCAACCGCCCAATCGCCTGGATCTCTAATCGCTGTTCATCCCTCAGTCCGCGTCCAAACCTGCCTGCCTTTGCCCGCCGCCGCTGCGTCACGCTGCCGTCGTCGCTGTGTCTGTCCGGTCCGCCGGCCGGCCTTGGCGGTAGCTCCCTGCTCCAGCGGAGGGTCTTGACCCCTCAGCGCTCACCATGGACCACTTACTGCCGGCGCCTCTTCGCGGAGGCGCTGCGTGCCTGCACCCCGTCTGCCGGCCCGTAGAGCTAACCAGTACTGAGAGAGGGGTTGTGCAAAACCCAAACCCAATTCCACGACCGAGAGGGTAACCGCGACGAACAGGGCGCATCGCCACCGCCGCATTCCAATTCCGCAATCAGAAACGCTACCCATCGAATCCACTACCAGGCTCCCTCGCGCATACTCCAGCTCACGGTGCCTTCAATGTCGCTGGAGTCTTCTCGCGTCCGTAGGCTCGCCGCGCCGAGGAGTTAACTGCCGAGTCCTCGCTCCGTATCGTCGCGGCGCATTGTGTAGTATCGATAGAGACAAACACTACACGGCGTCGGAGTATGAATGGCCGGGCTCGGAGGCCGGCGGCGACGCACGGCGGAGAGGCGCCGCGAAGGGCGACGAGGTGTAGGGCTTCGTCAGTCTCTGTTTTCTCTGTGTGCTCTCTGTTTTGGCCCTTTGCATTTGGATATCTGCTTTGGGCTTTATCTTTAATCGTGCGGAGCAGAGGAATCTGCCGCTTTGCGTTTGTTAGTTCTTTGACACTAAACGATGATCTCGAGAAAACAGCAGGAGCACTGCCTTTTCATAAAGAAGAAAAGAGGTGAAAAACCAATATGTACAGTGCGGCACACGTTTTGAAGGGATCGTGGCCAACCCTACCGACTCAACACAACTTCAGCCAATACCCACCGTGGGCATGGCTCCAGCAAACGCCCTCTCTCTTTGCTTGATGTCGTCGAAGGCCAACATCGCAACCTCATAGTGCGTCATGCGAGAACCCATAAAAATACGCCTGTTCCTCTCCTTCCATATGTTCCACATGGTGTAGATCAACCTACCGCTGCGCCGTCTGCGCCCCTGCGTCGTCTCCTTGGCGAGCAAATCATCCCACCAGCTGGAGACATTGCCAGGGTCCGGCAGGAGACCCGAGACCGACAAATCTTCGTGTGGCCAGACAGACACGTGGTTCCAAACGGCGACAGAGAAGGGGCAGTCTTTGTACAGATGGGTCGCGGTTTCTTGGGCCTGTAGGCACAACTGGCATCTCGGGTCATGCGGCCAGCCACGAATCGCCAACATATCGGCCGTGAGAATTCTCCCATGTAAAACCAGCCAAGCGAAGAACTTGCATTTGGGCTCGGCATGAGCGGACCAAATCTTGGCGGCGTCGAACCTGGGGTACGATCCATGGAATTGGGCCGCGTACGCTGACGCTGTAGAGTACGTACCATTGGGGGTCAAGTTCCAGGTGATGGAGTCCTCCTGGTCTGGCGTGAGGTGCAACTGGCTGATCCAGGCCCAGAGGGTGACATATTCCCCAAGCTGAGGCAAGGATTGGATCCTATCAAGTGCACGGATCCAGTTAACGCCGCACAGCTCCTGGTGCACAGTCCTGTTTTTCCTTGAGGCGATCTTGTAAAGCTCGGGCGCTAGCGATTTCAGAGGTCCCTTTCCGCTCCAGTTATCGTGCCAGAACAACGCCTTATGCCCATTCCCGATGGTGATGGTGGTGCAGGCCCGGAAAAGATCCATATCCGCCTGGTCGCACGGGAGCTAAGTTCCCACCCATGGCCTGTCCGGGTCAGTCCATTGGAGCCACGGCCATCGTAGCCGCAATGCCCGTCCAAATCTCTCAATGTCAGCGATGCCGAGGCCACCCAACTGCCTTGGACGGCAAACCGTCTTCCAGTTGACCAGGGAATGGCCACCGGTCGGTTGCCCATGGTCCTCCTTTTGCCACACAAATCCTCGCGAAATTTTGTCAAGCCTGCGAAGGATCCACTTTGGAGGCGCGAGGGCCGTGATGTGATACGTGGCAATGGCTGTGAGGACAGATTTGGCGAGGGCAACCCTTCCAGGCCTATTAAGGTGCTTGCCCATCCATCCCGGAAGCCTACCAGCGGCCTTGTCGATGAGGGGTTGGAATTCGATCTTGCGCAGACGGCGGACATGCAGGGGGAGGCCCAGGTATCGACCAGGGAAGGAGGCAATCTTGGCGGGAAAGGTGGAGAGCATATCCGCGAGGTCAAAGTTGTCGCATCTGATGGGGAAAACCTCCGTCTTCGCCAAATTCATGATGAGCCCGCTAGCCTCACCAAAAACCGCTAAAATGGCGAAAATTGCGCGTAATTCCTCCTTATCCGGGTTAGCAAAAATGCCCGCATCATCCACGTATAGAGAAATCCTGCAGCTTGCGATGCGAGAGCGGATGGGCTTGAGAACGCCACGCTGGGAGGCCAGCCGAAGGATCTGCTGCAGGGGGTCAATGGCTAGGATAAAGAGCATCGGCGATAGCGGATCACCCTGACGCAGCCCGCGAGCGTGTCTGAAGGGGAGGCCAGGACTCCGTTCAGCAGGATCCTTGAGGAGGAAGATGCCAGGGACAAGCAAATCCAATCCCTCCAACGCTGCCCGAAGCCTAGGCACTGCAGCACCTCCAACAGGTAGATCCAATTGACAGAGTCGAAGGCTTTTGAGATGTCAAGCTTGAGGAAGAGGCTCGGGATGTTCTTTCGATGCAGGTCCTTAATAAGATTCTGGACATGGAGGAAGTTGTCGTGGATGCAACGCTTCTGGACAAAGGCGCTCTGGCACTTAGAAACCAAGGTTGGTAGAATTGGGGCAAGTCTGTTGGCCAAAAGCTTGGAGAAAATCTTGGAGAGGCTGTGGATGAGACTGATTGGCCGGTAATCACCCACCCCAGATGCATCGGCTTTCTTGGGCAGCAGGATGATGTTAGCGGAGTTGATGAGGGGGGCGCAGTCTCCCTTTAGATGAGATAGCTGTAGGATGGCCGAAACCACATCATGCTTGATGATCTCCCAACAGGACTTGAAAAACGCACCAATGAACCCGTCCGGACCCGGCGCCTTGACAGAGGGTAGCGAGAAAACCGCGGCCTTGATCTCCCACTCAGCGAAAGGGGCATCCAAATCTGACAAGTTATGGGCGGTGATATCCAGATTGTCCCAATTTAGGGAGGAGTTCCGCGCAGCCGACTTGCCCAGCAGCCCCTGAAAATGGGAAAAAAGGGCGTTCTCTTTGTCCTCCTTGGTGATGGCGATGCCCTGATCGGTTTGGAGGGTTTGAATGAAATTTTTTCTTCTTCGCCCGTTGACTCTGGCGTGGAAAAGCTTGGAGTTAACATCTCCAAGCCTAATCGAAGTGAGACGAGAACGCTGACGTAGCTTGATTTTCTGGATGGACAACAAGCCCAGGTAGGGGGACTTGAGGTTGTGGCGCAGCTCACGCTCGGCAGGGGATAGAGGTCTATTTTCCTCCGCAAGATCAAGCCTCCAGATCACTTCCTTAGCAATAGCGATCTGGCACTTAAGGACTCCCACACGTTCACGCTGTCATTTTCTGAGCGCCTTTGCCGTGCGACACAACTTTATATGTATACGTCGAATGGCGTTCGATGCCTGAACGGTCTTGTTCCAAGCCGCAGCCACAGTCTCCTTGAAGCCCGCAAGCTGGAGCCAGAACTCCTCAAACTTGAAGGAGGGCTTGGGCCGCTCGTCTGCATCGCCTTGGAGGAAAAGGGGGGCATGGTCCGAACATGCAGAGGTGATGGCTTGCAGGTGCGCGTTGGGAAACAGCAGGTCCCACTCATCAGAATGAAAGAAGTGATCGATTTTGGTGAGCACAGGGTTTTCTTGGGCGTTAGACCAAGTGAACTTTCTTCCGGTAAGCTGTAGCTCCTTAAGCTGGAGGTGGTCCAGCGCCCCACGGAAACTGCCAAGCAGCCGACTATTGATGTTCAGATTGTTCTTATCCGCCGCCTTGGTGATCAGGTTGAAATCGCCCAGGATAAGCTAACATGGATGGACCAGAGACTTAAGGCTCCTCAACTCGTCAATGAAGAGCATCTTCTCCGGCACCCCCTGCGGGCCGTAAACCGACGTAAGGGTCCACTCAATTCCTTCGCTAAGCATGGTGACGGTGGCGGAGATCGTTCCCTGGGTGGCGTGGAAATCGGAGAGCTTGAAGTAGTTGTCAGACACAGCCATGATCATACCGCCGCGGGTGCCCACGGCAGGGAAGACGATGTAGTTTGCGACGAACGCAGGTCCAAACATGCTTGTAATCATGGCGTCATCGACGAATTCTAACTTGGTTTCTTGGGCGCACACAATGGTGGCCCTGGAATCACGAACGATATCCCTCAGGGCGTCGCGACGGGCAGGCGTGTTGAGTCCGCGCACGTTCCAGCAGATCACATTGATGTTAAGTTGCGACATGGAGGAAACCAAAAAGGGCACGATGTCGGGGAATGCAGGCGATAGACAGACACCGAGGCTGCGGTTGACCGAGGGGCGAGCATCGCAGGGAGTTGAAGTAGTGCAATTGATGCAGAATGCATTGGCTACAACTGATACAGGAAGAGACAGACACAGGGCCCCTTCCCCGGCATACAGAACACACATGGTAGGGAACGACACGGACGCTCCCAAAGCCCAGGGACGCAAACAGCAAAGGTTGCTACACATGTGCAATCATCTTCCCTCCCTTGCCGGCGACCTTCGTCTTGTCTCCTTTTGTTGCCGCAGCTTTGACGTGCTTCGCGAGCGCTTCAATAGCTTGGATCACCGGCGCCGCTAGAGGCGTGTTGAAGAGCGCAGCATAAGCGTTCTGCACATTCTGGTCCAGGACAACCGAGGGGTCGAGCAGCCCGCAGGCACGGGCTAGCAGCTCCTGGACGACATCGCTTCCACTCGTGCGCTGCTTGATCTTCTTCTGGGCGATACGGCCGCTACGCCGCGGCGAGGAGAGGGCGATCCCTTTGCGTCTTACAGTCCTGGCGGCCGGGGTGGGCAGCAGTGCCGGTGGAGGCTCGACGGCGATCGAGACGACGAACCGCCCAATCGCTCCCGCGTCCGACGCATCAGCATCTGCCACCAAGGCCATGGACGAGCACGGGGCCACGGAGAGGCCGTCTCGGGCCGGGGATGGCGGCAGAAGAGCCAACAGAGGCAGCGGCGTGCCAAGAGCCGACAGGGCCGGCGAGGCGAGGCGAGCGGGAGGCGAAGAAGGCGCCGAGGGGTGGCCCGTGGCCACGTCGTCGATATTCAGCTCCGAAAGGTCGCGGCGGTCCAACTCGTGCCAGGCTTCATTCCCGGGTACACCGACCGGCGACTCCACCTGCGACTCAACAGGGGGTGCAGCGACCGGTGTGGCGGACTGCGAGGCGATCTCCAAGTCAGGACAGGGCGTCGGCAAGGCGAGGAGCCGTCTGAGCTCCTCCGCATCTCGCAACGTCTCCGCGCGCATGGCCGCGCGCTCATCCGCAGCACGAGAGCCGAAGACACGGCGGACCTGCGCCTCGGCCATCGCCACGACTCCCATCTGGCGGAAGCAACCCACAGCTGGTTGCGGGGACCTCGCGACGCGGCGACGACCACCATCCGCACGAGAGCCATCCTCTCGGCGCCTCAGCGAACGCGAGCGGGCACGCGGGGCCGCCGCCTCATGATGCCCACGACCGAGAGCGACGGCCATCGTGTCTCTCTCGCTGGTCATCGCGGTCGCCGTCCTCGTCTTCCCGGCGCAGCGGGCGGTGGGCGCGGCAGTGGTGGTCATTGCCACCACGCCTGGAACGGCGCGACGTGTCCCTTGTGGTGCCGCGGGAGTCGAACTCCCCAGGGATGGAGACACCCTCACTGCTGACGGGCACAAGCCCATCAACTGTGCCGTAGGACCACGGCGGGAAGACGGAGGTCGGTGGCGAGAAAGGCACGGGGTTGCCGTCGTGCGTCGCCATGTCGAGCGGCGCCGAGGTGAAATCCTCCACGCGTTCCAGGTGGATGAGGACGCGGAACATGGCGCCCCGCAAGCAGCGCACCGGCCGCCGCTCCGCCACGGTGACTCCATCAGGCGCACGCGAGGTGAAGGTGAGCTAGACCACCTTGGCGATGTTGCTCGGGTTGTTCGTCCACGCCCACAGCCCGATGGCCTTGGTGTCCAGCATCGTGACCGAGCGCGCGTCCATCTCTTCCAGCGCGCAGTTGCGCCCGATGACGCGCTCAACGATGGACGGCGTCCAGACATAGGCCGGCACCCCTTCCAGGTGGATCCTCGCACGGAACGGCATGGCGGCGCCGAGAGCATGTGCCAGCGGCCGCCATGGACGGATGAAGACGAGCGTGCCGTCCTCCATCTTGATGCGGCCCTTGTCCAGAGCCCTGTCGCACTGGTCCTTGCGCTCGAACTTGAGGAGGAACTCCTCCGGATAGTGGCTGCTGACGACGACGTCGCTCCGCCGCAGACGGAGACGGTCAAGCAATAGGCGCTCCACGACGGCCGGGGCCAGCCTGCGCGACGCGTCGACTGCCCAAGCAATGGCCGCAGTCGCCTCCCAGGAGCGCCGGTCGCGGTCGATGTCGAAGGTGGCCGGGATGACGCAGGTATCCTCCTCCGGTCTCGAAGCCGGCGCGCCAAGGCCGTGCTGAGCCATGTCGCAGGCAGGGGGAGCAGCGAGACCGCCGGGACAGCAGGGATGCGGGGCAGCGACGATCTCCGCCCAGGACCGCCCGTCACCTGGCCTGCACGACGAGAGGAAACGAGGGAGCGGGGGTGAGGGAGGGTGTGCGCTGGCTCGCTTCTCAGCGGGCAGAAACGAGCGCGGTGGCCGGAGCGGTCGCAGACGAAGCAACGCAGGGGGTCGCGGCAGGCTCTCGCTCGGTGGCCCTTGCTGAGACAGCGAAAGCACCTCCCCCACGTCCTCATATTGAACTCGCGCGCCCGCTCCTCGGCCAGCCTGTCGACGCGCCGCGCCGGATGCCCGTCATGTCGCGGTAATGGCGAGGCCCGACGAGGACGGCGCCTCGAGCCCACCGCCACCCAGGGAGCGGCGCGGCCATCCCCTGCAGCAGACGCGTCATGAAGGCCTTCGTCTTGAATGTTGGAGATAGGCACAACCACCAGGGAGCGAAGCCGAGGCGGGGTAAAAACGGGGGCAGGCGAGGCGCGCGGAGCCGACGTGGCAAAGGGGCCCAGCGGGGACGGCTCCACCGAGTCGGGGACAAACTCAGACGACGAAGACGCGCAGCGGCGGGCTGGGGATGAAGCCGACGGAGACTGTGTCTGGATCGGGCCCTCCGGGATGGCTTGGGGGGCGACGATGGGGCAGGAGGAGCCCAGGTTGGTGCGCTGCTTGGGGGAGAGGAACCAAGGGACATGGGGCGCCAAGACGGTGGGCTGGAACGGCGGTGGGGGCAGGGTGGGCGACGGCAGAGGCAGGGGCGGCGGCGGCGGCAAGGTCGCCAGCAGCGTCGCAGGAGCAGGGGACATACCTGGATTCAAACTCCTCATTTTACATGTTCCTGTTTTGACGAGGGTGATAATCCGATTAGGCACTCCAAAGCGGCTCACGATCCCTCGGATGAACTTGATCGCCGTGTGCCTGGTGATCTTGACGACCGGCTCCGCCTCTGTCCACTTAGTGAACTTGTCGATGGCGACGTAGATGTGCTTGTAGCCCCCGACTGCTCGGGGGAACGGACCGATGATATCCAGCCCCCAGACCGCGAAAGGCCATGACAGGGGGATGGTTTGGAGCGCCTGAGCTGGCTGATGAATCTGCTTGGCGTGGAATTGACACGCTTCGCAGTGTCGAACCAGCTCGACGGCGTCCTAAAGAGCAGTTGGCCAGTAGAAGCCTTGCCGAATAGCCTTCCCGACCAACGTGCGGGATGACACGTGGCTCCCACACTCGCCCTCGTGGACATCCGCGAGCAAGTCGCGGCCTTCTTCCTGGGGGATGCACCGTTGGAAAACGCCATTGGAGCCGCGCTGGTAGAGTTCCCCATCTACCAAGGCGTAGCGCTTTGCTTGGCGTGTGATCCTTTCAACAGTGGCATCGTCCTCGGGGAGGATGTTTTCTTTCAGGTATCCTCGGATCTCAGAGATCCAGCAAGCTTCCTGAGAACAGGTGGCGAGCACCAAAGTGCTCGTCGGGCGGCGGCATCCTGACGGGATTCCCCACTGAAGATGCCGCCTGGGTAGGCTCGCCTTGGCGTGAGGTTCCCCTTTCATCTTGGTCGGCGGCCTTGACGGACGGCCGAGTGATCCTTTCTTCAAAGGCCCCAGCCGGAACCGGTTCCCGAGAGGACGCCAGTCGTGATAGGTAATCGGCGGCTTCGTTGTAGCGGCGCGGGACATGTTGGAGCTCCAACCCGTCAAACCGCCGCTCCAACCTCCTGACTTCGCTCAGGTACGCCGCCATTTGGGGATCCGAACACTGATATTCCTTGGAGACCTGGTTGACGACCAACTAGGAGTCGCCTTTGACAAGAAGTCGCCAGATGCCGAGGGACGCGGCGGCACGGAGCCCTGCGAGAAGTCCCTCGTACTCGGCCATGTTGTTGGTGGCTCGGAACAAGAGTTGCACGACGTATTGGAGCTCTTCACCTGTTGGGGAGGTGAGAACCACTCCAGCTCCCGCGCCCTTAACCGTGAGGGAGCCGTCGAAGTGCATGGTCCAGTGTTTGGTTCCTTCTTGCCCCGGATTGGCGGTTATTTCTTCCCCTTCATCTTCAGGCACCGGTGTCCACTCTGCGACGAAGTCGGCCAAGGCTTTGCCTTTGACTGCCCGGTTGCTGACGAAGCACAGATTGAACTCACCGAGCACAATTGCCCACTCGATGATCCGGCCGGTAGCCTCCCGGTTGTGCAAGATGCGATCGAGGGGGAATGCCGTAACCACCGAAACCACATGGGCTTGGAAATAATGCTGCAGCTTTCTCGACGCCATAAGGATCGCGTAGAGCATCTTCTGGGCTTGAGGGTAGCGTGTCTTGGCATCTCGCAGTACTTCGCTAACGAAGTAGATTGGACGTTGCAAGACACAGCTTCTAACTGGAACCTCCCCGGGTAAGGCACCCGGGGGGAAGCTCTCGGGCCCAAGCACTAGTGACCGCTCGGGGCCGCCAGGGAGCTCGGACCCCAACCTCTCCATATTGCCAGGGTGCTCGGCTCCTGAGTTAGACCCGTCGACTCTCGGGAGCTGGGACCCGAGAGCAACCTCCCCGGGCTCCATGCCCGGGGGCTCGTCTCTTGCCCCGAGCATGCTGGGCTGCTCGGGTTTGTCGGAGAGCTCGGGCCTCGTGGGAGGTGTTGGGAGCTCGGACCCACCCTCCCGCTCGACCACGAGGACGGCACTTACCACCCGGGGGGTAACCGAGAGGTAGAGGAGCAGAGGCTCCTCGGGGCTCGGGGCTACCAGGACCGGGGGTGAAGTGAGGTACTTCTTGAGGCTGCGGAGGGCTTGTTCGGCCACCGGGGTCCACTCGAAGTGGCCCGACTTCTTGAGGAGCTTGAACAGGGGCAAACCTCGCTCCCTGAGCTTGGAGATGAAGCGTCCCTAGGCGGCCATGCGGCCCGTTAGGCGCTGCACGTCCTTAAGGCGAGCCGGCGGATGCATCTGGTCGATGGCCCGAATCTTCTCGGGGTTTGCCTCTATTCCCCGGTTCGAGACTAGAAAACCGAGGAGCTTGCCCGATGGGACCCTGAAGACGCACTTCTCGGGGTTGAGCTTCATGCGAGTACTGCGGAGACTGTCGAAAGTCTCCGCCAGGTCCTCGATAAGCGTCGCTTGATCCCTTGTTTTGACGACAAGATCGTCGATGTAGGCCTCGATATTCCGACCTAACTGGGATTGCATAGTAATACGCATGGCATGCTGATAGGTGGGCCCAGCGTTTTTCAAACCCAAAAGACATGCGAACATAGCAAAAGGTCCCCGCATGGGTTGTAAATAAAGTTTTTTCCGCATCCTCTACCGACATACTAATCTGGTGATAACCAGAATAAGCATCTAAAAAGCATAAAAGGTTGCATCCCGCAGTGGAATCAACTATCTGATCAATGCGAGGTAAAGGGAAATGATCTTTTGGATATGCCTTATTGAGGTCGGTATAATCGACGCACATCCTTAGCTTGACGCCGGCCTTCGGAACCACGACGGGGTTAGCGAGCCAGTCCGGGTGGAGGACTTCTTGGATGAAGCCCGCAGCGAGAAGCTTGTCGACCTTCGCCCGAACGAACTCTTGATGCTCTGGTGCTTGACGGCGCACCTTCTGCCGGACGGGCCGCGCGTCGGGGCGCATGGCGAGGCGATGCTCAATCACCTCCCTAGGGACCCCGGGCATATCCGACGGTTGCCAAGCGAACACGTCGGCATTTGCCCGGAGGAAGGCGACGAACGTGCTTTCCTATTTGGCGGCCAGGCGGCCGCCGATCTTGACGGTCCTGGACTCGTCTTCACCAAGGATCACCTCCTTGATGGGGATGGAGTCGTCGGGGGCCACCCTGACCTTGGTCAGAGGAGGGCCCGAGGACTCGGGGAGCTCGGCGATGTCGTTGACCGCGGGCAGCAGTGGAGGAGAACAACTGCTCGGCGCAGAAGACGGAGCTCTTCAGGTCGACCGGTACCGTGATGGTGCCGTTAGGCCTGGGCATCTTGATGGTGAGGTAGGCATAGTGGGAAACCACCATGAACTTGGCGAGCGCCGAACGGCCGAGGATGCCGTTGTACGGGAGGTCGAAGTCGGCGACGTCGAAGACAACGCTCTCCGTCCGGAAGTTGTCCCTGGTCCCGAAGGTGACCATCAGGGACACTTGCCCGAGGGGCACCGTGAGGCCTGGAGTGACACCATGGAAAGGCATCGTCGGCTTCAGGCGTCCGGCTGGCAACTGCATTTTGCTAAACACCTCGGGGGACAGGAGGTTAAGGCCAGCACCCCCATCGATTAGCATGCGAGTTACCTTGATATTGCACACCGTCGGGGAGACCACCAGGGGGAGATGGCCCACACCCGAGGTGCTCTCGGGATGATCCGAGTTGCCGAAGGTGATCGGGGTCCCCGACCACTTGAGTGGTCGGGACGCCCCAGTACTCGGGGTAGCCGAGCATACTTCCCGTGCCATTAGCTTGAATTGGCGCCGGGAAGCGTGCGTCAAGGCGCCCCCGTTGATGCATGCGACGGCTTCAGGTTCCTGGAACCCGAGACCATCCTCCTCATCGTTGCGCTTGTTGCCGCCGTCCTCGCGGCGCTCCTCGCGCTGAAGCTTGTTCTTGTCGGCGAGAAACTTCACCGTCCGGCACTCCGAAAGGTCGTGCCAGTCGGTGTTATGAATCGGGCACCATCTGCCGGCACCCTGGACAGGGGCCCGGGATGGCTTCTTGCCGCCGCTCGCTCCTTCGCGCGGCAGCTTGCGCGCTTTGGCCTCGGCTGCCGCGGCAGACTCAGGCTTGCGCTTCTTGTTCTTGCCCTCCCGCTTCCCGGGAGGACGTGAGGATGACGTGCCGTCGGCCGATGGCTGGTCGGGACGGGAGTCATGCCATGCGCGAGCCTCAGCCGCCTTGGCGCACTTGTCCACGACTGCGAACAATTCTGCCGTGGACAGGATGTCGCGCGTGCCCAACTTCTCAAGCATTTTCTCGTCGCGCACGTCCTTGCCGGAAGGCGACAATGACTGCCTGAGGGGTAATCTTGGGGATGGTGTTGCGCACCTGGCTAAAACACTGGATGAAGTGCCGCAACGTCTCCCCTTTGCGTTGCTTGAGCGCGTGGAGATCACTTTCCATGCCAGGGCGCTCGAAGGTGCCCTGGAAATTGGCCACGAACTGGTGGCAGAGGTCCTCCCACGAGCCGATTGAACTCGAGGGGAGGTTCATGAGCCATGAACGGGCAGAGCCCTTCAAGGCCATGGGGAACCAGTTGGCCATTACCTTCTCATCCCCCCTTGCCACCTGGACGGCGGTGGTGTAGATCTGGAGAAACTCCTCCGGGTGGAAGGAGCCGTCATATTTTTGCGGCAACTCGGGGCGGAACTTGTCCGGCCAGTTGATGCAACGGAGGTCCGGAGTGAAAGCCTGGCAGCCTGCTCCGTAGAGCGGCATGCCGGCTTTCGCCACCGGCTGCGCCCGGGCGCGCACCGGAGAGCGCTGACGGCTTGCGGCAGGGCCAGAGGAGGATTGGCCCTCATCTACCCAATCTGCGCGCCGCCTTTCCTGGTGGTGCTTGATAGTGACGCGGCCGTCTTCATCCTCCCTTTGCCGGTCGAGCCAATGACGAAGATCGGGGCAACGACCACGAAGGGAGGCAACGGAATGATGGGAGCCGCGGGGTGGTTCCCTTGCTTCAACGCGTGAAGGGCGCGGTGGGAGTGGCGGCGGCGATGCTGCAGGGCCGACACGGGTGTCGCCACACGGGTGTCGCCATGCCTGGAAGAGGTGTGGGAGTTCCGGGCCGCCTCCTGACAGCGAGCGGTGGCCACCAGGTTGGTTACCTCCTGGAGCCAGGGGCCCACAGGAGATATTCCTTCCACCTGGACGGGTGGATGCCGGACGAGAAGCTGTGCAGCATGGAGCGCGCCGGCGGCCTCTCCTGGCAGGTCGAAGTCCAGCCGCGCCATACCGGCTGGGGGATCTCGGCGACAGAGGGATCAGCTTGCGCCTCTCCTTCTGCCGTGTAGCGGGACTGCGACGAAGTGCCGCTGGGCGCAGCGTGGCGCCCTTCCATGAGCGTTGGCACTGACAGCGCTGAGGATGAAGGCATGGAAGGAGTCGGCAGCCGATGCCCCCTTCGGAGACGCGGCTGTCGACTGGCCATGGAAGATGTAGCTTCAAAATCTTGACCTCCCCTACCTGGCGCGCCAGATGTCGACGACTAAACGCCGGCGTCGGTGGTCCGGAAGGACCCCCTTTGGAATTCGGCCAAGGAGGAGCTGGAACAGGAGCTACGATCGATCTAGGCCGAGTTAAACAATAGGAAACAGAGGCGGTGATTTACCCAGGTTCAGGCCACCGTTGAGGTGTAAAATCCTAGTCCTGCTTTGGTGTGTGTAATTAATGCTTTAGAGATTACAGAGATCGTCCTTGGATCGATTCCAAGGAGCTCTGATCTTCTTGCTTTGCTAGGTCCAGAAGAGCTTTGTCTAAAAAGATCTAACCCTTTGCATGGCCTCGGCTCTCCCCTTATATACCTGGGGGTTTACCACAGTGACCGAAGGGCATTAAATGCAGCAGGCATGCTGCTTACGTGGGGGGCGTGGGCACGCCACGCCGGCCACTGAAAGCTGCTGCGGAAGGGATGTTTTTGCTGACAAGCCATCCTTGGAAACCGGGTCCTTCATGATGGGTTGAAACGCGCTGGAGAAGACTTAACGGGCAAGCACCCTGCCACGGCACCAACCACCCGGGTCCCCACGGACCCAAGGGATGAACCTGGGCGCGCCGTACCGTGCCCCGAAAGTCATAAAGCTGTCAGATGATAACTGACAGGCCTTATCACGTCGGTGGACGCCCGCTTAGGCCTGGAGTAGGCACGCCTGCTGACATGCATTAAATGCACCGAACAGGCCTTAAATGCGCCCGATGGAACACGTGGAAAGGGCCCGCCTGGGCCCTTCGGAGGGCGCCGCGGAACCCCCGCCACGTGTACTGGCCGACGGACCCCCGAGGACTGCTCGGGGAAGGGCCCCCGAGGGGTGCTCGGGGGCGTCTCGCCACGTGACACCGTGGGAGGAACAAGAGGCGCTCGGGGTTCCCGGCTCGCTGCACGTGGGCCACTTGACCAAACCAAAAGGGGCCAAGCGGACATAGTGCTCGGGGGGGCAAGCCCCCGAGCGCATACTCTCGATTCTCACGCCCTTGGGCGACGTGGCATCAAGTTTGGCCCTTTGCCAACGGCTTAGGGAACCCTAATTCCCGTACCGCCGACAGCGCCCGCAGGGAGAGGAGAGCCGGTGGCGTTGGTTGCTCCGACGACCGGGTGCACCGGCAAGGAGAGGCGGCGGCGCGGGGAGAGAGGAGAGGCAGCGGCACGTGCCCACAGGGAGAGGAGAGCCGGCGGCGTTGGCTGCTCCGGCGGCCCGGCGCGCTGGCGAGGAGAGGCGGGGCGGTGGAGCAACCAACGGGACAAGAAATGCTACAATAGGTCTTTTTACCCTTATAAATGGACGGTTATATTAGATTGGTACTCCTATCTCAATTTAGGGGGGTACCAGGCTACAGTAAAAAATCTCAAATCTTACTAATAATACTAGTAAATATTTCTCTGACTAACTAGATTCAAGAACGCATCAACCGCAAATTGCCCAAGAAAAGGAAAGAGATAAGTTGTGATGCGACGAGAACTATCGGCTCATTGCCGAACCGTGACTGCATCAGTAGCTGACTAGCTGGTATCTTGTGAGATAGATGGACTAGACATTTGCAGATATTATCTTCAACAGCGGAGCAGCGTAAAACCAGTAGCTGTTAAATTGCCATCTTAAGCCAAAGAACATGTCAAGCAATCTACGTGGACAAAAATGTATGTGCATTGCTCAGATCAGATCAAGCACGCATCCATTTGTTACACCTTGATGACAGCACATAGCACCAAGGAAACATAAGAGAAAATCATAATTGTGTCGCTTTTGTACATTTTGCTAATCTGCTACAACAAGAAAGGAATCAGAGGTATTGAGAGAATCAAAATGGTGAAATAATCAGTGTTTCTTCTGAGCCCATCTCCTAATTTCTTTCTTTTGTATACCTGTACCGGTACCAGAGTGTGACTTACGGTAAGCTGCGAGTTGTTCCGATTTGCTGTCGAGCCAGCTTGTTTCCAAATCCAATGAGCCATGGCAAGGAGTAGAGTATCATTCACTTCCAAAACTTTGGCGCCCAATGGCCCGTTCGACTGCATCAAATCTCCAAATCCAATGAGCCATGGCAAGGAGTAGAGTATCATTCACTTCCAAAAACTTTGGCGCCCAATGGCCCGTTCGACTGCATCAAATCCTGACCTGGGGTTCGGTCCCTGGACCACAGGGTTACCAGGCCGGCCATACGGTGAAACTTCGTCTTGAACTCTTCCCATGCTTGGTACTTGTATCGGTTCACCTGAACTCACCGTTTCCATTTACCTCGGAACCCAGGTTGAAGCGCGAAATGACGGACGGAATTGACCTGTGAATCTGTGATTGGTTCATCCGTTGAGGAGCCACACCAGTGATGGCGCCTCTCCACGGTTCGCCTTCGGCATGCCGTAGCCTTGGTTGACCCTCTCCTCCAGGTGTGTGGTTCGCCGCGTGGGGCCGAAATCAGTGCACATCATCCGGTTTCGAGTGATACTACTGATTGGAGCATGGATTTGGTAACTCCGACTGGGTTCAGTGTGGGGAGAAGATCGTGAACTCATTGACGTCGATGAACACCCTGCACTCACACAAATCTCGGAGCACAACCGACGTTGTGGGAAAATATGGCCTACCAAGTCTTTGATCCAGCCCCCAGACCATATTGAAACCCACCAAGCAGAGCCGACGAAACGACGTCGAGCCCATCCACGCCCACGGCCGTGTGGTAGACCACCCACTCGCGTAGGAACTTGGCCACATAACGGACCATGTTGCTGGCGTAGATTCGCCTCTTCCCCCTGGCATCGTTCAACTAGTAACCTACACCGTTGCTGATGAGCCACCACGTGGCGGGTGTATCCGTCATGTTGCGTTTGAATCAGACTTAGGTGAACCATATGTGAAGAATCATGCGAAATTTATACTTCACCTAACAAAAAGACAAAAGAAATTAGAGTGAAAGTGAACCAAAGACAAAGCAAACATTTCACTTCGGCCAAGTTATCAAATGGGCCTTGTTTCCACACCAGCACATTCATGCGGCACGCCATGTGGTCAGGGAGACTTTTTTGGGCTGTGATTGGAAGTTGATGACAGAGATAGGCTGTTTGAAAGTAAGAGACAAAACTGAGCCTTGAGAGAAAGTTGGAGGACTAAATTGGCTATTCTCATTCAAGTATATGAGCTTACAAATGATGCCGTCGACCATCGATCCCTATTACTCCAACATTCTGACTATGGATTTTTGGCTCTCTGGCACTAATGAGCCTTTTATTTTTTTAATTTTGGAAAAGTGCAGTTTAGAGCTTGAAATAATTTCTATAAAAAAATTCCGAGGTGTAGATGTGGGATACAATATAGACTTGCGAAATTCATGAAATATGTAATCTGCACACAAAAAAAACAAGGACAAGAGGCTAAAGAAGCAACTATTTGTATTGTCGTTTTACACAGCTCACAAAAATACATTTTTTTTCATGAATTTCTGCAAGTACGCATAGTATTGTAAAATTTCTGAATTTTCTAAAATGCCGAAATAAAGTTTTCATACCATGAGCATTAGTGCTCGGGAGCCAAATCTAGTTTCCCATACATTCCCCACTTCGAAGGTAAAGAACATCGTATCTAGATTTGGCACTGTACTCGGGAGCCAAATCTAGTTTCCCATACATTCCCCACTTCGAAGGTAAAGAACATCGTATCTAGATTTGGCACTGTATTACTACTGAACGTTCAAAATACAAATAATACCTTCTCTTGAGCTATTTGTACAACGGCGTAGCCTCACCGTCAGCAGGCAACAAATTCAAACTAGTACACAGCCTAGTTCTAGTTGCAGGCTACAATTGAGCTCGCTGCTGCTAGCTTTACACAATGGCCTGACTCCGGAGCCAATAACTGCTTCAGCTCAACCAAAAGAGGCTGGCTGCTCAACTGGCAGATCCTGAAGGGTTTCAGTTCCGAGTCAAGCTACCTTATCCTGTTATCCAATGGGCAGGTATGCAATTGACTAATAAGCCAGCTGCAATTAGTTATACGCGCTCTGGAATGTGGTGGAGTTAGGCCGAGACGATATTTTTCTATTGCAATTAGGAAGACTTTACTAACACAAACCATAACTATAACTACACCTTTCCAAGTTGTCAATTCTTGTATTGAAGTCAGAAAAGTAGCTTACCATCAGCCCACAGCCGGCCGATACATGTCAACATCCATTAATATTTCGTTGAGGCATTGACTATGTTAATGTTACCTTTTTGGTCCTTTTGGCTGTCTCCTTTTCTTTGTTTAAACGTTGACTCCACTACCGTTATTAGTAAAGCCCGGCCAATGGGCGGTGTCAACGCCTCGCTGACGATTAGGAAGTTCGAGGCCATCTTTGCGTCTTACAGGAATCTGCAAAAATTTACTGGAAAGTGATGAGGCTATGTGTTTCCTTTTCTTTGTACATGCGCCAAAAGCGAAGTGTTCAAGTTGCCTTTAGCAGGGATCAACATAAGATATCCTTTGTTCAGGATAAGAGAGCAAAACGGTAATTCGCAATTGATCCTTCAAGTTGAAAACGAGAAGGGATAGTCAACTTCTCCAAAACTTGATTGAAGCTGGCTCATAATCAAATCTGAAAAAGGAAAACTAATTGGGCCTTCTGCGATAAAAACATCGACACACTGCATGTGAAGTGACACATAGCATGTCTTGTGCTGCATTTGTCGAAGTTAATTTACTGTTGCAGCTTTGTAGTCTCTTTACAGCTGCGGCCTGCAGAGACAGATTGCTAGATGGTGGGGTCACCGTCACTCAACACAGATGTGTTTGTTTTTTAACGCGATACTTTCCCAGCATGCTACTTGCCTACTCGGAGTCTTGGAGATAGGCTTCGAGGTTAACTCCAAGGGAAAATCTACTTCCCGACCTCTGGTCTTACGCGACAATCGGTCAGCGAACGTTCGATGGAGAAGGAAGAAGAAGATGGGGGAAGGATGGAGAAGAAGATAGGGGGAGGAGGAAGAAGGGGGAGGGGGGAAGCTCACTGTCAACAGCGAGAACGACGAGCTCGATGGCAGTAGGCATCCGGGGGCTAACCGGCGGCCGGACGGGTAACACTAGCGCCCCCTGGGCTTAGAGGAATGGCCTGATTGGGGCACCGGCACCCTGACTTGCTGCCGGTTGTGGGCGGTCAGATCTGGCGGCCGACGGCAAAGAGACGGTGGTGGGAGAGAGAGACGGAGGAGCCAGTGGAAAAGGGAAGAGGAGGCGGAGGCAAGCCGGAGTCAATAGAAGTGGAGGTGAGCCAGAACCGGTGCACAGGGAGGGAGGGAGAAGCGGAGAGATGCATGCGGACAGAAGGTAAAAAAAAGCAAAAAACAAAAAACAAAATTATGCGTTGCAAGTTGCGACTAATCGCATCCTAACTCTACTCCTCGTCTCCTAAACATGGCATGGTTCAGAGGATCAGTGTCCATGATCTATCACTTCGTTTTATCTGCTTGAAATCAAATCACCCACCCTTCCGACTGATCGGATCAGAGACATGCTCCATCTTTGTTCTAATAGATAAGACCAAGTAAAGATGTCAAAATGGTTGACCTACTCCAAACTCGGAGCCGGTTCAACCGAAAGGAGTTGTTCTTGCACTCTTGGCATAGTCCCAACTGGCACAGGGTTTAACAAATGCCCGATGGAATAGCTAGCCTTGGAATTCTAGAAGAAAGGGTTAATGTAATCACGGGGCAGTTAATCTAATCATCGGTGGTGAGGCTACAAATAATGTTCTAAAGACTTTCTAGCATAGTACTCCGTACCAAACTCTCTGCCTCGCGCCGTTGCTTGCATCCCGGGCGCGTGTTGACTTGGGCCGTGAACTTGAATCGAACGTCGAGTTCGGCGCAGCATGCAACGTGAACTTTTTCCACATCTCAAGATGTTCGGTACATGTGCATAACTAAGCCGACTGAAAAAGCTGGCTGCCTGCAACCAGATCTAACGCGCTGGCAACGTGCAGGCATGCTACGCGCCACCACCATGTTGTGGTTTGAGGCCAAATTAATCGATCGTTTCAAGCGCCTGCCGAATCAAATCCGGCGCCTGATTCGATCGGATTGGCATCATCGGGTTCCGAGAGCTGATTCTCTCGTCCAGCTCCTCCTCCTGTGCGTCGTGACCATATCATACGTGTTCTCTGCCACTTTGCCATGAGGCGGACGCGCCGGTTGCCAGTGTGCTCGGGCGCAGCTGGGACGCACCGGCGAGCGCGGCGTGCACGTCCGACGCGGCGCCACCACCACAGCCCTGTTGGTCGCTCGGAGCAAGAGGGAAACAGCGTAAGGGACCGACAAAGTGGCAGCACAGTGCAGTATCCGTGTCTTTCTCGTGCTCGCTGTGGAATGGAAGCGGATCAAGCGATGCATCTGATCTGACGCATACCCCAACTGCTAGTGTGTTCCTGCTCGGTCTGGTCCTTTCTGGCCGGGCGCCGCAAAAACGCTTGCTCCATCCACATCCAGTGTGCGAGAGCTCTGGTTTCCTTTTCTGGTCGGAGGCAAGAAAGCATCGCCACTGGTTCTGCACGATTAACCCCAACCATCCGAGGGAATGAGACAGCGAGCAACAGGAGATAAGATATGGAGGTCCAGCAATTCACAGCTTGAAACTACTACTGGCACTTGGAGACAGCGGTTGAGTGCACTGCAGTTTGCGCAGCCTGAAACTAGTACGAGCACTAGGAGACAGTGGTTGAATGCGTTGCAATTTGCAGATACTGAGACTACTACTGGCACTAGCACGTAGTGGGTGGATGCACCAACTCGTGGAGGAATCGGTCACATTGGACGCGAGTAGATATTTGTTCCGGGCCTTGATCTTGTCTTGACCCAAATTTGATTTCTTCAAAGTCTTTCCATAGAATGTCTCAAGATATTCTTAGGGGTTTAGTATAACCGTAGAAGTCAAGCACTACTACCAGCTCGAGGTTGGGTTTGGTGGAGCAAGACGTTGCTTACATAATTCTGTTCCAGACTCACAAGCCATAATGTCAATTGTCAAAGCAGCAACCATGTTCCCCAACGCAAAGCCCCTTTTAGGCGCACGCGCTGACCTCAACTTCTGACAGGTTTATTACACATGGAGATTGGAGCTCGTCATCAATGTCAGCCGCATCACCAACCATTAGGGGACGCAAGACTTTGCTTTCGCGGCATTTGATCATCGGATCGTCTCTGACCCGTGCCGCGGCACGGCAGTACGGCACCGCTGACTGATTTAATTAGATACAGCTGATGAACTGACCCGGAACTAAACAACAACCTTGACCGGTGCTGCCGCGGATTAATTAGCGGGCATCGCACAGCTGACCTAACTATCAATTCACTAACACGCTCGTGCTTCACATGTGGCTATTCTGACTGTGTTGATGCTAGTTTGCTCACGCACGCATTTTAATCACACGAGGACAACGAGCAGGACCGTCCCCGTTACAGAGTGCGGAGTAACACCCTACACTGGCGAAGCCACGTTTGGGCTGTGGGGTCAGCTGACCCCATAGCTTTTTGGTAAAAATATAAAATCCTAGCTATGTGTACACATTTTACACTCACAGATTATAGTTATTGACCCCACTGTCATTCACTCAAGCAGTAAAGTTTTTGATCTTCACCCCTATAGAGTTTTCTTCCTGGCGCCGCCACTGACACCCTAGCTGGTGGTTTTCTAATCCTCAACCGGAGTAACATATATCTCGTGTTCCTCGTTCTCAGGCATCTGAAACACGCCGAAACAGGGCATACACATTGCATATTATTGTAACTCAAAGCGAAAACAAGTACAGAAGCAGGAGGTTCTGAATCGCTCGGAGAAAGAGAGAGAAAAACAGGAGATGCATGTGCCAAGTGCCACGAGTGGCGAGGAGAGGAGATGCATCATGCATGTGAAGAAGCGTCAGGGGAGGGAGGCGCGGGCTCGTTAATTAACTGGAGGAGTCTCGCCCGTGCGTTCCTACCCACACACACACAATCAAACGGAGTCCAATTGCGGCGCGTGCCTAGACCGCACCACCCACGCTTTCTTGTGCCAAGTTGAGCTTTTGACACACACCAAACACCTTCTCTAATCTAATACCCACCCAATTAGCTCCAAGTCGTCTCTTCTCCTTCCTCTCCTAACCTCCTCCCCGTTTCTTGTTGTATATATAAACGCCCGCAACCACAGGCCACACAACGCCAACTCAGATCAAACAAAAAGGAAAAAGGAAAAGATCACAGCATCGCACAACAGCAAGCTAGCTACCACATACAATAGAAAGGCGAGAATGGCGATCGCCGTGAGCGGTAGCTGGACGCCGCTGCGGACTCTCGGCCGCGGCGCGTCTGGGGCCGTCGTGTCGCTGGCGCAGGACGGCGCGTCGGGGGAGCTGTTCGCGGTCAAGTCCGTGGCCGGCGCGGCTGCTGGGGACGCCGCGCTGCTGAGGCGGGAGCAGGGGATACTGTCCGGGCTGTGCTCGCCCCACGTCGTGCCGCTGCGTCGGCGGCGGCGAGGGCGAGGGCCGGGACGGGTCGTACTCGTACCATCTGTTCCTCGAGTTCGCCCCCGGCGGGTCGATCGCTGACGAGGTCGCGAGGAATGGGGGCCGCCTCGAGGAGCCCGCTCTCCGGGCGTACGCGGCCGACGTCCTGCGCGGTCTGGCGTACCTCCATGGGGAGTCGATCGTGCACGGGGACGTCAAGGCCAGGAACGTGGTGATCGGCGTCGACGGGCGCGCCAAGCTCGCCGACTTCGGGTGCGCCAGGACGCTGGACTCGGTGAGGCCGATCGGTGGCACGCCGGCGTTCATGGCCCCGGAAGTGGCACGCGGGGAGGAGCAGGGGCCAGCTGCCGACGTCTGGGCGCTCGGCTGCACGGTCATCGAGATGGCCACCGGGCGCGCCCCGTGGAGCGACGTGGACAACGTCCTTGCCGCCGTCCACCGGATCGGTTACACGGACGCGGTGCCAGAGGTGCCGACATGGATGTCGGCGGAGGCGAAGAACTTCCTCGCCATGTGCTTCGCAAGAAACGCCCGCGACCGGTGCACGGCGGCGCAGCTCTTGGAGCATCCGTTCGTGGCATCACAAGCCGGCGATGCCAAGGTCAGGTGGGTGTCTCCCAAGAGCACTCTGGACGCCGCATTCTGGGAATCGGAAACCGACGACGAGGAGGAGGATGAGATTTCACAGAGTCCATCACAGAGGATCAAGTCATTGACAAGCTCCGTCTCGGCCATGCCGGACTGGGACTCCGACGAAGGTTGGATCGACGTGCTCGGTGACCACTGTGAAGCTCGTGATTCGCCGGCGAGCAAGGAGCCGGCTGATGTGGCGAGCAGCGCGCCAAGCAAAGTGTCCGGATCCGCGACGGTGCCAGCTGAAGAGATGGATGTCGTCGACAGCCTTTCAAGTAATGAACTGGACGCAGAGAATGGTGTGACTTTCGGTGGCGATGTCCTAGCCGCTGATCTGTCAATCGATCGGCTGAACGGAGTCCGTTTGAGTTCAGACAGAGATGTACATTCGTTTCAATTACTCTGTAACGGAATCAGTGCAATGGAAATATTTGCTTCTCATAGATTTTGCTGTGCCATTCCGTTGAATTCCCCTCCATTCCTACCACTGTTCTGGAGTAGTAATTTTGAATTTCTGCCCGTGCACGGAGAAAAGAGCGCGTATGTTTCACAAAAGAAATAGTACTACTAATAAAAGTAACCAAGCCGTAAAGAACCGAAGATGCAGAGTGACACAAGTCACAGCATTGCTTGGCTGTGACACCACGGCGTGGAAACCCCTAAATCGCTGTTCCCTTCCACAGAAGAGAAAAGACATTGGACGATACCTGAGTCCCGGGGTTTATTCCATCCCAAGGATTCCAATCCACGGCTTCTCGGCCACGAAACAGGCGCGGAGGCTTTTCCAATCGCCGGGTCGACACGGAGGCCGCCGGCGTCAGCATTCACGTTCTCGTACGTACTCATCCACTTGAATTAATTAATGGCGCGGCGAGAACAAAGCCTCCAGAGTGGAAAACGCAGGGACCACGACCAGCGATGGCGCGGACGTCGGCTGGAGCACAAAAGAAAAAAGAAGCCGTAACTGCCCCTTTCACGATGTGTGGGGGTGGGACGGGGGATGCTTGTGCCCGCCGCCCCGGGCCCCAACAAACAGTAGCTCGCCCCGCCCCGCGCGAGACCTGTGCCGTCTCCCGGCGCGTCACTGTGCGTGTACGCGCGGTGACGGACGGACCGACGGACGGACGGACTCCGCATCCAGCAGGCGCGTCGGTGCGTGCGTGCGTTCGTGCGTGAGCGCGCGGTGCCATCCATGGGGCCGGCAGCGCGGCGGCACCGGCTGACGCAACGCATGTCTCATCGGTTCCATCACCGGCGCACTTTTTTCCGCCTTAACAGTCCCCGCTTACCTACACATGCGGTCAACACATGGGGCGCAATTATTCGGCTCGCGCGGTACGAGTGCGTATGGTAGCCGTGCCGTCTTGCTTGCGGTGATTACCCCGCGGTGCGTGCCGACCCGGGGGCCGGTGCGCCGCGGGGAGGAGCCCCGGTTCAGCCGCCCGTTGCGTCTAAAACCGGCGCGACCTGCCAAGAAATCCGTCCGAAAGCGTCATCGTCTCCGAAACTTGTGCGGCTTTCGGGAGCCGCGGCGGGGTATTGTGGATGGACGGCATTGGATTGGGCCACACGGGATAAGGACGAAGACGCGATGAGCTTCCGATGGAGTCCACGGGGGAAGGGCATTTCATCTGTGTTCGGATGTGGGTTGCCGACCCGTGCCACGGAAAATTCCACGGCTTTCGGTTTCCCTCTCTCAGGTCTGCCCATGTCTTGCAATTTTATGATTCCTGCTGCTTTCGCGTCGACTTCGGGACACAGGCAGGAGAGAGCACTTGAGATATATTCTGGAGAGGTCTAGAACATTTTGGTCTCGAAGATGGATCGGTGGCTTCCTGATTCTACTAGAGGCGTCCAGCAGATTTCTGCTTCCCTGAGGATGAATGGCTTCTAGACTGCTTCAGTGAAGTCGGCTATTTAGAATGTTCCAGGGGCATAACTAGAGGAGGTGGGTTGCTAAGTTTGGTTGATGCCTTTAGTTAAATTATAGCCGTTATAAAAGATGTGGCAAATAAAATACTCATCATAATTATGGTAAATTTTGGTAAAAAATAGATCTATGACATGTGAATCACAAAGTTAATAAAATTGGTAAATCATAATTGTGACAACAAACTAAATAGATATCCAAAAAATATAGCACGACTAAAATTAGATGTGATAAACTTAGTCAGTAAACCAAACGTGTCTTATGCGGTGTGTTATTACCTCCACGATGATACTCTGTTTTCTCGTTATCTAGAGAAATTGAGGATGGATAGGAGAAGGGAACTCTATATCCTTTGTGGCAAACTCAACGTCTCAGTGTACTCTGGCGGCACCAAACTGCTACAGCTGGAAGGACCGGTGATTCAGGCGAACCGGCTCCAAACGTCTGTGCAGTCCACCGAACTATTCAGCTTGGTGATAATGCTCAAGCAGTAAACATGAAAATCCAAGTGCAGGTTGACTTCACTCCTGTCCTTTGTTCGCGTGCGAACACCGCAGAGAAGTCAAAACATGGTAGTATGAGAAAGCAAAAATAATCGGCATCATGACTCCTCAAAGGTCAACCGAGCTCAGGGTCTATACACACCGGCGGTGCCTCCGTGACCATCTGATAATCGTATTAATATCGAGCGAGTACTGTATATGTCACCTCGACCATGTTGTGTTTTATTCTACTCATACAGTACGGTGTCACTTCTTTATCTAAAAAGATTACAGTACGGTGCCGCTTTGTTTGTATTTTTATATTCATCATGCTCCGAAGCTCTCTATCCACTGCTTTTGTTTTTCTATAAAGGACAACAAAATTCTAAAGCTGGAGACAAAGGCCAATATAACGCCAGCCACTGGGACATCGCAACGTGTCGCGCTCCTCCGCCAATTACCGAACGCCAGCTCTTCTGCCGTTTCCCCACGCGAGAAAATACTCCACCAGAGCTAGGAAAGCCCTGTGATCCTGACACTTGTCCAGGCGACAACTGTGACAGGTAATCGGAGTGGAGCACCTACCAACAGAGGCAGACGCCAACTCACCAACGAGCTGGGAATGGTAGCTTATGCTTGTATCTTGCGGATGAGTTTGGATCTGCTCTGTATCTGTCGACTAGAGCTGGGAATTATTCGATTGACGCGAGGGAGGGGATAGTCACTTCGCTGGCATAGGCCACAGGGGATGTTTATCACCAAGAGTACGTGATTATAACGGTTTTTTCCTTTGATTGTGCTGTATTTATGGACTCCGGAGTTTGCTCAGATTGATCTCTTCACAGTTCATAAAAGCAAATCACGTTACAGTCCCACGTCTTTATTCCAGCTTCCAGCGAGGTGCTCCTCGC
Source organism: Stipa capillata (assembly GCA_019208055.1). Lineage (NCBI taxonomy): Eukaryota > Viridiplantae > Streptophyta > Magnoliopsida > Poales > Poaceae > Stipa > Stipa capillata. Next base: position 315,123 of record JAGXJF010001840.1, on the reverse strand, counting down.
AGTTGTTACAGATTGATCAGACCATGCAGACGCTATTTTAAAGACCATGGATCAGGAAGCACGAACCAATATCAGGGGACAACTTAATTTAAGTCTCTTTTGGCAGGTTTCAGTGCTAAGATTTTTCAATTGTCATAGCGTAGGTGAGCCAGAGCAGCAATACGTATCCTTTCTGGCCGCCGCTTAGCCTAATTTGATTGCATCTAACTTGTTGGCCGACGACTGCGATATATACTTAGAAATATGGAATGAATCGCTGGACGAATTAACTTCAAACTGACATATGTTCAGCCCACCGAACTTGCTCAGCTCGCTGTGTCCTCGCTAGGCAGGCCACAGGGTTTGCCAAATGCCAGGCCGGCCGGTGAGCGCTGTGCCGGCTACGTGTACTGCTCCTCCTGTTGTTTCACGCCACGCGCGTCGCTGCATGAACCGCATCTATGCCGCTCGCCCCGCACGCGGCTGCGGTTCGTAGCGCGCAACAGATAAACTTCGGACCCGCACCGCAGGTTGACCTCACGATTGTCCCATGGTCGCGGGCCAGTTACGTAGGAATTATCGCTTCCCGTTCTTCTGGAGGCAGGGTGACAAATCGCCTCGTTTCCAGCCCTGATTCTCCTGTGAACCCGAGGACCGAGCTGGAGGTTACTTCGGTGGCATTGCGTTACATGAATGAAGTCGTTGATAACCAACCAGAACAAAACGCAAAAGAGAGTAAGAGACAATATGTTTAGTCTTTTTTTTTGCAGAAAGTACAATACGTGTAGCCTAGGCGGTTTTAATTTCTGAGTTAGGCACAGCTGTTTGGAATGGGAGAGCTTTCATGAAGTCCCACCAAAATTAATCTACTTCCATCGAAATTAATGGTTTCAAAATGTCTAACAAAAACTGGATAGACATATTGTTGGGTTTAGTACCATATTAGCGTAGACAAAAGTAGAACACAACTTATAAAAGTGAGGATAGCCCTTCTTATTAAGCTAATCTTTTAAGGAGAGAGAGTCCAATACATCTTATAAGTTTGTGTTGCTCTATGGTTGGACTAGAACGCAATAGAGACTAGAACACTGGTTTAGCGGGTCCGAGATTGTGCAACATATATTATGGTATGTGCAACATATATTATGGTATGTTTAGCAGAGATATAGCCCTTCGTTGTAGAGTAGTAATAGATATATATGACCAAATTGCCAACGGGTCTCAGGACCAGTTTAGAAATTAAAGTGTCACCCGTTAGATCGATTTTGGGGGTTATAGACTTTCAACAAAAGCTGTGTTGCTTTCTTATGTAGGGCCTGTTTGGTTGGGCTGTGGCTGTTGACAAAGCTGCTGTTGGCTGGCTGTTTAGAAAAGCTAATGTGGTTGTGGAAAAGTAACCATATGGCTTTTAGTTGATCTAAACCATCTATAGTATTTTGAAAAATGAGCACTGAAACTTCAGCACATTACAAAAAGCTGGCAGAAGGCAGCTTTTCTAAATAGCTGAATTTGCACAGCAAAACCCACAGCTACCGTTAGCAAAAACTGCTGAAAAGCTAGCCGTTTGGTTGGGCTGTAGCTTTTTTCAGTGAAAAGCTGCTGAAAATCCCAACCAAACATCCCCGTAGTACTCCAGGGTTTTGAAGTGGTATGCATTGTGATGCTGGTTCCAAGATCGGAACTTTTTTGTGTGATTATCGGTTAAACTACGTCTTGTCATATATTTTAGTATGTGTAGTATCTGTTTCTCACATAGTTTTTTCTCAGAAAATCGTTTAGATCAATCCACTTCTATAGAAGGACAATACAGCCACATTGCATTATTGCTACTGCTTTTATAAAGGAATCTAATCTAATGATTTGAAGTGGATTGATAATGAGGCCAAATAGCGCTATCAAACGGCAAGACCATGTCTACTATCCCGTCGCTTTTCATACTGCGCGGTCGACCGTTCCCCAGCGGTCAATTCCGACCGCTACAGTACTGCTACAGTACCATCGCAGTACAGCTACAGTACCACTACAGTACAGCTACAGTAAACTGTCAGAAAGTTGAAAGCTGGAAGTAGAAACTTGACTGTGCTCAAGTAGAAACCCGACTGTGTTAAAGTAGAAAACCTGACAATTTTCCGACAGCTTTACTGTAGCTGTCGGAAATTGACCGCTGGGAAGGTCACCCGTAAATTACAGGTGCCCCTATCCCGTACGCCCCTAGCTGGAGCAAAAGCAAATGCCAGCGCCGAGTCAATTAAGCACCAAGTACATTGTTTTACAGCAATGAGCGCGCAGAAACATCGGCACACCAGTTCTTGAGTGTCTTGACAGTACTTGCCATGGTTGCAACGGTAAGGGACACTCCATAGATCCTAGTGCCAACTTTCTGTTTTAAACGGATATCTGCCGATTTGTAGATAAATATAGGATGTACGATGACCTTTCTGGTCACAACTCATTGGTATAGAAATCTACATGTAAGATTCTTTATTCGTGACGGTTTTAAAAAAAAGTTATAGATAAGACATACCTGTAACGGTTCTTTATGAATTTTACATCAGTGACGAGTTTTTTAGCCAATCATCTGGGATGAGATATCTATGACAGGTCTTAAATCCTCAATGCTTTTTGAAAAACCATCCAGAATAAAGAAGACATTCGAGATAATTTTGTGCGAAAAACCATCAAGAATTAGTCCGACCCCATACAGGAGGCCCATTAGCATAGCTCCAGTGCTAACCCTAACTCCCCAATTCCGACCTCACCGTCACACTCACCGCACCACCCATTCTTCCCACTCCCCACGTCCCCTCACTCTTACTCCTCTTTCTATATCCAGATCTTGTCACCATCATCTCCCTAGACTCTCCACCCGCAGCGTCCTCTCCCCACCCGCAACCTCTCCACCCCCGGCGCGCTCGCCCACCCGCTATGGCTCCGGGACCGCGCATCGCCGTCGTTGGGCGCTCCTTGGCAGCGAGGAGAGGAGGCGGAGGTGTTGTGCGGGGTCGAGGTGGAGGCAGCAAGAACTACGGCGGAGGAAGGAGATCGAGGCAGAGGTTAGATCTGGGTGGTGGCTAGCTGTGGGTGGACGTATGCGGTGGACAAGGTCATGGGGCACGACCCGGGGAGCCTCCCATCGTAGGAGATCACGCCGAAGCACATAATGACCTCTCCCCTCTTCCCTCTCTTAGATCTGTGCAGTGCAGGTTTCAACTTGATCAGTGACGACCATCACACGATGCCGCGGACGCTGGCAGCCATCCACTCGGTGCCGCCGTTGACGGGTATCCACGCGGTAGGCAACGGCTTCCTCCCGTCCCCCTCGTCAACTCCGAGCTGGCGGCATGTTGGACGGCGACAACTCCAACGTGCAACGAAACATACGACATCGGCGACGTCTCTGACGTGCGATAAAAGGACGCCGCCACCCGCCTAGCATACGGCGTGCCTTTTTTCAAATCTTAAAAGCAATGCCATATGGTTGCATGTGTGGAGCCGTATGGGATAACTTTGAAATCACGGATGGTTCCAAAACCGGATGGGATGTCGTTTTTAAACCATCATAGACAAGTGTCTCTGTACTAGTGACTTCACCTTTTAGAGTGTTGTTTCAAACAACATTCTTAGCTCGCTAAACTCGCGTACATTTGCACCAAAGTCTAATAGACAGTTGTCCTCGTAATGGAGACCATCGAGGTGAATGTTAATGTGGCAAAATAGTTTGGTTGGGTGAGAAAAAAATGAAGCCCTACCTCCTTATACCTTTGCTCCCTTACCCACTACACATGAAGGACAGGGTTGATGTGGCGGCATCCACTTTACTCGAGATCATTGATGGTCGCCTCTAGCCCTCCCTGCTATCAGACATCCTTGCCAACAGTGTCACCTTCACAATGACGAGTTCTTTTGCAGGATTTTCGACTACGTCGTCCAAAACGGTATTGCTTGAGAAAAAACACTTTTATGACCTAATTGCCCACACTCCTAGGGCCTCTTTGATCCACAACTAGTGTTCATGATTCCCCTGGAATTGAACTGTTTCCGTTGAATTTCTACAAAATTGCTGCAAGTACATGCACTAAAGATACTCTCAAGCCGTTGTACAAGTGGTTCAATTTACTCTCAAATGTGCATGACTTTTTCTCGCAAATAGAAAATACTCTCCAAAATGACCGGATTCGTCGGCTCACACAACCATGAGAGAAGCGATGACGCGGCTTAAGAACCTTCCCCGGAGGGGGAGAGAGAGAGAGGACACGACACGAGTGCTCCCCTTCCCCTCCTGCCCAATTTGACCTCGTTTTCCATCTCTTTTCCCCGCGCTTGGAAGCCGGAAGCCCAAATCGGCAAATCACCACGTGCTCCGCTAGCAAGCCACGTTGCCGTGCTCCGTCGTCACATGCTCCTTTCACACCACAACCACACCGCGGAATCGCTACGGGTCCAAGCCTAGGCACGCCACGCCACCGGTTTCGCATATCTCGTCGTCCCCCGCCTTATAAATACGCGGCGGCAGAGTGCTCCGCTTTACATCGCAGAAACTAAACCGAGCGAACTTCCCAGGCACCACCAATTCGAAAATCGAAATACTCTCGAGACACGAGCGCCGACGAGAAGAAAGACAGAGATGGAAACAGCACCGGTCAGCGGCAGGTGGACACGCGTCCGCACGCTCGGCCGCGGCGCCTCCGGCGCGGTGGTGTCCCTCGCCGCCGACGACCTGTCCGGCGCGCTCTTCGCCGTCAAGTCGGCGCGCTCCGCCGCCGCCGGGGCTGAGCAGCTCCGGCGCGAGGGGGACATCCTGTCCAGGCTCTGCTCGCCGCACGTCCTCCCTTGCCTCGGCTTCCGCGCCGACGCCGCCGCTGGCGAGTGCCAGCTGTTCCTCGAGTTCGCGCCCGGGGGATCGCTCGCCGACGTGGTCGAGAGGAGCGGCGGACGGCTCGAGGAGTGCGCCATCCGGGCGTACGCGGCGGATGTGGCCAGGGGGGCTGGCTTACCTCCACGGAAGGTCGCTTGTTCACGGGGACGTGAAGGGAAGGAACGTCGTGGTCGGCGCCGACGGCCGAGCGAAGATCGCAGACTTCGGGTGCGCGAGGACGGTGGGCTCTGATCGGCCTATCGGAGGCACGCCGGCGTTCATGGCGCCCGAGGTGGCGCGCGGGGAGGAGCAGGGGCCTGCGGCCGACGTCTGGGCGCTGGGCTGCACAGTCATCGAGATGGCCACCGGCCGCCCTCCATGGAGCGACATGGACGATATCCTCGCGGCGGTGCACCGGATTGGCTACACGGACGCGGTGCCGGAGGTGCCCGGTTGGCTGTCTGATGAGGCGAAGCACTTCCTGGACATGTGCTTCGCAAGAAACGCCCGCGACCGGTGCACGGCGGCGCAGCTCTTGGAGCACCCATTCCTGGCATCAGCCGGCTGCGGCGTAAAGACCGAGGAGGTGACGACCAAACGGGTGTCTCCGAAGAGCACACTGGACGCGGCACTCTGGGAGTCCGACACCGATACCGACACCGACGACGACGAAGACGAGGACATCTCAGAGAGCCCCGCCGAGAGGATCAAAGCATTGGCAGGCCCCTGCTCGGCCTTGCCGGAATGGGATTCGGACAAAGGCTGGATCGACGTGCTCAGCGAGCCCCGTGACGCTTGCGATGCCGCAGCGACCGAGGAGGAGGCCGGCGAGGACGAGTGCGCCCCGAGCAAAGTGTTGGAAATGGAGACGGAACCCGAGTTGTTCGATGCATACGTGGAGGACGCTGAGCCTGAGTGTACTGTAGGATTAACTGCTCTGTCAATTGAGCAGCAGGAAGAGTTCTGTTTGGGGCTCTTCAGTGACTCACTTGTATCTCCTGTCGATATCTCTGATAAAAGTGAAATAACAAAGTCTTCATTGCGCCCAAATTGTGTCCTTTTTAGCTCCTCCTGTTCATTTTATCCTGCTAATGATGATTCTCACATTGACATCATTCTACTGACAAGTTTTGGAAGTGCCTAACTGATGTGGTGCGATGATTCCAGAAACATCGTTCTAGAGATATGCATCGGTCGGGAACCACCGGGAGTAGCAAGTACATATCCACCATGAGGCCATGCTAAAAGTAGTTACTAGATCATGCTAGCAAAGGCTAGAGCACATCACGTTCGAGACACTCGGATCATTCAGCCTTTCTTGGCTTCTGCAGCAGCAAGCTGATTTCACAATTTACTAAGTTGATAAGAATACAGCTTCTTCTTAGTGGCCTCTCAGTGGCAAAACAGTGATCGGGTCAATTGGGGGTCTTGTGACACTGGCTAAAGCTAAAACAGAAAAGTTGGGAGATATTGCCATGCGGCCCGATCTCCAGGTGGAGTCCAAGTGGCGGCGTGTTCCGAACATCCAGGTGTTCTTCTCAAGCAGAGTACTAGAGCAAGTAACCGTACACGTTTGATATTTGCCACACGTGGAAGGAGCGATGAGAGAGGAGGTCCTTGAGCTTGTCCAAATCCCCAAGAATAGCTCACCGCGACACGCGTCCAAACCTCTCGGCTCTCTCGCCTTGAAACTTCAGTGCACGTTTCTAGATTTTCCAGCTCTTGTAAAGTGGTTGTCCAAGTGGCAGGAGTATCTATACTGCTTGCGTACATCCTCCGAAGCTATTTTCTTTCCCAAGAAAGGGGTGCCTCAACTAAGAAATCCGTCCCATTTCTGAATTTTGAACTGTTGATTTTGTGCTGTAAAAGAAAATTTTGTCAACAACCTTGCTGTGCGCCAACTACCTTCACGTTTCTATTGACAAGTTTATCGCTGGTTCTTTCTTTTCTTTTCCGAAGGCGTATTGCCGTATTGGTGGTTCTTGAGGTGCTTCACGCACGGAAAGGTGTGTTCGGTTAGTTTGGTTGCCTCTAGAGGCTAGAACCCTGAATTGGTGCATCTTAGGAGGGCAGAGGCACCCAACCGTATTAGGTGGCGTCCAAAGTCAACATTCTCCATGGCAAAACGATCTTTCTGCTTAACGAAGATCGAACGCCAAAGAGTCGACCTGCGTATGCTTAACGAAGATCGAACGCCAAAGAGTCGATTTGCGTATCAAGCAGTTGAGCAACAAGAATCCTGCATATGTAAGCTCCCGCGTGGTCGCCACATCTCACTGATCGCGTCACTTTTAGATAGATCTCAGGTGAGACTCCCAATCAAATCTTGGCGAGATATCACAAGTTTTCTGTTGGATATCGGCTAAGAGGAGATGATGCCGATGTGCAGCAGTAAAACGTGGTGGTTGTAGAAGAGGGTGCTGCGTGCTGCGTCGGCATTCCCGTCGGTGACGCCCGCTGTGACGCACGCACACCACACCAGGTTCGCCGCCAGACAAGTCTTTCTTTCGTCCGGACTTGCTCAGTTTCAGATCAGGGAGAATCTTCCTTGCTACCTACCTAGCTAGCCACTCTGGGTAAGCACGAGCCCAAAGATTAGATACTTAGGGGGTGTTTGGTTGGGTTTTTCAGCAGCTTTTCACTGGAAAAAGCTGCAGCCCAACCAAACGGCCAGCTTTTCAGCAGTTTTTGTCAACGGTAGCTGTGGTTTTTGCAGTGCAAATTCAGCTGTTTGGAAAAGCTGCCTTCTGTCAGCTTTTTGCAATATGCTGAAGTTTTAGTGCTCATTTTTCAAAATACTGTACATTGTTTGGATCAACCAAAAGCTATATGTTCACTTTCCCACAGCCACAGCAGCTTTTCCAGACAGCCAGCCAACAACAGCTTTGTCAACCGCCACAACTCAATCAAACAGGCCCTTAGCAGTTAGCACAGGTGCATAAACCTGACCAGTGGGGTCAGGGCGAGTAAACAAAAATCTTGGCCAGACGCAAGCGCCGTGGCATTGTCAAGGTCACTTTGGCGTGCCGAACTGCTGCTTCCGTCACTCTGCACGCTACGTACGTGCACCGTTAGTGCTTACGCCTCCGCTGAAAAGACAGCAAAAGATCACGGGGAATGGAGAGAAGAAATCCGTGCTGCTTCTCTGAAACGGATGACGGTTTGGACTTTTCAGAGTAGCGCACCAACCGCAGCGAGCGTCCGGTCGAGCAGGATACGCAGTTTCGTAATTGAGCTCGTGCTTTTCTCACAGATCGTGGACAGGTGCGTGCTTGGCAGGTTGGGCCACTGGTCTTGTGCTAGTCTTCTCGTGGAGTTGTGGTGTTGTTTCTGTCCTTGCTCTTCCAGTCAATTCCGGTATGAAACGCAATGTGATCACGAGGTCGCATTTGGTCCTTTTGAGTTGAGAATAAGATATGCGTGCCATGCTGCATGGAGTTCAGCAAACATGTGCAGGATCCTTTTACTTGAGAGTTTCTTTTACTGTGCGGTTGACGAGCAATGTCAAGGCTTACCCTGAGCTTTCAGAGCATGTAGTGTTCTATTTCAAGGCTTGGTGCGCCAAATGGTCGCGGACGGCAGGTTTGATTTGTCAAGTCAGAACATGTGCCGGACCTACCAGGACGGACAATGGTTCAGCTTAACATGCCTTAAAAACGAATGCAAACTAAGGAGGCCACTTGAGGATTTCGTCAGAAAAAAAAAGGCACCAAATTAAGTAGATCAAGTGAAGTTGAACCAAACAGATCCAAATGAAAGAAACCATTTTAATCCTGACGACCAAACAAGCTAGTCAGGTAGAACAGATATACAAGATCTCACGCTCCATAAAGGCATGAACAGTTTGACTCTCTGGTGTGACATCACACGGGTTCTATCGGGATCCAAGGACAGGGGCAGGTTGCTCTCATGGCTCGTATGCCAGCTCCTAACTCTTAACTGTCAAAGCTGGCATGCCTGATGTGATGCTGCGTGCGACACCGGCATCTGCACATGATTTGAGATCGCATCGCACCCTCCTCCTCTGCGTAGATCAAACGAAGCTAATTCCACGTTTCTTATCCGTATGTGCGCCATGAATTCAATCTCTGTCGTTGTATAGTCCTATTCTACAGCCCACGAGTAGCCAGTTCGGCGAGATTTCGATCTACGATTGGGATTTTTCTGTCTTGGCTGGAGTCGTTCTTGACTAGAGAAGGAATTACCTCAGCTGTGGAAGTCATCATCATATAACTCTCATCTCCTCGAGTATCAAATCTGAGGATTTTGAACAGCCACCTCCATCCACCCGTCCAAAGTGCTAACCATCAAAAAGGCAAAGGCAAAGGCAAATATTTCCTTGGATAGGATCTCTCCTCGAGTTGACATCTCGCTGCTGATCACCAGAAGTCCACTCACATATGCAAAGTAGTAGTAGTACCAGATTGCATCAGCTCGCCTCCAAAATGACGCCATGCTGATGCACACTGTAATGGCACGTCGAGACGTGATTAGCGCCGTTCCAGCATTCCGTACGAAAAGGCTGCCTGGAGATAGAAAAAAGAAATCTGCCTACTTTACAAAAAGGATGGAGATGGATTGTTTGCTGTTCGTGAACAAATTCGATCCGATCGGTTCGAAACAGGAGGTAATGTAGTAATGTCGGCGTCGCTCTCATGTCGCTTGAAGCAATTTGGTCTCGAATTGTCACATGTGATTGGTTAACAGGATTAGATTTGTGACGCAACGCAAAGCGTACGAATACGAAGGAGCAAATGCACCAAACGGTTGGAAGCGAAGAGGCGGAATCTGAGTAAAAATGGGTACCATTACTATGTTTCTGTTACAAACATGATCCCATCTCACTGTTTTATCCCCGTGAAAGTCATACGGGTGCGAAATTTGATTTCTACTGCTGCCTAAATGCACATGACACACGTAACTGTCCTGCCAAACAGAGGCGTCGATTACTCCTGCATTGCGCGGGATGCCGTCGCTGCCATCCGCAGCAACGGCAAACGGCTCAAACTCTTCTGCGTCTGATGCTGCGGCGAGAACGAAGTCGTCGTCCGCATCGACCGGCGCCGGCGAGTCGGGGACCTGGGAGCCCTCGCCGTGCACGTCGATCCAGCCTTCGTTCGAGTCCCAGTCCGGCAGGGCCGAGGCGGCGCACGCCAGTGCACTGATCCTCTCGGCCGGCGTCGTGGACATCTCGTCCGCCGCGTCGTCGTCCCAGAACGCGTCGTGCAGCGTGCTCTTCGGAGACGTCCATTCTTGCTTGGCTGGCTCTGCCTTGTGGCCGCGGGCGGCGACGGCGGCGGGAGCGACGAACGGGTGCTCCAAGAGCTGTGCCGCGGTGGACTGGTCGCTGGGGTGTCTGCTGAAGCATCCGTCCAAGAAGTCCTTGGCCTCCTCCGAGAGCCACGCGGGCACCTCCGGCACGGCGTCCGTGTAACCGATCCGGTGGACCGCGGCGAGGAGATCGTTCATGCCGCTCCACGGCGCGCGGCCGGTTGCCATCTCAATGACGGTGCAGCCAAGCGCCCACACGTCGGACGCGGGCCCTTGTTCCTCCCCGCGCGCGACCTCGGGCGCCATGAACGCCGGCGTGCCGCCCATCGGGAGCGCGGAGTCCACGGCCCTCGCGCAGCCGAAGTCGGTTAGCCTGGCCCGGCCGTCGCCGCCGATCACCACGTTCCTCGCCTTGACGTCCCCGTGCACCAGCGACCTGGCGTGGAGGTACTCCAGCCCCCTCGCCACGTCACCGGCGTACGCCCGGATGGCGTGGTCCTGGAGGCGGCCCCCGCTCCTGGCGGCCTCGTCGGCCAGCGTGCCGCCGGGCGCGAACTCGAGGAGGAGCTGGTACCCGCCGCACTCGGCGGCGCGGGTCCCCAGGCAGGGGACGATGTGCGGCGGCCGACTTGACTGCCAGGAGCCTCCCGGAGGCCTCGTCGGATGCCAGCCACACGACGGCGCCGGACGCGCCGCGGCCGAGCGTGCGGACCCGCCTGAGTTGCCTCGCCACGGCGACATCCATTCCCGATGCGGCAGTGGTGTCAAGCTCGCGGTTGATCATTCGGTTGGAGTCCTGCGATGACTTGTAGGAAGACGGATGCGGATGGATTGATAGGGATGGCGCGCGGGAGACCTGCGTTTTATATCTGCGGAGGGGAGTGCAAACGAGGAGGAAACACTGGTGCGTGCGTGGAACACGTGCACGCAGCGAGTCGGAGGAAATCAGCAGGGTTGCGTTCTTTCTCTTTTCTTTTGTGCGCTCGCGGCTGCGTGAAAAGCCTCGCGCGTGACGTCCTCTTCCCCATGGCTGCGAAGGAAGGTGTAACGAACTTGTAGGTCAGAGACTGGCCATAGTTTTCTGGCACTTTTCCGTCATTTTCCTGCTGCCTTTTTGTTTGACGGATCAGGATCGCTGCAGGTTAGGTGCATCAGCGCCTGAATATATCCACTCTACACGCACATGCTGCAGCCGTAGTAGTTAGTCGTTACACATGATACTTCCTGTTGCTTCGGTAACTATGCGACTGAACATTACAGTAAATTTCTGACGTCTCTGTGCGCGCCAATGGATAAGGCTTCGCGTAGCTCGTTGATGCGTCGTGTTAATGAGTTATGTTCTCTCTTCTCTTTTATGCATTTTCTTTTCTGTGATCGTGCTAACGTCCCGGTCTCGTCTTGGCCATTTCTCACCTTGCTTAAGCTTCTTATAAACCTGGAGATGTTCCGGAGGAAGAAGAGCTGCCGTAAGGGCAAGACAAGTCCAAGTCCATCATCATCATCATCATCCTTGGCCGATTCGGGTGGCACTTTTCGTTAGGCGGGCGTTCGAGTTACATGGGCACCACGGCAGAATATTCGACTGTTTCGAGGGGGATCAAGCCAAGCCTGACCAACGTACATCCATGTGATGGAGTTTGGCTGGAGCTGATGGAGGATTAGCTACTTGTTGTGTCTGGCGTGACGCTGTTTTAGGTAAGCATATGCAGGGGATACTAATCTTCCATGTATGATTTGTGCCGGGAGATGTTCTCTGATTAATTCCGTGTCTTGGCTTCAACCACGTTTAAGTATATCGGGTGATCAAAGCGTGCAATTCTCTTCATGTTGATTTCCCCGTTTGGAAAGAGGCGTAGTTTGCGTTGATTAGGCTTTTGAGCCGATATTTCGCTTGAGTTTTGTGTGTATGCCTCTGTTTCTCCGTTAGTTCATTCCGGTTTCTTCACACGCCATCACTTACGTAGTTACACATGAATAATTTGTTCAGAAGTGACAAACAAATTGAGGGCATATGTACGGATGTATACATATTTTACTGTTGAGGAAGTTTGTGGCCCCATGTCATCGTCACAAGTGCACCTCACCAATCATGCATGCGATTTGTGGAAAGCTTCCAAGTTGATTATAATACCAGAACGTGTGGAACACTGTGAGGCAGAAATGAGATTCTACTATCGACTAATGCGGATCTATAACTTGTTACTTGAATCTCTGAGAGCACGTTGCATGTTGCTGTGCAACTATGGACTCTAGCACAGTGTTTTGAAAACCATCGTAGTTAAACAGCAAGAACTGACGGAAACCGAGTTAAACTATCTTAGTTAAACAGCAATAATCTTTACTATATATTAAATAAGAGTTGGTGGTGTTGGTAATAGTAGGTCACTCTTCCGTAGACCGTTTGATCGCTCGTCAATGGTCAGGATTTAGGCGGTGACAATTTTGTAATATTAGATTACATCTAACAACCAATTATAGCTATAACCACCCGATCTTATCTATGCATACGCGACAAACAATCACAGTTATAACCACTCAATCTTATCTTAAATAACAACACTAACGAATATTTGTTACATGGAGTAAGAGCACTTTTAAATAGCTGTGATTAATACATCTATATCTATACTATCTATTAAATGCCAGTTTGTGGTGTTGGTGATGGTAGGTCACTCTTCTGCAGACCATCTGATCGCTCGTCAATGGTTAGGATCGAAGCGGTGATATTTTTGTAATACGCGTGCACCTCTAGGGACTAGGTCGATCTTACGTCCAACAACCACCACGTTAGTTACTGTATCCCCTGTTTTTCTCAACTAACTCGCAAAAGTCTTTCTTATCTAATATCTTCTCTAACTGACTCCTAATGTCCTATTTTTCTCAACCAACTCGCATAAATCTCTCTTCTCTAGCTAACTCCTAATGTCCCCTTTTTCTCAACTAAACTCTACAAATCTCTCTTCTCTAATCTCTTCTCTAACTAACTCATAACATCTCCTGTTTTTCTTAACTGACTCGAACAAATTTCTCTTCTTTAACTAACTCCTAATAGAACTCAATTTAAAAAAAAACCACCCCAACCTATGCTCTCTCTCCTCTCATCTCACCCCACCTCCCCTCCTAGCTGGGCTGCCCTAGCCGCCAGCCTAGGGGAGGAAGAGGAGCTCAGTTAGGGGAAGGAGAAGAGAAGGGAAGGGTAGGAGGAGGAGAAGAAGGAAGAAGAAGAAGAAGAAGAAGAAGAAGAAGAAGGGAGAAAGAAACTAGGCGCGTCCCTTGCCGTGCCGCCACCGCCCTGGCCGAGCCGCCTTCCCTCTAGCCGGGCAGTTGGTAGTGATGGTACTTCTCCCGTTTTTCTCAACTAACTTGCACAAATCTCTCTTCTCTAACTAACTCCGAATCCAACTCAATTTAAAAAAAAACAATAAAACCCACCACAACCCATGCTCTCTCTTTCTCCTTTGAGATGCGTATGTATAGCCATAACTCTGCCAGCGGTGGCGCATGGCGGTGGCGACGCGGAAAGGGGCAGCAACGGCTTGGAGGGGGTGAGATGAGAGGAGAGAGCACATGTTAGGGTGGGTTTTGATATTTTCTTTTTCCGAAATTGAGTCGGATTAAGAGATAACTGAAATCTAACAGCCCTATGTTGATCGGGCTCTCCAAAATTCGTTCAAACTCCGATTTATAGCCTATCTTGATCATTTATCCCTTCATCCCGGATTTTCGGTCAACCTTGACTTTTAGAAACTCAAACCTTTCTCTAATTACTTCCAGAGTGTTATAGCTGGAGGCGATGAGAAATATGACAGAGATCTACCAAAGTTAGAGAAGGCGCACACATAATTGTTGAACGACGGAGATTGAATTAGGATGACGACAGAGCTAAAAAACAATAAAGTCAGGGGCAAAACTGAGGGATGACAAAGAGAGAAGAAGAGAGAAACATACGTGATCGCCAAAGAGTAAAGGATGTGAGAAAAAAACACTGGTGATTATTGTGAAAAAGCAAACACGTGTCACTTTTAACACGATGTTCACAAAATAGAACGATCCTTTTATCAGTGACTTTAGATATCTCTCTTATTTCCCGTTGCAACGCACGGTACCTTACTAGTCGGTAATAAATCAGAGTTAAACCAGCCAACAGTTTATACTCTATCCGCCCTTGACTGGAAGATGAAATACTGACATCTAGACAACATGCACATGGAAGGTCATGCAAGAACGAAATTTGTGCAAAATCAAAATTTATAGCTCTTTCTCCGTTACAATGACAGCCGAATTTTACAGTTTTTCTCCCGTGACAAGCAACAGGGCACACTGATTTACCACTACCAACATTGACACTCAAATATCTCTCGTACTCAACGGAATGATGTGCTCCTCCTAAATTTCGCACAAGGTAGCGACCGCCATCCACATCAACGAAATGGAGATCAACCTCAGCATCCACATCAACGAAATGGAGATCAACCTCAGGATCGAAATCTGCACCGGCCATCACCGTGGCCGACGGTGTCTCCGAAACTTCAGCGTGTTCGCTGCACACGTCGATCCAGCCATCGTTCGAGTCCCAGTCCGGCAAGGCGGAGCAAGGGCTCGCCAGTGAGCCGATCCTTTCGCTCGCGCTCTTTAACATATCCTCTGCTTCGTCTTCGTCGTCTGACTCCCAGAATTCCGCGTTGAGTGTACTCTTGGGGGACATCCAATCTTGCTTCGCCGGCTCTGCCTCGACGTCGAAGAAGGCGGACGCAAGAAAAGGGTGCTCTAGTAGCTGCGCGGCGGTGGACCGGTGGCGGGGGTTTCTTGCGAAGCACTTGGCCAAGAAGTCCTTCGCCTCCGGCGACAGCCAGAGGGGCAGCTCAGGCACAGCGTCCGTGTACCCGATCCGGTGGACTGCCGCGAAGACGTCGTCCATGTCGCTCCACGGGGCGCGGCCGGTGGCCATCTCGATGACGGTGCAGCCGAGCGCCCACACGTCGGCCGCGGGCCCCTGCTCCTCCCCGCGCGCCACCTCCGGCGCCATGAACGCTGGGGTGCCGCCGATCGGCATCTCGGAATCCTCTCTCCTGGCGCACCCGAAGTCCGCGAGCTTGGCCCGCCCGTCGGCGCCGACCATGACGTTCCTCGCCTTGACGTCCCCGTGCACCAGCGAGTTCCCGTGGAGGTATGCCAGGCCGCTCGCCACGTCCGCCGCGTACGCCCGGATGGCGCGCTCAGCCAGGCGGCCGCCGCTCCTCGCGGCCTCGTCGGCGAGCGAGCCGCGGGGCGCGAACTCGAGGAAGAGCTGGTACTCGCCCCCCGCCGCGGCGCGGGACCCGAGGCACGGGACGATGTGCGGGGAGCAGAGCCCTGACAGGACGCGCCCCTCCCGCCGCAGCTGCTCCGCGGCGCCGGCGCCGGCCGACTTGACCGCCAGCAGCTCGCCGGAGGAGTCGTCGGACGCGAGCCAGACGACGGCGCCGGACGCGCCGCGGCCGAGCGTGCGGAGTCGCCGGAGCTGCTTCACCATGTTGGCATCCATTTCCCGAAGAAAAATTTCCGATGGAAAGGGTGGGTATCGTGCTGCGTGATGCGAATGTGTGATGAGCTTGTAGGGAAGGAGTGGGAGCGGCAGGCGCGTATTTGTATGGCAACCTCTCGACCTGCGAAGCGTGGAAAACGTGCGGGGAAGGGAGCGAGTCGCCGACGCGCGTGCTCTCCGTGCCCGTCAAGCAGCTGCGGGTTGTCAAATTCCAGAAAAAGACTAGAGATATAACATGTTTCTATATATGCAATAAAAATTTTTTAAATAAAAATATTATTTTATAGTGTTTTCAAGAAACAAAATTTCTATTATAAAAATATATTTTATATGATAAAAATAAGTTTTTCGTATAATAGAAACTGGTCCTAAAAAAACTAAAACCAGACTAGAGATGCGCAGCATTTATACAAATTTTATATAGCGTCGGCGCACGCTACATATGCATGAGATTTCTCCGCTGTTTTCGGGTGGTTGGAGTGACGGCGGCTTCCTTTCCTGCATGACGGATCAGAGAATTGGTGTGTGGGTAGGTGGCTTCTAGCCAGGTCAGGTGCATCGAGTCTCTGGTTGATGCGCATCAGCGCATATTCTTTGAATGATTTGGGAGATCTGAACTAATCGTGTCACTCTACTTTGAAGCCGTAGTTGCGTCTTTCTGGCGCTGTCAAATTAACCGCGCGCACTGTGATCTTGTGGATAAGGCCCGTGTGCCATTGCTGTGCTCATTCCTCTTCTTTTCATCTATGACGAGCTTACCTTGCAACATTGCCGTTTCAACGGTAGGTGATGATCCATTTCGTGGTGTGAAAAAACAATAGCGATGTTACCGTTGTAAAAGAAAAAGTGACACATACGAATGCAATGAGGTGATCAGGCAAGTGGGCGCAACCAGAATATACTAGTATAAGAGGGAAATGGCGTACGACTCAGGCTGCAAGTTACCAAAAGAAGCTCAGGATAAGGCACGGATGTTTCGCCCCTTGCAAGAAGCCGGGAGCTGACCCACGGGCCACGGCGGCCCTCTGCCGGCGGCTCAGCTCACCGGTCTCACTTGGCTGTTGGAATTTCCAGCGGCCTGGTCCTCACCAGAAGTCAACCAGTACGGCTATCCAAGAGGTTACGTCTACTCAGAGTCGTCGCCTTTTCTTTTCTCCTCCCGGACAAAAGAATTTGCGGAAGTTGGATGTACATGTCATTTTCGCAGAGTGCGTTTAGCCTTGCAAACAATTGATAGCGACGTTCCAGCGCGTGCAGTATCAGAATATTGAGAAAGTTGTGACAAACAAAAATATCCTGATTTTACTGCACACTTGCATATATCATATAAGATTCTCGAGATGCATAGATAGTTTTGTAAACTCGCGTTTCTTCGTTATAACACATGTTGAGGAGTCATATTGCACTTCTTCCGTCTCTATAAACACATTTAATTGTCTGTTGGAAGCACGAAAGAAAATTGCATCTTCGACGGTTTAATCTATTCCAAGAAAAAATTGGTAATATGCCAAAGTTCTTGATTCTGAGATATGCCACTAAATGTACATTCCACTTCTCAAAAATGTTACTGCTTAGTTCGTGTAATCATCCAATACTGTTGTGGACGAAAATACCCGTTTTCTTTGTCAGAAGTGAAACAATGCAATGGCGGACATAATCGAGTACTTCAGAGTGGCACACATCTAAATTTGCAACCAAGTAAAACATAGAAGTTTTACTGCACAACACGCATATGTGGTTAAGGTCTATGTGATTAAGCATTGTAACATCAGGGGGTGTACAAAGACATAATGTCAACTAACTCTTCATCATGCCATATAAGATTATTGTGGATGTGAAAAGAGAGAAAATAAAAGAAAAAAGGTGAATCTTCGTGAAGAGCTAGATTGCACGAAAAGTCAGCCTTGATACATTTGTGTGTTGTTGGTTCTTACTGTTGACTCATTGTGTAGAGATAATTTCAGAGAGAAAAATGTTACACTAGATCTCTTTGACGTTAACTCCAAATGATATGGAAAGGTAATAAAGTTGGTAGCTCACTCTTCCTTTATACATGTCCTTACTAGTTCAAATGATGCAATATGAACTACCTAAGGGCATCTACAAGGTAGAGCCAACCGTTGACTCCTCGGTCTCTACATGTTGTCCAGAGTCAATATTAAATACGTCAGTGTATAAAGGTAATGAGGTTGGCTTTAGAGTTTCTATTTTTCGTAGAGTCTGATTTTAATATCTTTTATTCACTTTCCTCCTCCTCTCTAGCTCTCTTCATCCACATGAGAAATTATCTTATGTGGTAAAAAATGTGTCAGTTATACTAACCTGTTGAGTTCAGTGACAAAATACTTTTCTTACCATTTGTGAATTACTACTTTCTGTAGCTCGACTGTGTACTCTACCCATATAACACCCATGAATTTCTCCCTGGTGAAGTGTAAAAACTAGAGTGAAAGGCTCACACCTGATGAATCATCACTCTTGTTGGATCTCACACCTGATGAAACATGTGGGGTACCGTTCTATTTGGATCTCACACCTGATGAACCATCACCCTTGTAGCTTAGCCTCACAAAATATTGCTCACACGCGTACGGCAGATCGAATCTAAACCATAAAATAGAACGCAGACAGAACATGTGGGTGGATGCTGCGGACTATAATATACTTAACGGATTACGGTTGATTTTTCTCATTCGTAATCTCGTGCATGATACACGAGGAAATGAGGAGGTGGGAACCGACGCTCCAGTTGTCTTGGAGAGGCCCCAAAAAGATTGACCTGGAAGCATATGTGATCTCTGATTTGTTCTCGTAGCACGTTGTGCTTGAGTTGAAAATATACATGTGAGCCAACCTCCTCCCTTTTTTTTTGCTTAAAGAAAAAACCATGCACACCTGCGTGCTGCTTCCGGCGCTCTGCGTAGCCTACTGTGCGTTCACGGGGATGTTTCGATCCTTTTCCCATTAGCTATGCCCGAACATAACTAAGGGCTTCTTTGATTAAAAAAGTTTACATAAATTTTTTGTTAGATTCTATTTTATAGGAACTTTTTCTATACAACTTATTTCTTTTATAGGATTAAAAACCATAAAAACTTTTACTATGGACTACTTTAAATTCTCCTTCGTGCACATGACAACTATGATAAACACCAATTATTCAAGAAAATTCTTAAATGTTTTCTATGGTGCAACCAAACAACTTCTATCACTTATTCCTGTGCTTTTAATTCTTATAGGATTCAGCATATCAGGACATCTAATTTCTACATTATTTTTCTACCTCTACGTTTTTCTGAATCCTGTGAACCAACAATGCCGTAAATCAATACCCCACATGAAATAGTCATATGAAATTAAGTAATTGATTCCCCCCTCTAATGTCGTAACTGCATCAAACATCACAGAAGTGAGCTGATAACCTCAGCCGACCTATTTGTGTTTGTTTCTATCTGCTTTTCATCTAAACAATACATTGCAGAGTAAAATAAGGATCGCACTACACCATTCTGCTGAATAGCGGGAAAAAGGCAAAACTGGCCCCCGGCCGAGTGGCAATGCCGCATATAGCCCCCGGCCGGGGGCAATGTCAAAAATGGCACCGCGACGCTAGGGACAAGCGACACGTGGCAAATTCGCGCCCGGGGACCGCGACCGAACGAGTTAGCTCCTCCGCCCCGCGACCGAATTCCATCGCGGGCCCGGCCCGACATCGCACCGCCCGCCCGCGAGCTGGGACAGGCCGCGGCTCGCGACGCAGGCCGGATCGCGCCCGCGGCCCGCGAGGAGGACCTCGCGTGCGTGGGCCGCGACGTCCGGTTCTCCGCGCCCAACGCCCGCGAGGAGCGCCTGCGCGCTCGCGGCCTCGGCCCGCGAGGTGAGCAGCTCGCGGCCCCCACGCGGGAGGCCTGCACACGTTTTTCTTTTTCTTTTTACTTTTCTCACGTGTAGATGCTCTCTTATTTTTGTTTCTCTTTTCTCACCTGAGGCGGACTCTTTATATTGCGTTGGGGCTGTTAGGGCTATGGTCCTCTCCCTTTTTTCTCTATGTAGCGTAGTTCTCTGCTCTCACTCCCTACCTCTGCCACTCTCTGGCTTCTCTACTTTTATCTTTCATCTAGGATTTTTTCTGCAAACTCTATGTATAACACGAAATAAGTGAGAAAATAAAGTACTGCATACAGCAAAGTACAATAGTACAAATTATTGAAGGAACTAAAACAGTTGCAATCTGAGCCTCTTCCCCTCTTATGCCTCGGTGGCATGTGACCTGAGGGGAAAGTGAAATGCTCGCTTAGTCTTGGGTTTGTTCGGAGACTGTACTAGGGAATCTCATAAGTTTCCTAATCCTCCTGAGTGTCCTGAGTAGGGTATGGTTGACTAGGAATTTGGCTATTAACAATCTCCTGGGGATGTCGAAACAAATCTTCGACCCACTCATGACCCTGTTGGTGGACGAACCAGGCTCGGAACCTCCTCCTCCAACTAGGGACTGGTATTGAAGTGAAGGTCGCATAAATTGATTTTGGTAAATAAAAGCCTCTTCGTGGGGAGGCGAATCAACTTCATCTAATGTCTGAAAAAAGACCGGAATAAAGGGTATATCAATTAAAAAATAAGTTTATTGTTTTGACAACAATAAATTTAATTTGACATACCTGACTAAATGTTCCTCCCGGAGAACCCTGCGGCGGCTCATGTGGTGAATCGATCACGTACTATGTAAAAATGTATCATTTCTTAGATAAAATTTAAGTCCGTCGTATCGGGTGCAATAAGGATATGTGATAAGTTTACTAAAAACCTGAAGGTGTCCACCATGTCGCGTTGAGGAGTCTCGCTGTAGCAACGTGTCCTCTCGAAGCTATGAAAGTAAGTGTGAAGATTAAGTACACATGATACGCACAGTCTGCGCACACATAATTTAAAAAATACCATACATCGGTAGCTGCACCGGAATGAGAGGTCTGGCCTTCGTCCTGCGTCGAGTCGTACTGCATAAATAAAGTGACCATTGTAAAAGACTAAGCGCACTTTCTAAATATTGCAATGCGTTCTTGTGAAAAGTAAAGCACACCTTATGTCCTGTACCAGCTCGTCTTGACGACATCCGCATGAGTGATGTGTCCCCACGTACGTCGGACTACAAATAGCACCATGGCAATTACACTCTCAGTGTACATTTGTGCACTATGTATGTGTGACTAATTATCAATTATGCGCACCTGATGTCCTCAACCAACTCGCCTAGAAGAGATCATCTTTTTATCTTCTAAATCCCTTTGAAAACTCCATCTCATGCTCTATTTACGCCCAGTTGAGTTTCAATACTATATTCAATAAAATACCAAGCTAAGTTTACAAACTTCTCAACACAACTGCATTTTATGCACGCATGAAATAACAGTCAACTTAACTTAACTACAACTAAAGTCTTAAACATTGTCATTTATCTAATTTCAAGCTAAATACAAATACAATATCATCATGCATATAAAATAAATTACCTTCATGCGTAGCTCTTAACTTGATCTTCAATTTTTTCAACTGCTGAGATGGCTGATCTTCCTCTTTTTATCTTCTAAATATGTGGTTCATAGTCTCAAACTCACTGAGATTAGAACGCACAGAGTAAAATAGTTACAGAGTGAGAGCGAGAGCAGAGGAGCATGTTGTTCAGGACCACGGCAGCAGCACAATATAAGGAGAGAAGACGAGTCTTCGTGCTGCGCAGCGGGAGAGAGATAAAGGCAGGAATTGACAGGGAGTCCGGGTGATAGATGCTGTCTGGGAATCAAATAGGAAAAGCAAACACGGCAGGAATTGACAGCACAAGTTCCGAGGCAAACAGGAAAAGTAAACAGGCAAAGAAAAAAAAAGAAACAGAAAAAGAAAATCGCGAAAAAAGGCTCGTCGCGGGCCGTACACATGCCTGGCCTTGCTCCTCGTGGGCTGTGGCCGCGATCTCCAGGCCGCGTCGCTGGCTCGGCGCGCGGGTTCGCCGGCCTCGCGGGCCCCGGACGCGGACGCTGCGCCGTCGCGGGCGATCACGCAGTCGCGACTGTGGGCCACGGTTCGGCCTGGCCCAGCTCGCGGGTGGGGGGCGCGGCCTGACCCAAATCGCGGGTGGGGGGCGCGACCTGACCCAAATCGCGGCGGGGGGGGGGTGCTGCATCGGGCCTGGCCCGTGACTGAGTTATACCGCGGGTCGGAGCTGCGATCTCGGGTCGTCGCGGTCTCAGCGTGCGATTATGCCACGTGTCGTTTATCGGTTGCGTCGCGGCGACATTTTTGACGTTGCCCCGGCCGAGGGCTATATGCGGCATTGCCACTCGGCCGGGGCCAGTTTTGTCTTTTTTCCGCTGAATAGCTGGAAGGGACGCTGAAACTCGAAAACCACCGACCGACGGAACGTGTGCGACAACGGCAAGCAGTGGTAACCAGCAGCAGTTTTCTGCAAAAGCCTGCAATCCATTACTACTAGTTGACTACCATCAGACATCGATCGGTTTGCCACTTGCCAGTTTAAATGTTTAACATCGCCATCCGAAAACATCAGATATGCGGCGGGTTGAAGGAATTAATTAAGTTGGGCAATGGAAGTCCAAATTGTCAATCGTGCACTACCCCTTGTGGTCGCCCTGGGACAAGATTGTAACGAAGTCAAACCAATGGGGGGAAGATACGTAATGATCGATCGAGATAAGTCGGCTAGTAGCTAAACATGAGTGCCTGGATGCACCAGCCATGCATGGATGCATGCACCGTAACGCCGGCCGGCCGGTGACACGGCCAGAAGCTTCGCCTGTCACCTCACGAAGAAGAGGCCAGCATCGACTATTTACGCAGGATTGGCCGCATCCAGGACCAGCCATCATCCACTGCTAGGTTCGATTAACCTGGCGGCGGCTTGGCATGGCCAAGGACTACGGGCAGATGAGCCGTACGTAAGCCCCATGGCGGCGTGAGGAACCCATTAACAAGTGGAGCTGTAACACGGTGAACAGAGTCCCCTGTGGCGCTCCGCGGCCGGCGGCCGGCGGCCGTGTAGGGCCAGGGGTTTCGGTTATGTGCAAAGTGGCGGCAGACGATCAATTATCCGTGGTACACCGTTCTTTGTCGTTTGGGCTGGCGCAGGCTGTGATCACGCTGCGCCCAGCCGCTAGAGGGGCCGCCGCCGGCTGGGCCGCTAACCGCGGCAACAAGCCTACTCGGCTCTACTGGTCCAGTGAAGCCGTGCACCCGCTTACAGAATGCAACGCGGCTACAGTTTTTCTCTCTTCATTTGAGAGCCGCGACGGCGTCGCTGAGTCAGACAGAGAGGTCATTCAGGTTATCATGACCGGATCGATCGTTCTCGTGCATCAGAACGGGCAACGAGTTGGCTCATTCGAATTCCGGTCGAGCGCTGTCGTTTCGAATTTCGAAAGATTTGTCGCCTCGCTTTAGAACGAACAAAAGCGACTGATATAATCCATCAAAGTGGCCGGACCGAAAGCAGCAAAAGGTCCGGATGTACACCTGCCACTAAGATCTGGCAAAAAATAAAAACGCTTAACTTATCTGCCCCCATCTCTTTCCAATGGAACTGAAGGAAGAATTTGGTGGGTAATCAGCTAGAGAAGTAACCGCCAGATTGAGCGACTGCATGTTTGCATTAGCTAGCAGCAATAATCTTATGCTCTAATGAGTTATGAAGTAGCGTAAGTGGCAGAACAATCGACGCTTTTCACCCTGGGTTGCTTACAGTTACACGCATGTAGCTGTGTAAAATAAGAGGACGTGGCCCCGTGTTTATGCATCCTTGGGTCTGAATCTGAACCGTCCATCTTGTGATCCGGCGGTCCAAATTAACCACAGTATACGTACCCCTCTGAATATTTGCGTGCTGGCATCAGTCCAGACTTGTCTTCGACAGAGCATCACACAAACGTCCACACGGATTCGATGGCCAAAGTCCAAAGCTTCGTTCGTCGGTAGTAAAGGAATAAAGCGCGGGAACTAGGCTAAACTGGAATGAAAGGATCGATCGATGCATGTCCGGGGAGAAAAGGTATCAACTGTCCAGCTATCTAGCCGTCATTTTAACCTCCGGAAGAACGGAATCTCTGACAAGTCGAGCGCTGACGCCCGAAAAAGCCCCCGGCTGTGGGGTCGACGGCTGCCTTAAGCATCAAGTTTGTCACAAACTTAACGTACGCCCCACAAGAAATTGGTTGTCCATGCAGCCACCGGAAGCAAGGCACAATGCCAGCCAGACCGTCAAATAGCCAGCATTTGCTCTGTCCATCGATCGTTCGTCGTGTATATATAAGGTGCAGCTGCTGATGTTATCTGAGTATCTGTCTGCCGCCTGAAACTAGTACAAGTAGTACGTAGAGGTAGAGGCAGAGGCAGAGCACAGCACGTACGTCGCTTTAATAGCTTGTGCAGAGTTAATTAGGAGCACATGGCGAACGCGGGGCTGAAGCCGGTGGCCGGACTTCTCCTGGTGTTCAACTTCTGCTTGTACCTCATCGTAGCGGCGATCGGGGGCTGGGCCATCAATTACGCCATCAACAATGGCTTCTTCATAGGTGCGTATACTCACTGATAGCACGTACAATCAATCTTGCATCGTGTGATTAACTACCTTGTGTGACTAATTCTCTGAGCGCATGTTGTTACCAGATGCCGGGCTGGCTCTGCCGGCGCAGTTCTCCCCGATCTACTTCCCGATGGGGAACGCGGCGACCGGGTTCTTCGTCATCTTCGCGGTGATCGCCGCGGTGGTCGGCATGGCGGCGGCGCTCGCAGGGTTACACCATGTCCGGGCGTGGAGCCACGAGAGCCTACCGGCGGCAGCATCCTCCGGGTTCATGGCCTGGATGCTCACTCTGCTTGCCATGGGGTATATATGACACAAACACCCGTGCCATGCATATACATTTCTTAGCTATCATCTGAGCAGTAAATATGTACAATTTTTGCTGACCTTTTTTTTCTTCTCCTGGGTAACTTACTATCCTCCAGATTGGCCGCTAAGGAGATTGACCTACACGGCAGGAATGCCAAATTGGTAAGATCGATTCGTTTCATTTATTCGTGCGGACAGGGTTGTGACTAGCTTGTGTTGTGACACGTTATTAACTGTGTGTGATGGTCTTGGTTTTTTTAGATAACCATGGAGGCCTTCACCATCATACTCTCGGCGACGCAGCTCTTCTACATACTCGCCATACACGGAGGGAGGTGAAGGGCCTGCAGACCCGATCGATTGGCGAGAGAGCTCGCAAGCACCATTGCAAGCGTGATGATTCATGCATGGTAGATCGTTCAACTTGGCGAGCTAGCATATATAATTGGGTTCACGTTGTTAATTTCCGAGATGGAGCCGAGGGGCAGCGTGTGTGTCTGCGTGTGTTTATGCCGTGCGTGTGTGACCGGTTACTCGTGGTGTGTCCGGATTTCCGTGTGATTCGTTGATTGCTTGGTTGTGTTGATGATACCACTGTATTGTTTGGAAACTACTACTACTACCACTATATAAGAGGCTATTGATTTGATTGTGTGATGAACCTTGATTATTGGTGTAGCATGCTTAGTTATCTCAATGTTTATCTGGCCCAGAACTGATTCGGTTAAGCCCAAAATTATGATGGGCCCGAAGGGAAGTCTGGTTTCACCTGGGCCTACTACGCCGCAAAAGGAGGCTAGCCGGTTGTCTTAATTTCCTTTAGTGAGAAGATACTGTGGGACTAGTAGTGGAGTACCTTGGTTTGTCATATGTTCCCCTTTTTCAGCACGATTGCTGGTACTAGATGGAATATCAGGAGTAAGCAATTAAAACTCATAACGCCAGCACCTCTCGGATGAAACGGCAAATGGTAGTACTAGCGAAACGTCGCCAGGCCATGATGCACTGAAGGGGGGAATCCATTGCAACTTCGTACCAACTGAGACTTCGTTATTCTGATCTCTGAACAAGCTAGTAAAAAATACTGAGACTGAGCTGGCGATTGACCGGGCATAATTAACCAATCTGTTTTGTTTGTTTGTTGAGAAAAGGAGTAAGAATTGTTTGCCCGGTGAAGAAAAGAACAATTTTGCAGTCTCATCTTTCTATTATACACATCCCTGCTTCTCGAAGCGTGTGGCAATCTATACTGGCTACGTATCATCATGACCCGACGCTTTCTTGCTTTAGGATAAAGTGCCCTCGACGAAAACCATAGCTAATTTGCTCCATGACTCATGAGAAAACCATAGTTAATTTATGCTATTGGAACATATCATGTTTACTACTACATTATGTCGCTGCGAATTCCTTCATGTCATTTTCATGCTTGTTCATCGTAGGTCCGATCTGATCCATTTGTACGTGATGATACGTGCAACATGGAGCCATGGAGTGTTGAGCAGGAGCTACACGCTACCAGCGCTTACCTATCATTTTCCAGGGGCATGCTGAACCTATTTTTTTCTTTCATAAATTATTATGTGCTCCAAGTGAGTGCATGTTAATCTCAAACTGATAAGTGTTATTTAATTTGTGCTTCCACATGCTGCTTCCACATGCGTTGGGATATCGTAGGAACGAATTTGAGGAGCGCCTCAATACTTAAGCATATGCTACTGCTACTACTCTCGTAGATCTCTGGATCTTGAATCGGTACAAAACGGAATCAGGTTTTTAAAAATCAAAGGAATCTTGTACTCGGATCATGATAACATTGCAGATAAATAATGCCAGATTTGAATACCCCACACCTTTTTATTGGCTAGTTGATCTGTCTTGTCTTTTCTTTCAGGAAGACATGTTATAGTAGAGAGAGTCACTCTGTGAACACATTTCATAGACAGAAAAACTGGCTTGCCATCTCCAATTAATCTTCGATTTGACGTTCGATCCTTCCAAGATGACACGTTCGTGCCACTATGAGCTGATAGATGAGTCTCTGAATCAGGTTCGTCCATGGAAAACACATCAGTGCATAGTCTCTATGTGTGGGGCAGGTCGAACAGGACACCTGTATCAACGGGGACATCTGCAGGGGGGACACATCTCGGCACGAGCATTAGCACGAGTTCAGTTTGGTGTCCAGGAGCGCTCTGGATTCTGTGGCTCTCTTTAAAACTGCCCCTGCATCTGAAAAGAAAGAAAAGCTTTGAATGGATTATACGAGCACGAGGATGCGATTTCCTGCACGGGAGAATTATGTTGCCCTCTGCGAGCTCGTCTGCCATGAGATGAGAATACACGACTCTGCCGATGAGGATTTAAATACCAGTAATCACGTTTACATACATGGGAGTGCGTTCCGTAGAATTTTACGAAATTTGTAGATCTATCTCTATTTTTCCGTTAATTGTAGGCTTGTGCTATGCAGGAGCACTTACATGAAATGTATGCGTATGGTGAACACCACGTTCGTAGTGACGTGTGTACACGTATGTATCTCGTTTGTAATTGAATTTTTAAAAAATGTAAATTCATCATGGCCTAAACACTATAGTGATGTTGTATTGCTTACTAGGCTACATAATTACCTCCTCCAGCTGAGCTGTCAGTTTGTACTGTTTCCTAATATTCTGCAGCTCATAGTAGAGAAACTTTAAACTTGTGTAATCAATTGCCATCACGTTAGATTAACCAAAATAGTCTATGCTCGGACGAACCAGAATTATGGATACACATGATCTTGTATGTTTAGTTAGATTTTCATAATTATATTTTCTCCACGGGAAAATAGACTTGTTCAAATTATTTTTTCGAGATTCAAATATGATCCATCTCATCTGTGTAAACCTAACAAAATTAAGCTGACCCCCTCCCTCCACAACAAAACAAATCTCCTTCCCCCTCCCTCTCCTCCCCTCCTCCCTTCCTTCCCTTCCACCGCTCGCTCCTCCGCCGCGCGCCGCACCCTCGAATTCCGCCATGCCGAAGGGCGCCAAGAAGCGCGCGAAGCTCAAGAAGAAGCAGCAGGTGGGGCACCCCGCCGGCTCCCACGACGGCGACGCCAACAACAACAACAACAACGGGATCGATAACTCGAGCCGCCGCGACGCCGCCAGCGAAGATGGCAACCACCTACCAATCTCACTGATCATTCCTCCTGGTACGCATGGTATCTAACCCTACCTCCCCTTCCCCCTCTTTATGCCGGTGGCAGATCTGCGCCTCGCCGCTTTCGGCATCAACGGGGGAGGCAGGAATCGCCTTTTGCGCGTGCGGCGAGGGTGGCATCCACACGCCCTTCGCTGGCGCCGACCACCGCCCCTCCCCCCACGTTTACACCAGCCGCTTTATGAGCTGTTCGCCTTTTCGTCTTGCTTCCTTTCGTGTCCTATAATATGATGGATGTGTGTGTGTGTTTCTGATGCCGTGTGTTGTGGTGGATGCAGTGGATGTGAGCGAGGATTCGATGGAGAGCTCCGAGGAGATGGTGACGCCGAGGGCCGAGGCAGAGGAGGAGGAGAAGAAGGCGGCCGCCGCGTCGGATGTACCCGTGGAGGTGGTCGAGGAGGATGGCGCGGGGGAGGCCGGGGAGGAGGTCATGGTTGACGCGTTGTCGCCTGAAGCCGGTGAGCAGGAACAGGACGCGAGGGCCAAGGCGCATGTCGTGGTGCAGGAACCGGAGGTGCAGGACGTCGTGCCGTCCGAGGCGCCCGAGGTGCTGGAGCCGGAGGTGAAGAGCGAGGAGGCGGTGATCCGGGATACGGCCAAGGTGCATCCGGTGCATGAACCGGAGCCGAAGGGGGAGGAGGTGGTTGTCGGGGAGACGGCCACGGCACCTGTGTTGCAGGAACCGGAGGCAAAGGGTGATGGTGTGGTGGTCAAGGATGCGGCTGAGGTGTCACGGTCTCGTGAGGCAGCTGGTGAACATACTACAGAGGTAAATAATGTTTCTGCTTGTTTGCCACCCATCCCCTGCGTTTTGAAGCTGTGAAGGTCTCATTGGGTGAGTTATTCTTGTTCCAGGTGGTGCGGGGACCTGCAGTGGCAGTGACGGCAGCGGGGCATCGGGTGACATGGTGGAATTGCTGCGGGCTTTTTGATGCCTTTGCTGGTTCAGAGAGATAGCTGGAGGTGAGATGATTCTGTGGTTTATGATTGTGTTTCTGATAGTGCTTTGGTGAATGTGAATGATATTCAATCGGTTGTTCCAATGAATTCTGTAAATTTGCTACAGATTATGGGATTTGGGAATATCGGGTGAATTTTTGTTACTGTGAACCTTTGAAACATGAGATGCAGATTTGTATTCACTGTACATAGCTCGTCATGTGATATCTTTACTCAAACTATTAGATGTCACTGGGGAATATAAATCAAAGGTTTTCTGCTTAACTTTATGTTTGTTCTGCTCACTTCCTGTGAACCTTGCTGATAAATTATCATGCTCCTAGTTTTGACATTTATCAGTATTCAGTACAAGCATGTCTTGAGTTCATTTTTGGGATTAAATGCAGCAGCACCTATGATTTTGTCTTTCTCGCTAAAAGTATTCACAGTTACCGACTTACCGTTATTGACAGCACCCTAATAATATGTGCCTACAATGGAAAATATATATTTCTCAGTTAGAGCAAATGATGCCAAGAAAGAATACTTATTGAACAAATTGTCAAGATCAGCCTTTTCATGTGCGCCCTCCTTTATGACTGCTGTGTTTATCAATAGAATTGCTCTCGTACCTTCCAAGTATTCCTAAAATTGTTGGACAGTTTAAGGGAGCACGATGTTGCGTATAAATTCCAAGTATTTCAGTGCCAGAGCGATGTTTCTGTGTTGGCTCTTGTACATGCAATTATCTTTATCCTAGCAACTGATTGCATATTTAAGAGGTTAAAGTGCATGTCAAATCATCAACAGTGTTCTTTATATGCAATTGGTCATTTATTTGGCAGAGAATCTGTTAGAAGTTTGAGAAGCCTAATGCTCGCTATATATTCGTTTTAGAAGCAGTGACTTTGCAGTGCTGATACACTACTCAAGAATGAAAGCTTATGCTGTAAGGCGCAGTATTTGAACACTATTACTTATGATATCGATTATGAGAACGTACCATTCATTTGACTTAAACACAATAGCCATATTATGTACTAAAACAACTCGTGAATTCCTGAATACCTGAAAGTTCTCTGTTTTATAGGTACAATGCTCTGTTTGCCATCAAATATGGTGTCCAAGACATTGGCCAATTTACTTATACTTGATTTAAAAAATAGCTAGATTACCCTACTTCGGCTGTGATATGATGGAACCTGCTACTGTGCTATGCGAGTAGTACTAGGGGGCACATTCTTTATTTGTGCTATCTCCTGTGCTGTTTTTGTCGTTTTAAAAACAGGTAGCTCTTTGTTTCATTTCAATGAAATGGCGCAGGGGCTATGTCCTGTTGCCTCTAAACAAAAACCAGGTAGCTCTGTAGCTGATAACTACCAATGTAGAAGAGTTAACTAGGATAGTTGGCTGATTTCATTGAGGCATATATTTGCACTCTATCCGTGATGGATTCACTATATGTACTAATGTTTGGTATGCATGAAATTGTGGATAATAAACTTGCTGGTCTGTCAGTGTAAACTGAAATAACTATACCTTGGAAAATGAGTATAGTGAATCTTGGACGTAGATAGTTCAGCATTTCATCTGCATATGTATGAGGCAGCACTGCTGTTTGATACTAGTTAATCAAATGTTCATAACTGACATTGTTTTTTCTAAAGATAAGGTGTTAATATAGTAGTATTTAGATAGTTCTATGTTTGCCCTTTCAGTGACACTAAGTTATATTTAGTTAGTTATCTTAAATATAACCTTGTTTTTGCCCAGGTACATGATTGGAACTTCGAAGCCAAGAACGCAGAAGATGCAAAGTTGTTCAAAGCTGATGGGCAATTGTAACTAGACTGGTTGAATGGTCAGACAAATTATGAAGTTGAAGGATTCAGAACGACATCGAGCTGATGTTTCTCTCCGGCCCGTGTTAATGTGTCTTGCTGTGCAAAGTTACATCTTATTGGTTGTGGTTAATCTTCCTGGTTGTTTAGTATTCTGAACACTACCCTTGACTAGTATCTTCTAGGCTCTGCTGTCCTTGTAGCATATGAGTTTAAGTGGGTGAACAGTGAAAATTTTGCTATTTTTTAATACTTATTTTTTGGGGTGTCATTTGGATGTCCCTTTTCATGGTTCCGTCACTTTACAAGGTGTATTGTTCAAACAATTTGAGATGTTCTTTGTAGTCATGGTCTGAGATGGTTCGCAGCATATCAGAGTGTTCATTACAAAAAAAAATAATCCTGATATGGGTGTGGGTACACTCTTCATGTTGCTCGCCCAGCAGATGATTATACAAGTTGGGACCACACTATTTGCGAATTTGCCGTTCGACGTATATTCATATTTTTGCCCCGGTTGTGGAAATGGAGCGCAAGTGCTCTCTTTGTTGTGTCAACGTGTTGGCTCTGCGTTGCTTCACATGGTGTTTGTTGCGACTTTTAATAGGGAAAAAGTTTCGCCTGGAATGTGATATTGCATATCTGGGGACATGGTGAATCAGCCTCCAAAATCGCAGTGTATACTAGGAGGCACGAGCACAGTAGTTCTCGTTGAGTATGCCATTCTGAGCTGGTTTTTATTACTATCTTTCTTAGGTCAACTTTCTATTAGATCATGGAAGCTCAACATTGGCGAAAGTTTTGAAGAACAAGGTGAAATGTGGCATGGATTGTGCCGGTTACCTGGCCAAGGTCTTCGATTTTTTTAGGATTGAAGATATATAACCATACACATTTTGACGTTCCTTCAGAAAATGTTAAGCACAACTTGCATGCCACGTCTATTCTGGGCAGGCCTTGTGGTCTTCGCAGTTTTCTCTCTGTATCCGTGCATTTCTCCATTAGTGTGTTGTGGGGTCATTTTCAGAAGTGACATGGAGCGGCATGTCGGCCTCAGATGCGCCTTTGTCATCCGTTTTCCAGAGGGGTTTGTGGCCGTCCAAGCTACTACCGGTGCCGGAGACTGCTGGCTCAAGTAGCACGAGCAAAATGGTGGCCATCCAACCTTTACAACCACAAGTTTATACAGCGACTTGGCCGGTTCCTGTTCATGACGAGGATCTAGTATCCAAACCTGTCAGCCACCTGAACACCACGAAAGATGCTTCTGATCTGACCGCAAAACGAAAGTAGCTGGGAATTTCCAAAAACTATTTCCGTTACAGCCAAAAACATATGCGCTGTAATTGTGTCAGTAATGAACTAGTTGCCAAAAAACTATCCCAATCGAACTTTTCATGAGGTCAGTGCGGCTTACATCCATACAATTGACGAAAACGAAAGGAACCGCAAGACAAATTTTTTGGTTTACTGGTGAGTGGATGGACACACCAGCAGTCTCACCGTAGGTGAGAAAAAGAGAAGATGGATGTTCTCAGGACCAGGCTCTCAGTGATTCAGCCATACAATTAAACTGGTGGTTGTGGCGCTTGTATCGGAGCTGTCGCTCACTGACTCTTGCCGTCTTTATAAGACCAATAGATTTTAGGAGGGAGATGGAAGAAAAAGGGAAGATAGAAGAGAAGCTCTCATGGACTCCATCTCCCTGTATGACATCTTCTGCTTTGCTGCTGGTTTTGCAGGTAATGTTCTTCATCATTTTCACACTCCCAACTTTCCAAGTACCAATTGTTTTCGAAGAAAGAGTCGCTAATCTGATGAAAATTTGTACACTTTTTACCATTGCAGGCAACCTCTTTGCCTTCGCTCTCTTCCTATCGCCAGTGTAAGCATATACACATGATCTGAATTTTTCTCTCTTGATTTGCCCGCTGTGAACAGAGGTTTCTAATGGCGCGTGTTTTTTCAGGCCGACATTCAAGAGGATCCTGAAGGCCAAATCGACTGAGCAATTCGACGGGCTCCCCTACTTGTTGTCCTTGCTCAACTGCTTCATCTGCATGTGGTATGGGCTCCCTTGGGTCTCCGACGGCAGGCTCCTCGTCGCCACAGTCAACGGCACCGGAGCAGTGTTTCAGCTCGCCTACATTTCCCTCTTCTTCATCTACGCCGACAGCAGAAAGACAAGGGTAATTTCCTTTCCCATCCTGAACCCGTTTCACTTTCATCTTAGAAAGAGGGCAGAACACTTGTAGACTCTATTACACAATAGCACTTAGCACGGTACTGTTCTTGCCGTGCCAGATGCCAGTAACATGGACTGTACTTTCCTGTCTCACCACTTCGTTTCTACGACATATGTTTTTTTTTCATGGATGATGAAATCTGTTTTGCATTATCTCCACAGCTGAGGATCACAGGGCTCCTGGCGCTCCTAGTTTGCGGGTTTGCCCTCGTCACGCACGCGAGCCTCGCCTTTTTCGACCAGCCGTTCCGGCAGCAGTTTGTTGGAGCCGTGAGCATGGCATCGCTCATCTCCATGTTTGCTTCTCCACTAGCTGTCATGGTACGCCTTTCCAACCAAGCCGATTTCTTGACTAATTTCTCCTAGCTCGTGTTCTTTAACACGATTGCAACATCGTAAACCAAGAACTGCTTTCTCACTGCTTTTGCCATGTTCCATGCATGCCTCCATTATTTGTTTTTCAGGGCGTGGTGATTCGGACCGAGTGTGTGGAGTTCATGCCGTTCTACCTGTCCCTCTCTACGTTCCTGATGAGCGCCTCTTTCGCTCTATATGGGTTGCTGCTGCGTGATTTCTTCATCTATGTTAGCACCCGATCCCCATTTCAATTTACATTTTCTTGAATCGTGAAAACTTCGTAGCTGCTGCTGCTGACAAATTAGACTATTCTTCATTTGAATATTCAGGTGCCTAATGGGCTTGGAGTTATCCTGGGAGCAACGCAGTTGGCACTGTATGCTTACTACAGCAGGAAATGGAGATGCAAGGATTCATCTGCGCCGTTGCTTGCCTGATCAAAACGGAATCCATCAATCAACTGGTTTTGGCTTGGTTTTGGATTCTGGGGTTCTGTAGGAGAGCAAACTTTTTGCCCTAGTTGGTCCGGATATCTGTCTGTACAGTTTTGCTGTCTTATGCCAGGATGTCACTCTTCATATATTGCTGAAGTATCATTCATTTTGGAAAAGGAAAATTGAATGCAGAAATATTTCATTTGATCCTGCCTTTGCCTACACAACTCTGACCACTGAACCTCGTACTGTTACAATACTTCACAGTTCGCACACCTTCAAGTGGCATTTAGTTTGTTGCGACGGTTGTAATGGGCCATACCCATGGTAAGTGTTGAATTTACGTCGAATATGTGTGTATGAATAGGTTACAAGGTGGACTTAGAAAAGTTATAATATTGTGATAGGGCACTACAAGGTGGCCAGGTAGGGTATGGATAGAGTAGAAATCAGATTCTTGTATCGTAAGTCTCCTATATGAAGAGGGGGATGCCACACGTTGTAACCAAACCAAAATTCGAGTTTGACGGAGTGTCGGTCTAAAGGGAGTCTAAGGATGGTTAGACCATCAGCCTTGGAAAGATTGACGAATACCTTGGAATCATCGTGGATACTCATTGGATTGACGAATCAATGTCAGAGGGAACTGGTCTGACTAGCAGTTCATAAACGGTCTGACCGGTGGTACCCAGTGCCCGGTGGTGATGTACATATATGATTAATATATGCAGGACAGAGCGCTCGGAGAAGGACTTTTGGGAATGTAGGTTTTAGCTAAACCTCGTCAACAAACATCGATATCGCCTTCTTTCTTGCGCGCAACCTCGGTAGATCCTACGCTGCGCGATATTGTGACTAATGGAACTAAGTGGCCACAATCTAGTCTTCAAAGTTAGTGGTGGCACGATGCCGCATAGGATAATTTTGCAATAAGTGGTATCGGAGCACAAGGTTAGGATTTGATCTGGGGGCAACACGAAGATCTCGACGGAGACCAAGGATTCTTGATGGCGTGCGTATAAAGCCTGGTCAAAGGGCTTGGAGCGCGTGTGGTGAGGAAAGCAACATGCGCATAAGGTCAGAAGGAGCCTGGAGCATGTCGTGCAAGATCGTGTGTTTACAATGTGTCAAGCAATGCACGACAATATGCAGGGCGAACATGGCGCAAGGTGGAGCACGACGATCGGACGATTCGGGCGGGCGGCCCGGACAGCTCAGTCGGGATCGAACACTCTAGATAGGTGTCCCTGGGTAGTCCAGTCAAGGTGGAGACGACCCTGTCCGACAAAGGTCGGGCAAACGGTAGCGTCGAATCGATGCAAGGTTGGTCGGATTAGTCTCGTGGCCGGTGGCATGCTCGGTCAGACTGTGGATGGAGATGTGGACAAAGTCGCACGCATTTGGCTATGTGGCATTGTTCCAACGGTGGGGCGGTCTAACTAGCATGGATGAGTCAGTCACTCGGGGGGCAGTCAGACTAGCGGCGTTGGGGCTGGGCGCAACAGGTAACAGAGGGATCACAGGCGCAGCAATGCGAGGTGATTGGGCCGTTAAACCAGCTCTACGGTCAGACCGGCCATGCGAAGGTCGATGGCAAGAGCATCGTCGGTGGTTTCAACAAGTTAGGTGCGATTAGACCAGCGGCAGAGCTGGTTAGACTGGACGGATTTGGATTTGATTGCAAGTCAGAGAGGATCAAAAGCAATCTAGGTGAATTGGATATGGTCGAGAGGCTGTGGTGCACAAGCCATAGGGGTTGGTTATATCGGTAGCTACGGCCAGTCTGACCAGTTGGTCCAGACGGGCCGTGATCGGCAATGTGGGCGGCATGAAGCTCGCGGGGTCGGCAGAGCCCATGACTCTGGGGTGTGGTGACACGCGGCGTGAGCCCAGTGATGCAGTGTTTGAATCGGAAGGAGCTTGCAATGTTTAATACAACGATAGTGTGGATTGGTTCAGTTTGTGTGCGTGCACGATGAGGAGGCCGAATCGAAGGGTGTGGGGTGGTGGGGATAACCACTAGAAGTTGTGTTGGAGGGGAAGTTTGAGTCCATGGAAGGATTCTACTCTGGGACATGCCATAATCCTGGTTGGTTCGGAGTCGGTTTCGGTTCGTGCTGTCAAATTGGAGAATATTTCAGGGGTGTCTAATGACATGGGCTGAGGGAGAGGCTAGGGTGCAAAATTTTGGTGAATCGGAGCCTAGTTTAGTAAAGACGAGAAGCACATGATCCGAATGAGAAGAGTACTCGGTGGTCCAGAGGTGAGGCTTGAGACTCGGCATCAATAGGGACAAATTGATGGAAGAAAATTAGTGGGAGCTGAGGAGGTGTGGAAATGCTACCTAGGGATACTTTGGCTAGGACTATGGAGGCTCGATGCGGGCGTATTGCGGCAGGTTGTGGTAGCATGGTAGTGCACGGGCGGTCTGACCGACTAAAAGGATCTAGAGCATCGACTAGAGGGGAGATGAACATAAGATTAACAAAAATATGACCTAAAATTACTTTCTACACAAGTATTTCTATAACACTAAACAGTTCTAAACAAAATCTAGCATGCTTGTGATCAAGACATGTGCGAGAACATTTATGGAGAAATGCAAGAAGATAACCACACGGGAGACGCAAGATTTGTTGTCGACGTTTGAGCTTTTGGCGTGGCTCTACATCTCCATTGAGTAAGCTTGACCTAGTGATTGAAGTCGGCATGGAATCATGCTCTTTTCTCCAGAAGCTTCCTGATGTGAAGTTTCTCTTCTCTTGTGGCAACTCTTCACCTTACGGTAGGCAAGCTCCAAATCTTCACAAACTTTTTAGGGCGCTTCACAATCTGCTTGAAGGCTTCCAAGCAACTGCAAGCCATCTAGGAGACACCAATCTCCAAGAGTAACATGCTTCCATCAGTTTGGTTGGAAGATGAACTATTGCTTGATGCTCAATCTCTCTCTCTCTCTCTCTCTCTCCCCCAAAGATTTCCTCACAAGAAAGACAACTTGAGCTTGAAGAAATGCGGAGTAGCACTCACGAGAGCAGAGGAAAGGTTTTGCCAAGGGATAGAATCAGTGAAGAGATCGGCGCGTCCTTATCCGGAGCAAACTCTGAACCCTACTTGGACAACTCCTGCCATCGAAGACCCTCTTATGCATGTAACATTCATTGTGGAGGTTCTTCTCTAACGATACTTCACGGTCTTTAACTTGGCTTTCAGATTAGCAATCTCCTTGTTTTGCCGATGAAGAATGTCAAAAACAACTTCAAGACCGTTCTTTATCTCTGTGAGATGATTCAACATAGTGGAGCCCTCTTCAAATAACTTCTTCAGTTGAGCGGCATCATGGGCCTTTTGGCGTTTCCATACATGAACACTGTTAGTGTCACTCTCTTCTTGCTCTTTGCTTCTTCTCCTTCTTTGGCTTCAGCCCTTCTCCTTTTCTTAGAGGTGCCTACGTCCTCGGCAACCTCTTCTTATTTTATTTTACTTGAGATGATGTATCAGCTTTCGCCTTTTCAGGCTTATAGTCAAGATGCTTGACCTCAGAACTCATCTAATTGATCAAGGTTTGAATGTATGGCGCAAATAGTAAAGAGCGAATATGATCTGTACTAGCTATCCTCATGAATTGAAAGATGTTATTCACAACAAAAGATCCTAGCTGGAGGACATGTCGTTTAACTATCATTAGGGCAGCCCAGAAGTGGGAATCACCTGATTTACTCCCAACTTTAGTCAGTGTTTTTGATTGGTGATATTTATTTCTAAACAACTCTTGCCAAGCCTCGTTCTCATTAAGTGTTTAAAGGGAAAATGCTGAGCAGTCACATATTTTTTCAATTCCAAATTTTTTATGCCAAGACCCCCCTTGCTCTCTGGGTTGGCAAATAATGTCCCATTTGGTGAGTTTATATTTCCTTGTATGGTTGTCACTATGCCAGAAAAATATAGAATGATAGAAATTTAATTGTTTCCATACCCCTTTGTACTGAGCCGATAGGTTGTTTGTACATCGTATTAGATCACACAGAACTAAAGTTTGGATCCTGATTAGCTGGTCATTTGTATGTGGCATTAAATCAGCACGTGTAGTTAACGTTAATATCATATCAGTGCGCATGCTTAAAGATTAGGTAGCTTTTTCATGAAGTGTAAAATTATGAGTATCTATCGCTTGTGGGCTATTAATAATTAAGCTACACCAGATTAGTGTCTGATAATGTTTAATTATAGTTATGATGATCTATCGGTTGTGGTATATTAGTAGTAACAGTTCACCCGATCTATGGTCGGATGGCGTTTATTTGTAGATATGAAAATTTAACAGTTCTGATCTATTTAGGTACAATTATGAAGATCTATTGGCTCTAATATGTTTAGATACAATTATTAAGACCTACCGGTTGTGATATGTTTAGGTACACCTATGAAGATCTATCGGATGTGATATATTTATGTACAGTTATGAAGATCTATCGACTGTGATTTGTTTAGGTACAATTATGGTGATTTATCTACTTCGATTTGTTTAGGTATAGTTATAAAAATCTATCGATTGTGATCTATTTAGCTACAATTATGAAAATCTATCGCGTGTGATCTGTTTATGTATAATTATGAAGATTTATCGGTTGTGGTCCACTAAGAATAAGAGGTCTACTGGACTAATGGTCGTATGCTTTACCTTTTCTTGTGATTTTTAGTATATCTCTCATTTTTTGTTGTATTCTATTTTTAATATATAATAGATTGATCATCAAACCAGAGAGTTTCTCAAATACACATAGTGGGAGTTTCATATTCTTGACTTGCTCAATACTATGATCCATAACTAGACTTCAACTCTGTGAGGGACCACCCTCCCTA
Organism: Stipa capillata; assembly: GCA_019208055.1. Taxonomy (NCBI): domain Eukaryota; kingdom Viridiplantae; phylum Streptophyta; class Magnoliopsida; order Poales; family Poaceae; genus Stipa; species Stipa capillata. Next base: position 276,709 of record JAGXJF010001840.1, on the reverse strand, counting down.
TCTGACTGTTCTTCTTAGCCCTCGCTATAATAATGGCTAGCATATCTGCAACAATACTAAACAAAATTAGGGACATAGGGTTCCTTTGGCAGAGAGCCTTCAAAGTCTGGAAGAAATGTCCAACATTGACATTAATTTTAATATCGACACTACCTCGTTTTATGAAACTCTCAACACAAGTGCACAGCTTAGGTGAGAAACTTTCCATTCTCATGGTTCGTTGAAGGAATGGTCATTTGATCTTTTCATAAGCATTCTCCAAATAAATTTTGAACAAAACCCCGTGCATCTAGTTTTTTTTATGCACTCCGTGAATAGCTTCATGTAAATAACTACCCTTTCCACGATATAGCAGTCATACGCCACAATGGCACAACCAAAGGTGGAGAGGCGAGGCGATAGTGGGGACAGATGAATTGGTTGAGATAGAGCATGATGGAGTGTCGACTCATCGATTAGCAGCGTCGACGAGAAATCAACAGCGGCAGCGTATCGTCAGGGAGAAATATGAGGAGAAGGGGAACGGGGATGATGAGAAAGAAGGGAAAGATAGCATGAGAGGTGCACGAATCTTGAATCAAATCTGACCGTCAGAAAATTGTCCGATTTACCAAAACATAACTCCTGGGAATTCCGATTTATTTATGTGAAGATGGGACACATCAACCCATTGGTGTTTCAATTTTTCTTTTCTCAAACATGCATCGAAATGGGGGCACTTTTGCATTAGAAGATTAGTGTTTCACTAAGATAGTTTTCTTGGAGAATGATTTTGATTGATCTTTAAAAATGAAGGGATTTAAACCACAGTATGCAAGAGCTTGTTTTACATATACTAGTAACGTTGCACGTACAAAGCACGTTTTGCCTAATATACATACAGTGCAACAAAAAAAATATTACATCCATCTCTAAAACCTTATGTACTAAAATATAATTTCACCTAGATATCGACCTCACTCCATAAAATTGTGAATTTAACCCATATGTACAACAACAATATTTCTTGATTTGTAGACGTCGCACATATGTCATTATTTCTTTTGTGACCTGATTTTGGTTTTGGCCGATGCTACAAAAGGAAGTTTTCTGAGCCCTATGTAGAATGAAATGCAATATGTCTCTATGAAAGAAAATATTACATATATTCCATCCATCTCTGAAACCTTATGTACTAAAATATAACCTCACCCAGATATCGACCACACTCCATAAAATTGTGAATTTAACCCATGTGTACAACAACAATATTTCTTGATTTGTAGGCGTCGCACATATGTCATTCTTTCTTTCATGACCTGGTTTTGGTTTTGGCCGATGCTGCAAAAGGAAGTTTTCTGAACCCTATGTACAATGAAATGCAATATGTCTCTTGAAAGAAAATGTTCATCGAAAAACATTCACATAACCATAATAAGAATTGTTGGGTATTTGATGAACAAAGTACGTAATTTCGGTCATCGTGCATCCCTTGCAAGAAAGAGACAAAATTGCCACTGAGCTGTACATGGCATCCGCAGCCTTCGCAAACTCTTTTGAGCACAAGACTATTGATTTGTTGGCCAAGATGTCATAGGTGAATGCCACTTGTAGGCATCCAATGTCACACGGTCCTTGAGTATGTGCTAAATCACACACAATGTCACGTTGGCTGCGCTCGCCGTAGTGCCCATGCTGTAGCAGCCCAGTGCAACATCTATCTCCACGTTGGCACCGCCCACATGGGAGAGCAGCAACATGGACAACGGCGTGCAACATGGTGGACAGGGACTGCATCAAAGGAAATAGCAAAAAATCGTTAGCTACTGTGCTGAACTCGTCTCATCTAAAAGAGCGAACATTCAACAAAAAGTAACCTCCAACAGCTAAGCTTTAGTTGGTATGGAATTACTTAGATTGTGAAACGTTTTGTTCAACAGGGAGCTTGTGAGGTTAGGCAAGCGTTGCCTCGCCATTAGTGGTATGCACAAATAAAATAGATCCACAAATATGTGAAGTAACTCATAAAGTTATGTGCTAAAATTTTGAAACTTTGAGATCGCACCATGTAGTAATGGTATTTTTTTCTCCCATGACTCGTAACTGTTTCAGGCAAATTTTTTGCCATTAGAATCCTACACCAGGAATACTCCAAATGACTGAATTATACAAGGCAGCATTGACACGGTACTATCAATATTTATGATCTTGTGAAAGATAGGGATCATGGTGCACCATAGCACTTTCCACACGCAATAGATAGGGACTAATAAATATAGTGAGAATTCTCCATCTAAATGGTCCCAGAGCAGACAATGACTTGGTTCAAAAAAGAAAGTTCCCTTCAATTGACATCTATGTAAAGAGCGTCTACTATCATTTTGCATAAAAAACATCTACATAAAGGTACTGCAACTCATAAGAATAATACCAAAAATCTGTTCCACATGCCTCAACCATCTGATAAATTGGGTTGATACATGGATTGGGATGGACTTTCTTAGCTTGTATAGAATGGGGTGAAAAACATCTCAAAAGTCAAATCATAATTGAAACCCAACTTTTAACCCGCATATCACTTTTATAGGATTTAGCTTCTAGCCCTTGTAGTATTCCTCGTGCCATCCATTCATATCTGGTAGCTTACCTTTGCTAACTTAAAAAGATTTTGTCTCCTATAGTTGTGCACTCCAAATTTATATTATCCAACATACACAATCATACTGAACAAAATAGATCCAACAATTACGCCTCATGACTTTCTTAGTGAGCACACATGTTTCTTAGAATATTATTTAGACATTATATCGGTATCACTGATGGAAATATGCTTACCAAGGCAGTGTAATAATCTATTATGTACTTGACAGTGTGCAACTAACCTCAACAATTAAGCAAAATAACATTTTTCCCTGAATAAAAAAAGATTAATAACTTGGGTTGTTGTTGCCGAGGCCGTGGAGCCAGATGATGGTGGCCTTGTGTTGACTAGCCCAACGAATCATTCTATCTGCGGCCTCTGTTGCACGTACCACCCTTATGTGATCAAATTTTACCTCTCAACAGATCATGATGAGGCCCCGGATGCCGCTTCTGCTTCCATCTTGATCGGCTGCGCCTCTGCAAGGCAACATCACCTCCATGTGGGTTGATGCACTTATAAACATCATCATCTCAAAAATATCCTATGCGCACTCATAATCTTCTAGCTAGAAAACACCTAATTCTTCTCGTTCCTACTTACACTAACGAGGCAGACAAAAGGCACCATTTTGTCCAAAGGATCAACCTTATGCAAAAGAAAAGGAAAAAGGTTATTCCAAAGAACTCGAAGTACATATCATACCATGTCAAGTTGTTACAACAGATAGTACCAAACATTCATCATCTTTGCAAGCAACAATAACTTTAGCAAATTATAAAAGCCCCTTCAAAATCTGCAATGGAATAACCGCTGTAAATACTTAAGTGCCCCAATTCTAACAACTGCTAACACATAAGAGAAGGAATAAAGCTAAAGAATTGTTGAGACGCTAGTGGACAAGTTAGATTTACTAAAATGTTCTTTCAAGCATGGCTGTTGTATTAAAAGAATTATATTGTTTCCCTTCTCAGATAACCTTCTTCACATGAACTGGACCATGAACTCACTGTCTGGACACCTGTAGACAAAAGAAGTACACAAATTAGTATAGACAATGTAGTATCATCTAGCAGTAGCTCACTCGTATAGATCAAAACAAAAGAAGTAATGCAAAATGAGATTAAAAAAAGGTCAAGCACTTGTACACCAGTGGAGCATTTCGAAACTTAATCAATCTTACAATCTGCTGAGAATAATCCATAATAATTGAGAAAGCGAGCTCATAGGCCTGTAACATAAAAGCATAATCACCTACTGTTTCATATGAAATCTGAAATGTGACTGCAACTACCACACTAAAGTTACTTAATTGGAAACTTGAACATACAAAAATACCATTGCACTGTGATCAATTGATCAAAAATAGAGTACTTGCATATTGAAGCCACCATCCCAGAACCATGCACCCAACCAAAACATTGATTATACTGGGATAAAGTGACTGGAGCACCCTTTGGGTATAATCTCAGCAGACTTATTTGCCTGAACATATTTGGAACAAAAAGATTAAGCACTTCAGTAGATGGAACAAAAGGGGATTTTGAGTACCGCTAGTTTTTCAGATGCATGAAAAGATTGCATATTCGTGTTGTCAATCTTCAAACCTTAGTTATTAGAGATGAAAAGAAAGGAAACCACTAACGACAGCAACTTCGTTTGCTTATTAGATGTATACCTCGCAATGTTGGTACCATGATGAGCTACCACTTCTGCAACTGCTTGATTACTCAAACTAAGCCTCGTTACTTCTCTGGATCCATCTTCAGGGCATCAACCAGAGCACTCTTTGGCTCATTAACAATCTGTTGTTGCTCCACTACATCAAATAGTTTTTGCTCCCTTTTCCTCTCCAACTGAAACAAAAAAAAGGATGTTTTGCAGTTCAGATTGACAAACAATCTATCACACATTCTCAAATCCTAAGAAATATACAATAGAAAGAAGCTCGAAGGAAGGCAATAGAATAACGCAAGCAACGGTGGGTCATTTCAACTAGCAATTGGAGAGCACAAACAAATTGGAGAGCATAATCATGAGTGATAGATTACTTGATTGCGGAGTCAAGGGCAGCGATTTGTGGGAGGCAAGAAGTAGACCTAGTCGTAGGCGGTGCAAGCCTTGTGTTCAGGTCGAGCCGTCATAGTCATGGAGGACGGTGATACCGTTGTTGGTCTTGTAGGACCAGACGCTCCAAGCAGCTCTGATAGCCATATCCTCGGGCTCCCCCGCCGCCGCGTCCCGGATCATGTTGAGGCAGATCACCAGGAACTTGGACGGCCAGTCGTGCTCCGCGCGGTTCTCCTTCAGCGACTCCTGCTCGGCAATGGGCACGGCGTTGGCCCCAGACCTGGTACCGGCAGCCGCGCAACCTTCCAGCAGGAGAGAGAACCGAGGCGGGCGTCACGGCCTTTGAGGGCGGCGTTGGGAGGAGCAGCAGAGGAGCAGTTGGGGGATTGTGCAAGGAGGGGGTTAGCGTGGGCGTGGCAGGGGGACTCGTCCACAAACATCGGATGATAATTAGGAAAATGGATTAATGATATTGAACGATTGAGATCAATAGTATCCCAATCAAACTAGTACTTTTTATATTGAATGAAATGATGATTATATATATAAATTGTCTCCTCTCTCAAAAAATCGAGATGATAATCCATGTGTAACGGTATCATCTCAATCTACCGGCCGTAGCACCTGGCAATGTCAAGTGCGACAGCAAGCCTCATCCCGGCCTTCCAACCTTACACCGAATGAATTGGCGCCTCGTCTGCCCCGACGAGGAGATCACCTTCTCCGACCTCTCACTAAAGCTCTTCACTGACACCATCGGCCAGGTCACCTTCGGCGTCGAGCCTCGCCAAAGACACACCCCCACTGCACCCCCGCGACGGCGCCGAAAACCGTCGACACGGCCACCGACTTCATCCATAAGCACTTCTACCTCACGATGATCCTCAAGATGGACCTATCAGACTCTCTATCCACCGTTCTTGGCATGCTCGTTCCGCCGCTCTAGGAGCCCGTGCGACAACTGCTACTGCATTTGTCGGGCTCGGCTGACCGAGGGATGGAAGAGACAAACATGGCCAAAGGTCAAACTTGTAGCATTGGTCTTTACGGTATGTTTGGTTCAGCTTTTGAAACCAACTTCTACGGTGGAAAAGCTGAATCTAAACCAAAGGGGTTGCCGGCCATTGCAGTTTTCCCGAACGCAACAGCTTCCCGCAATGCAATTTTCACAGCAGCAATACCCCTGCTTCCATCGCGGTGAGAATAAATATTTGACTGAAATTACCCACGTTGCCACTGGTAAGTTGTACCGGTTCGATTCTTTTTTCTCCCGCACCCCCGCATCAACACCCGACCTCCTCCCGTAGTCCCGCTCACAGCAGCACCACGGCTAGGGTTCCGGCCACGCCACCCAAACTCTGGCCGCCCTCTGACGGCGCGCCACCCCTTCCCGCCGCCCTGCCCCGTCCCGGCCTCCCCCACACCTCGACCTGGCCTTCCCCGCCCCACCCTGGCCTCCCCCAAGCGTCGAGCCGGTCTGCTGCCGCCGCCGCCCGGAGTAGTTTGCCGCGCCGCCGCCCGGAGTAGTAGCTGCGCTGGCCGGAGTCGTAGCTGCATCGCCGCCTCTCCGTTCCCACAGCCAGGTAAGGCTCGGCCCACCTCCCTTCTCCCTCCTCCCTCCCTCTTCCCTCCCTCCCCCCTCCCGTCCCATGTTCTGCTCTTTTTTTCCAGAATTTTGTTTCAATATACTTGCAATTGGTGTATGCAGTGAGTATATATGCCTACATTGCATGTTTTGTTTGTGAATTAAGATGATTGCTTGCTATGGAGTGCATGTTGTGAGTTTACTGTGTAATGGAGTTTGCTTGCAAGGTGTTTGTGAGAATGCCTGTAGGGAAAAAAATTGGAATTTGGGCATATGTCATGCACAACGTGTGGACTCAAAATTATGATATTGAAGCTAAGAAATATAGTTTTCGAGTGATCTAGCTCCTCTCAAGAGTACAAACAATATGGACAATAATACATTACTGTCCCTTAAACATGCCAACCATGGACAGGAAAGGATTGATTGTTAATTCGAATTGTACAGTAAAGCATCTTATCCATGATTGATTGTTAGTTCGAATTGTGATGAATCTGAACCAAAGGACTCAGATTGTACAACATGGTTGTATGATATATGTTTCAAATATTTTGCAATGTGGTGAATTGTTAGTTCAAAGGATTTTTGCTTGTGTGCTTCATCAATTAGTGTACAATGTGGTGGTATGATAAATGAAGTCATTGAATTTATTTTGCTTGATTGAAGTATGGCTGAGAAGGCAGTTTGGGATGATGCAAATGTGAGGCATTTCATTGATATTTGCAAAGAAGATGTTAATGCTGGGAACAGGCCCTTAGGTTTTTTCAATAGGACTGGTTGGAAAAACCTTGTAGAGAAGTTTGAAGCAAAATCTGGGAAGAGGCTAACAAAGACTCAACTGAAGAACAAATGGGACAATCTGAAAAAAGATTATACATGGTTCATGGAGTTGAAAAATGCTGCTACTGGGCTTGGATGGGATGATGTAAAGCAAACTGTTGATTGCTCTAAAGAATGGTGGGATGAACATCTTGATGTAAGAATAGTAATAGATTTTTATTTTTTCATTAGCCATGCTTTTATATGATTGCAGTAGCTAACTTTTACATTCAATTTCAGAGATGCAACAATCCTGATAGAGGTATTAAATGCAACCATATGAGGTTCAGAAAACGTGGACCGAAGCACCTTGACGATCTGCACATCCTGTTTGATAAGATACATGTTACTGGGGTTACTGCAACCTGTCCTGGAGACGTGTCCTCTGATGAATCAGTGATGAGGATGTGGTTGAGGTACAGAAAACTCATGACAGTGCTGAAATGAAGTTGGCTGCTTTGAAGAAACTAAAAGCAGCAAAAAAGAAGCGCAAGGAATCCTCTAGTGCGACTGAAGAGAAGGATGAGAAGAGCCCTTTCTTTCGATTGTACAAGAACACATGTCTCAAGATAGAAACTGCAGCTGACAAGATTAGCTCAAGTGTTGAAACATCATCAGCTCCTCCTCCAACCTACCATGTCCCTACCATTGCAGAGGTCATGAAGATGGTGAAAAAATGTGGGGTGCAAGAAAAAACTGCTTTGATGCAAACAGCCATCTTGCTGATCGTGAAGCTTGAATTTATGGAGATCTTCAGCTCGCTGGAAACAAATGAAGGAAAGTTCGATTTGCTGGAGAGGGAGCATGAAAAGGAGATGATGAAGCACATGTAGAACCTTATTTCAGTTATCTATTTCAAGTGTTGTGTTGTGAACCATTATATGCTAGTGTTATGCTAGTGTTCTGAACCATTATTTGCTTGTGTTGTGAACAATTTGATGTTGAATGTTGAGCCATATTTGTTATTGTTGCTGCCATGAACGTGTTATTACTGCCATATTTGTTGTGTATGTGCTGCCATTTGATGTTGAATGTGAGGTTCTCGCCATGAATTTTGTTGATGCCATATTTGCTAACATGAACGTGTTACTATGTTGTGTAGATGGATGCGAACATGGAAGAATTGGCCAAAAAGGGGCAGAAGGGACTACTATTTGTAGCTAAACTTTCGCAGCAGGCTGCCATCATTGGGCACATGGGTAACCTCTACACTGAGCGGTATTTGCACAAAGGTGAATATAGAGAAGCTCCAGAAACTGGACTTCAATGGGTCATGAGGTGCTATGGTCATCCTAGATATTTTTATAAGATGTTTCGGATAAGCACTGAGGTTTTTATGGCACTTCATGATTTGCTGGTCTCTACCTACGGTTTGAAGTCAACTAACAATGTTTCATCAATTGAGTCACTGGCCATGTTCTTATGGATTGTTGGAGGCCCCCAAGCATTCTCACAAGCTAAAGACCGTTTTGTCCGGTCACTATGGACAGTTAACAGCAAGTTCAAGAAAGTACTGATTTGTTTGCGCAAGTTAGCAAAAGACAACATCAAACCGATAGATCCTACTTTCAATACTGAGCACGAAAAGGTTAAAGAAGCTCATTTCTGGCCTCATTTCAAATGCGCTATTGGTGCTATAGATGGATCACATGTCCCAGTTTCAGTGCCTACAGAGGAGGTGGTTAACCACACATGTCGGCACGGATATACATCTCAGAATGTGCTTGCCATATATGACTTTGACATGAGGTTTACCTTTGCGGTTGCTGGTTGGCCGGGCTCTGCACATGAGACAAGGATCCTCAATAATGCATTAGCAAATTTTCCTTCATTTCCTGTGCCTCCTAAAGGTATAAAATAATTATCTATGTTACCAATAATTTCATTGTTATTTGACTATGCTAGCTTGGTTTTTATTTTCAGAAAAATACTACCTTGTGGACTCCGGTTATCCAAACCGAATAGGATACCTTGCTCCTTTCAAAGGTAGTACATGCCATCTACCGGAATTTCAGCTTCGTCGTGGGCGTGCACCTCAAGGGAAGTATGAGGTGTTCAATTTTTTGCATTCATCCCTTCGCAATGTCATTGAGCGTGCATTCGGAGTCCTAAAACAAAAGTGGCGCATATTGAAGGCTATACCAAGTTTCCCACCTCGTACTCAGAAGCATATCATTCTTGCTTGCATGGCGTTGCACAATTTTATTCGTGATAGCAAGTTGCGTGATAAGGAATTTGATAGATGTGATGCAGATGATGAGTATCTACCAGCAGCGGCACGTGCAGCAGCACAAACACAAGGGATGAGAGTCTAGAGGGGGAGAACGAGGATACCATGAATACCATTTGTAGTAGGATAGCTGATGCTTTGGATAGTGCGAGAGGGAGATAGCTATGTTGATGGAGGATATCATTATATGAACCATATGTCTTTTGTGTAATATTCTCACTTTCTATTTATATGAACTATATGTCTACGTATGTAACATTCAGAAAATCAAATTTTCCTTCCCAAAATGGTCATTTACATGTCAATCAGTGTACAGATCAGTGTTTTACGGTCAATTAGCATATAAACAGTCTCTCAGGCCCTCATGGGCATTACAGACAATTCCTATCAAATCCACAGTTTCATAGTTGTTCCAACCAAATAACTTCCAGCTTTCCCACAATTCTCAGCTCACAGCTCACAGTAGCTTTTTTAGAATCCACAGCTGAACCAAACACACCCTTAGTCTTTACTAACAAAAATGAGTTTACCAACAAACAAGTCACGCTGGGGCCAAACGTACCAGGGCACATGGGTATGGCTGGCCACGGGCGAGCTAGCAAAAGACTGTGAACAGTTCTCGGACCCCGACATATTCCAGCCGGAGTGGTTCGATCCTGAGAACGAGGAATGCAAGCGAAGGCACCCCTACGCATTCAGCCCCTTTGGCATTGGACCCTGGGCGTGCATCCGGTAGAAGTTCGCCATGCAGCAGCTGCAGCTCGTCACCGTCCACCTCTACCGCCATTACGTCTTCAAGCACTCACCAAGGATGGAGTTTCCCTCGCTGTTCTAGTATTCTGTTGTGGTCCACTTCAAGCACGGTGTCAAGCTCCAGGTCATCGAGAGGAAGACCTGATGCATGTTTACCAACTCATTGTGTAAACGTAGTGATCGTACACTTGTATGATCGAACAAAATATGTATATGCTAGCTCTGTAGAATGTGAGTAAAGGGTCTGGGAAGCGATAAGTGTGTGAAGTGTGTAATCTATCTATTATATAATAAAAGCTTATGGCAAGAGTTTTTCTACAGTACCCTAGTACTCCTTTAAGAGGAATAGGAGTACGATTCAAATCTAACCATTGGTTTAATAGGGTAGTTTAGTCTTTCTCTCCTCTTAATGATAGGTAATTTGGACTTTTAGTCTTAACAAATTCCTGGTCGAATCGTGCATCTCAGGATAGCACCATTCGGTTGACGCTCGCGACCGCCTCTTCATCCTGTTCGAGCGGCCACGCATGCCGCCGCCGCTACTGCCCTTTGCAGGCACACGTCGCCGCTTGTTCCCCGTATCGAGCATCTCGGTTGCACCACGGCCTCATTCTCTGCGCGTGTGTGTCCTCATCGTCCTCCCCGTCGTGCCCACGCCGCCACAACCTCCTTCCTATCTCGTCCGTGCAGCAGCCACCTTGCATCGCTGCTGCTTTGCCATTAGGCCTAATCCTAATTTTCAGCCTCTGACGGTGCGCCGCTATTCTTCTCCACCTCATCTCCACGACGATGTGGCAACTTCTGCCATGAACCAAGTTGTTGTGAAAATTATGGTTGTTTGAAGTAGTAGTGTTAGTTCCAGTGTCCTTCGGATTCTTTTTTTGGCTGCAGATTAATGAATCAGTGTTGAATATTTATGTAGAGCGAATGAACGAATCCAAACTGTATGGCAAAGGAGCATGGTTTCAGTTCATATATTTTCCTTGTTCAGTGCACATGAGCTCATGGGCAAGCATCGAGAGAAGATGAAGCGTTCAGGAATATGTGAATGTCTTATTTGTAGTTTGTATGGCCCAGAATAAATAAAGGATAATGAGTTATTACGAAAAGACTAATGGCCAGCACACAAAGGAAATAAAGCGAGGGATTCGACAAAAGCTATTCCAGACTGAACCTGATCATGACGCCATTCGAAATTAGATTTCATTAAAATAATAACTGCTACAACATGTCAGCTCATTTGCCGTACAGTCCATAAGAACAAATATAACAGGAATAGTACACATTGACAAATAACACTACTCAGAAATCGTATTCATCTTCTCGAGGTGCTTGTTCATCTACTGACAAACCTAGGTCTCTCGCACAATGCTTCAGATATCTTTTGTATTCCTCACACCATGTCATCTGGTTAAATAACAGCACCAGATCGAAAGAGCATATAACAGTACAATTCAGAGTATATGTCAAAAGAACAAGATCGATCAATGGTTGTGAGCTTTAGCTTCAGCCTGAGTTGTTTCAGTTTTGAGCACCTCTGTTCACCGTGTCGCTCCCCAAGTTCTTGTCTGAGGCTTCAATTTTACTCGGCACCGACGCTCTACTCCTCAATTCGTTCCCTACCACACCCAATTCTTTTCCTCAATTAAGTAAAACCTAGCAAAACTAAAACAAAAATAAATGCAACCAGGTATACAATAATGACATAATAGCTGTTCATTTAGAGACCTTACAAGAGTTGCATGTTCCCATCCAAATTTTATAAATATTTATAATCAGAAAGATTCACCATTAACAGCTCTGCAAGGCTACAAGGACAACCTCGAAATTACCAGCAGATCCTAGGAACAGAAATATACTGCTATTATGGCTAGTTAAACAAGATAACGAAGAAGAGAGACGAAAAGATGAATAAATATTTAGGGACATTCTATTTTATTGAGAGTAATGTAATAATTGCAGCAAAAGGGGAAAACACTAATTTTCACTTAAACGATATAAAAGGTGGAAAACTGCCTCATGGGATGCATCTTTTAGGATATTTGCCTGCAATCCAATGGTAGGAAGTCGATGGAGCCCATGGACTCGTGGGAGAGCATTCACGATCATGACCTCCTCCTTGAGCTTGACGGCGCGGCGCAGCTCTCGCTCTGTGCGGCCAATCTCCCTCGCCATCACCTTCTCCACCTTGTTCGGCTAGCTCCTCCCCTTGGTCGTCTAGATCCATCGCTACCATCCCGCCATAGCCGACATGCACCGCCTGACGTCTCAAGCCACATCGCTGTTTCACGAATTGACGCCCCCAGTGATAGCCCTCTCTACAGCACGGGCATATAGAGAGAAATATGCTTCAGCACCATTGACTCTACATATTCCACCGACCCTAAATGTCTGCTTCGTCACCAATTTGCTCAGAGTTTCAACACACCCTTCAGGCCTGTTTGAAGCACGAAAAATTTAAGCTTAACCCATACCGTTCTCGCTCGCACTTTGGCAAACGTCGACTCTTCACCCATCTACCATTGGTTGGAGAAGGAGAAGAAAGAGAAGAGAGAAGAGGGCCCGCCTGCCAAGCGAGGTGCCGTCTGAGCCACCCACCTGGACTAGCTAGGTACAACGTCATGTCACCCTAGCATGTGGGTCTGTCTTGTCAGGACGAGGAGCGGATGCTAAATGTAGTTTAAATTAGGATCTTAGGTGTGAAATCTCGTGCAATACGGTGATAATTTTTAAATCTGTTTTAACCCGTCAATTCGTAACGAGTACCTGGTTCAAAATGAAATTTACTGGAAGTATAGAGTGTTGGATCTTATGCTCCATTGGCTATACCGTGCATTGTAATTGTGGCGAGTTGCAACTAGAAGGCAAAGTATCCGACTCTTCTTAAGCCAGCAGCAGCTAGCTGCCTGCACTGGGCACCTGTACTGAAGCATGGTTTGTACTTCGCGCACTTTTATGTGATCAGAATATTCATCAAATTTTCAGTAATAAAATAATATACATCGAGTAATGCTAAGCAAATGGCTTTATGAGCTTCTAGACGAGGAAGATGTGTGGCAAGAACTTTTTCAAAATAAGTATCTTAGAGAAACGTCACTTTCCAATTCACCGCCAAGGTAGGGGATTCTCATTTTTGGACAGGGTTGATGAAGATAAAATACATGTTTCTTTCCATTTGGCAAATTTAAGCTTGAATGTGAAGAGGAGGTCAGATTCTAGAATGACGCATGGATAGAAGGTCGGGTCTTTAAGAACCAGTATCTTTTTTCTACAATGTTACTCACAAAAAACATGTCACAGTTGTTGAAATGATGAGCACAGCCCCGTTAAACATCTCGTTCTGCCAGTCCATTGTGGGACCAAAATTGGTAGAATGGTATGACTTAGTTCAACAGGTAGAGGCGTTACCCTGAGTACCAATAGAGATATTTTTTACCTAGGGCCTTCAGCAGAATGGGCAATTCTTAGTACAGTCCATGTATAGTGCTCTCGTCCAACCTAAGATTCTTAGCGGTTATCAACGTAACTGGCATGGCGGTTGAGCCTCCCTCTGAAGATAAAGATTTTTATATGGTATCCTCAGAGAGGAGTGGTGCTTACTAAAGATAATTTGGCAAAAAGGAACTAGCAAGCTAGTAAGTAATGTTGTTTTTGTAATGAGGAGGAGACAATTCAACATCTCTTCATTGATTACCGCTTTGCTCGTTTCACATGGTGATCAACATATTTGGCATTTAATCTCCCACCACCCCATAGTATAAACAATATGTTTGGAAATTGGCTAATGGGGATGAGGGAGGCCAAGCGAGCCTAAACCCTAGTAAGAAAGGCTGCTATATGCTGGTCTCGTTGGCTATATAGAAATGATATTGTTTTTGATAAGAAAAAAATTATAATCCTTTGCAGGCTACGTAAATCCTTTGCAGGCTACGTACTTATGTATCAACTGGTTGTGATCGTGGTCTTCGCTGCAACGGCTAGCGGATAGGGAGGAGATGGCAGTGGGTGGTGACAAATTAGCAACAATTGACAAGGGTTTATATGTCCCAATATAGATGGTAATCACATAATAGATTATGTAGTTCGTGATGTCTTTTTATGATGCAATGTTCTATGTAATCTTTTTTTGTGTCAGTGGACACAAGCTATGATTATTGTGAACTACCGAGGTTGTGTGCATCATTCCAATGCAGAGGCCGGGAGGAAATAAAGATCTTCCATTATATAAAAGAACACTTATAAAAAATAAGTAAAAATATTTACTTAGATGATGTCGTGGATAGCAACAATACATATGTACTAGAGGTGAGAGACATGATTTAGAGGAATCATTTATTTCTTTTTCTCATTATTCGCTTCACGTGAGTACGTAAGTATAATTTTTATAAAAATTTTGAGTAAAAATAAATTATTGTTATATCTAGCATCAAAATCAAGTAAAACATGAATTTTTTTACTTTAGGTACAACACCCTCGAACCCCGGGTAATGGGCCTATCCAAGGCTGTAAAGCTAGACACGAGCCGAGCGGCTCGGCTCGTGCTGGCTCGAGAAAACACGAGCCGAGCCGAGCTCGGCTCGGCACGCGTTGCGAGCTCAAAACTTGGCTCGGCTCGGGCTCGCGGCTGGCTCGAGCCAGCTCGGCGTAGCTCGTGAGCTGGCCCAGTTGGCCCTCCAACACACCACTGCAGGTCCGTTCATCTCGTCACTCCAGGCTGCACACGGTTAGAGTCGGCCACGCTGCTGCCGCCGCCATCGCTTTTCCTCGGGCCTCATCGCTGTAGCTTCTCCTCAGACTGTGCCGCCACTGCTGCGTACTACTCCATCCAAAGAATCTTCATAGGTAAGAAATCACAAGCCGCTGTTCAATTGTTTGCTTTCAATGTGAGTTCATCAAAGCCTGCCTGCCCTGTTGATAGATCGAGTAGATGAGATTCGGCTAAGGCTAGATAGAACCAGAGCTTCGTGCGATATGGAGTATTTTTTAGCTGATTAGCACATTAAATTGGACAACATGAAGCATATCAATTTGTATTTCTAAACTGTTACATAGCATCTTCTGCGCTTCTGTCAGTTAGCTTGTTCGGAGCTGAGTTGGCTTAAGATCAGTCTAAGAAATTCATAGCTTTTGAGGCACACCGAGTAGAATAATTGAGAAGAGTCGTTATCATCTTTTGAATCATGCATCCTGTGGCAGATCTGTTGGTGAACAAAATTGAGGCTGCCTTTGCCAACACTTAGATGTGCTTTCTTGTCATAGCATGTTTGTTGCATAAGGCAAGACCAGAGTTTTAAAACTAGATACCAAATAGTTTGCACAGAATAGTTAGTGAGTTGTGTAGGTTTCTGACTTTCTGGTTCTGGTAGAGATTACCTTGCAATCACCCATTTTCTCTACTTATTAAAATGCAATAGTTAAATAAGAGATATGATTTTTATGTAGCAAAAAAAAACGCCTTCTGAAAACTGCTCTCATTTTTGTGAGCATTGAATAGTGCTCTAAGTTTTCTCTTTGTTTTTCCTATAACATGCCATTTTACTTGGTTAAAGGGTGTTCTTGTCCGTCGAGTTGTGCCTACTGCTCCAGCAAGCAGTGTTCTGTGAAAGGTAAACTGCACCTCTTAGATGGAGTTCACAGATTGAATACCTTTTTGTTTTTCTTCCTGCAAATAAATCTTTTTGCATTAATGGTTGTCAAAACAGTATTTGCTACATTTGCTTCACTTGTTTAAGTTGATCGGATATTTGTTTCGCCAGGGAGATGTAATAGCAAGCCAAAAGTAAGTGCTTTGTCTTATTCTGGAGAAGATTTATCATTTGCCTAATACTTTTGAAGTGCCTTTTCCTAACCCTGCTAATTTGTTTATATTCCCTTCTACAGCGGAACATGTTTTGTGTTTAATATAGAAAGTATAGAAATGTGTATCCAACAATACCTGTTTCTAGTGGTCTGAAATTGCATAAATGACACAGTACCACAATTCTATATTTAAACAGCCTTAACAGGTAGACGTTGAATCTCCCATATGCTTAACGGTATCTATTATTTTGATAGAGTCTTACTGTTGGTCTAGCTGAAAAGGTAGGCAAATAGACCCGGATACTTATTGATGTGTAGATTGCATCCTTTTTTTTATGTTATAAGTGCTTACAAATTGTATAATTGTTCAATATATGTATGTGAATTATTAATCTTTTAGCAAAGTTTATGCCAAATTTTTTATGCAACGAGCCCAAACGAGCCTATGAACGGCTCGCGAGCATTTTGGCTTGGCTCGTCGAGCTTTACGAGCCGAGGAGGAGGCTCAGGCTCGGCTCGTTGCGCCTCCGAGCCGAGCCAAGCTCGGGCCGAGCCAAACTGCGAGCCTCGAGCTTTTTGTCCAACCTTACTAGGCTGCTCCTAGTGGGCCAGACCCGTAAAACTGCTCCCATCCACTTTCGGGCCTCAGCCTTGCAGTGTATTGGGCTCTACCTGCCCTCACTTTGATTTATACGGCCCGTGGAGTTCGCCTCATGAATCGACACATCTGGATGATGTTATGCTTGTGTGAGCATCATAGCTGCTTCATTTTTGACTTAATTTATGTCGTTCCCTCAAATAAAATACTTAATCTATGTGGTTAAGAAGAGCCGTGGAGGAAAAAATTCATCAAAATCGAGATCAAAAAAGGAGGGCATACACATACTGTTGACATTGAAATACACTTGTTAATTCGGCTTTCATTCTTCCAATCCTATAATCTAAGTACACATGAAATATGTCACCAGTTACCCGATACCGAATACGACAACGGAAACAGAGTCAAAGCTATACACTATCACCACTAGTTCACAAGTCACAACCTCGTCAGGACCACCCCTATCTGGACGCTCTTGACCTCCTCCCTCTCCATGGACTCGGTGACGAGCTCGGTGTACCTGTGGAACAGCGCGTCCACGACCTCCGACCCGAAGTGGTGGCTCAGCATGGACTCCTGGATGGCCCTGATCGCCATCGACACCGTCCTGCCGTCCTCCTTGGCGTCGCCGCTGCTGCTCAGGTTGATTTCGCACGTCTGCACGTAGTCGAGGCTGAACGACCTTCCCGCCGCACCTCCTCCTCCACCTCCTGCAGCGACGGCGCGTAGAACGGCACGTTGTACGCGTCCACCTTGTCCTGCTCCACCAGCCCCTGCGACACGAGCGAGGCGAACGACTCGGAGAGGAGCTCCCACAGGAAGGTCGTCCTCCTGTCGATGCAGCCGCCGGTCTGCCTGCCTAGCATGGCCAGAACCATCCGACCGCCGGGGACGACCTCGGCGGCGCGCGACTTGAGGAACAGGGTGAAGTCTCGCTGGAACTGCTTCAGGTAGGTCAAGGGCACGGCGAAAGGGCTCGTGCTCGATATGTACATCTTCCCCTTGTTGATCGGCCTGTTCGTCTCGTCAAAAAGCCCCGGAGGAACCTGAAAATTTTAGTGCCCAAAACACCAATTAATTTTAGAAAACATGCTTTCTTTTTTCTTTTGCCGTGAATTCTGAGCAATGTAATGTAACAGTGTGAGGCACAGGCAAGTACCTGAGAGAGCCAGTGCAAACTGGAGCAGGAGCAGATGAAGTGCACGCTCTTCCTCGGGAACAGCCTCCCGTAGAAGGAGCCGGGGACGCCGGACAGGAACACCATCGGCCGGCCCCACTCGTCGGACTTGGCCGCGGCCTTGAGCCTGTCGGTGAACTCCGGCAGGCTGAAGAAGATGGCGTTGAAGTCATTGGTCGGGAGGTCGTTGAGGAGCACCGAGAACTCCGGCGGCGGCCGCGACGACCGGCAGCAGATCTTGCCGATGCTCCCGATGATGTCCTCCACCAGGCACAGAGCGTTCGGGCCCGAGGAGCACCCGAGATCGGCCACGGTGAACCTCTCCGGCATCTGCGAGATGTACACGTCCGTCGCGGAGTTGATGATGAGGCGCTTCAGAGTGTCCATGCCCCTCTTCTGCACGAAATATATGGTGTCCGCGCGCGTGTTCAGAATGCATCTCTGAAGCTATGTACCAATCGGAAATGGCCATGATTTTGCAAGGTAAATTGCTAACCTGAAGCGAAGAGTTCTGCGCGTAGCTGGTCTCGTCGAGGCCTTCCTTCATGTGGAGGATGGTCTCCACGTTCATGAACGGGAGCTTGTCCGAGCAGTGGAGCAATGAGGAAGCCATTGCCGGTCACTAGTGGGACTAGTTCTCAAGAATTAATGCCTTCTTCCTGTGGTCATGTAATGCAGTAAATACATGGTCAGGACTCTGGCTCAATTTTGTACATCATTTGGTACAAAAGAAAAGGGAAAAAATACTATCTAGGCCGGTGGTTCTATATTTCTTTGGCAACAAAAAGAGCTACAACTTATCTGTCTACTGACAGTTAGTTGTTACACGCTAGGTGTAAAAAATGTTCTCGAGGCATCTGTTTAGGCCGCTTTGTGCAAACAACGCGTGATATGTCTAACTGAGATCTCCTTTTCGGCTCGGTTGGTGTGACTGAGTGACAATCCGGGTTCAGATAAAGTACAAATACTGTCAGGCTCTAAGGGCATGGTCGCAGATTCGCTATTATCATATCACGTACGGCGCCAGATTTTGACGCTCAGGGGAAACAAAGCGAAAGTGTGAGAACGCTACAGGACATAAAAGGTGCTGCAAGCAAAACCACTGGTGCAAAATATTTCCTGTCATATCTTCCTTTGAAAAGGTAAAAAGAATGAATGGAAGAAAATTATTTTATCTGCTATGTTCCCTCGCTAACAAGTGGCTGGAAACCTGAGTCAACCGACACCTTTTGTGCTTAATTTGTACCCTGTCTACTATGACTCCGGAACATAGCCACAACAGACTTTCCACTTCGTTAAGAGATTTCCATGTTTAAATAGGCAAAATTGATGCAATTCTTGAAAACATGCCCACGTTGTAAACAGGCATTTCCATGTTTAACAGGCAGAATGGACGCAGTACTTCAAAGCCTCTGCTCTTTCTCCTCTTCTCATTGCTTTCTTTCAGAAATGGAAGGTTCGTGATGCAAAACATGCATGCACTGGAAGTGGACAAACACAGACTGCCTAGCTATATGAAATGCAGAACATAGCCCATCTCCTCCAGCACCAACACCAACCCATGGAGACAGACAAATAACAATGCTATTTGGATCAGGTATATGATGTGCACATTCGAGCAGGCATTCCAGAGCCAAATCAAACAGCTTTTGAGCAACTTACCTTTGGATTCCGGACGGTATATATCCTGCTGATCTCCCCCTCCAAGCTGATTTGCTTTGCTTAGTTAAGAGGGTGGCTTTGGCTGCCTTGACATCTGCAGTGCTCTGCGCACCTCGGGGTATTTATAGGCGGGCAAAATGGAATCCAAACAGTCCAGTTGCCAGAGGTGCCCCCACTTGCGCAAAACTGTACGCATAAAAACTGACCACCATGCTTTAATTGCTCGCTCCACACCTTTGGCTACGATATGGAGAAAAATATCAGCCTGTCTCACTGCCCATGACTTAAAGCTATTGTTTGTTATTATTTGTACATGCAGTGATGGGCCGGGTAGATGATACGATACGCTACACAGCTGGTGTCACGACACATTTTCGTTCGTCGATCGATCCGTATCGTGTCCATGGACTAAAACAAAAGGGAAAAGATTCAGCAATCTTGCAGCTAGTTTAATGAGAAGGAATTTCCAAAAGCTAGCTGCCTCTCTGCGATCGAAAAGATATTCGAGGCCCGTGGAGTTCGTGGCGTATCGCGGCGGGACAGGTAGGCGCGCTGCCGCCGGTGGCAGTGGAGCTGGCTGGTGGACCGTCGCCGGCCTCTCGGTCGCCGCTTTTTCTCGGCTTTTTGCCGTGCTGAATTGTGGTCCTTCCTCTTCGGCCGGCGGTGTTTTTTTCTTCCTTCGTGCCAACTTTTTCTTCAGTTGGCTAGTCGATCGCACGAGAGGAGAGGAGCATCCCAAGAACGAGAGATTTTGGACGAAGTGCAGGTGGCGCAGCCATGTGTGACGACGTCTCGTCGGTGACATTCCTGACGTACGCTTGCATG
Organism: Stipa capillata; assembly: GCA_019208055.1. Taxonomy (NCBI): domain Eukaryota; kingdom Viridiplantae; phylum Streptophyta; class Magnoliopsida; order Poales; family Poaceae; genus Stipa; species Stipa capillata. The sequence continues at coordinate 256,571 of JAGXJF010001840.1, read as the reverse complement.
CCTATCGATCGTGGAATGTGGTGATGAGAGAATCTGAGGCTCGTGTGACTTGCTTCTCATATCTAGAGTGTTAGGTACAGTTGCAAACCGAATCCGCTTCCTCTGGTTTTCTCTTTCCGTTGCTTGTGCCAAGCAAAAGCTGGAGTGGTAGTCTTATTGGTTGCCATCTGAACTGCAGTGTTTTTCTTTTTTCTAGAAACATGAGTACAGCGTGGCGACGCACACCCCCTTTCTTTCCCCTTTCCATGTATACACTCTCCGCATCATCACCCGAAGACTGAAGTCATAGAGCTTGTAGATCGAGAAAATCATAATAATGCCTCGCTATCCTGTTCAATAGGTTGTGCAACCACCTCCACTAATCATCTAAACAATAGTTTGATTCTCGAATGCAGTATTTTTTTAAGGAGGTAAAAGACTTACCTCATTTCATTGATTAAGGAGAGAAGGTTTATGACAGGCTAAAGAAAACAAAGTAAGGAAAAGCAATCACAAGAAAGACTCTAAAAACGGTGGACGTCTACTCTCCCCAGTAGTAAGCTTCCCAAGAGCTTTGCCCCCGCAAGGGCCCAATTCGTAGCCTCCGTTTTGATGTTTGCAAAGATGGAATGAGGAAGCGTTGCAACATGCCAAAAGACTCGTGCGTTTCTCTCATTCCAGATTTCCCAAAAAACGAGAATAATGAGGGGTGCTATTCCTTTTCTTTGGGGTGAGATTGTTATCGCTATGTCCGTCTCAACAGCTTTTGAGTGATGGAGCCGTGGTGCCAGAGTGCAGGGTCTATTGTGTAAAGGCCAAGCCATTCCTTTACCATGTTCCAAAGTCGGATTGAGAACTGACATTGGAAGAGGAGGTGGGCTGCCGTCTCTTGCTGGCGCTTGCACAGAGGGCATAGGCTATAGTTTGGCCACCCGTGGCGCTGAAGGCGATCAGCCGTCGAGGGCCTATTCCTGATGGCCAATCAGGCAAAGAAACTTGTATTTTAATGGCGTCTAAATCTTTCAAATCATGGGACGCAAGTTGGTGGATGTGGCACCGAGGAATTGTGTGATGGGTTTAACTGGGACAAATCATGAGTTTAACGGGTGTCATACTTGCAGTCGTTTTCAGGAAAGAATGAACTTGAACTGAGGCGCGAACTTTATTCACGAAGAAGCAAAGTACTGCACACGCAAGGAAGCCTAAATTCTTTATATTAATCACACAGTGCAACTCTATGGACTAACATCATATCAGAAAAAGCAAATTCTACGAACCAGAAAGAATCTTTGTCTGCACTTAGGAAAAGCAGAGACAAATTAATGCGAAATTCTCTGTAACTTTGCTAGCTTTTACAGTTGAAGCTTATGCAACGGAATTTGCACACGTACTGAAAAAGACTACCATGCTATTGCAGACACATAGATTAGCTAATAGGCATCTCTTTTTTGCATTTCAGGTAAGGAGAACAAATAAAATGCGAGTTTTGGCCTGGCAACTGGCTTACAATGGCCACATCCGTTGCTGCAGATGTCTAATGCCCTTTCAGGCTTGACAACACATTTAAAATTCTAGATATGGTACTGATATATTCCACATTTTCTCTCTCTGGATACAATATTTAAGGTATCTATTCACAACACAATCTGTCCCTTCAGGACCGTGCCCGACCCCAGAAAATTGAAAATTACCAATTCATCAAATTAACTGAAAACAGTACTCGGTTGTTCTCTCAAAAATGAAAAAGTAAAACAGCACTTATTCGGTGGTGGTGTTGTATACTTCCGTGACTTCCTGGTGTTTCTTCTAATACAAAATGACGCATATTATGTTCAAGAGGAGATTTATTTATGTTCAAGAGGAGATTTATAAAAAAAAATTAGAAAAGACGGTATCACTATCACACTGGCATGTACAGTCAGATGTTGTTTAGATGAAGGAATAATTTTGTTTCTCTGAACCAACATCTAGATGATGCAACATACAAAGAGTATCTCCTAACCTCTGCACTCTCGTGCACACAGTCAAACCGTTCACATAGAGCACAAATAAAAACCCCTTACCAAACACTAGGTGCATAAAAGAAACCCACTTGTCTATAAGAAAACTGTATGACAAAGCAAAGTCTTGGTCCTTTCATGGTGCACACAGGCCTGACTAAACCCCCACCCGTGTGTAACAAAGAGGTCACGTAGTACCATCTTTGGATTGGCATGCGGAAAGAACAAGATCTCACACCTCCGGACATTGTAGCGGCAACCACGATCGAACTATTGCGTACACCTGTAGATGACCTGCAAAGGATTATTAATTTTTGCTCGTCAAACACAACATCATTTCTACATAGCCATATGGATCAACACATAGTGGATGCTCCCAGCAAGACTAGAGCATGCATGCCCTTATCTAACTTGTTCAACCATAGACTAAAGAGGTCAGCTATACTAGGAGGAGGGCATAACCAAGGTCCTACCATGTAAAACATGCTACGGGGCAGTCAAAAAATAAGCATTGAATCGTTACATCGTGACTGCAAAGCAACATTTTGGACTGTCGTCTAGTTTCTTTTACATATGTTATACTCCCTCCGTCCAACAATGTAAGGCGCGCACAAATTCCAAGATTTACAATTAGGTCTATAATATTTTAGTTATATGACACAAAAGTGATATTGTTGGAAAGTAATTTTGAAAACGAATCTAATGATACATTTTGTGTCACATAACTAAAATATTATAGATCTAATTATAAATCTTGAGACATGTGTGTGTCTTACATTGCTGGACGGAGGGGAGTATATCATTTGTGAGAATTACCCCCTACATAAATATCACAGAAAGATTTTTATCTTTAAAGAAATTTAAGTTTCAAAGTTGTCATTATAGTGATTGGTACATCTTGATGTACAAGTTGAGTGTATTGAGACTTTATAGAAAATTTACCATTTTTGATGAAGTTTTTAAATGAATCTACCTGTTTTGGGAGTCAAGGACACCGGGCCACCCGAGCTGTGAGCTCGAATATATTTAATATATTTTTTCTTATAATTTCTGGTCTGAAAGAAGCATTATTGGATATGTGCTCATCACCTATGTCACAGTAGCATATTTATTGCAAACAATTTTAAATAACCGAAACACTGAAGATATGTTCGAGAAAAGACATAGAAGATCTGGCTAGGTAAAATTCATGTGCTAGGAATTTCGAAAAGTTATACCACGCTAAGTCATCCATCCATAATTTAGTCCACAGTACAACTGGTGCAGGCAGAAGTAATTGTAAACAATATGGCCAGCTGAGGTGACTGATTCCCACGTCAATGTAAAATGCATGTATGAACCATGAACTATCAGATTTGTCCACTTCACTCCCAGCTACAAAACCGAGAAGAGCACCGGAGTCACCTTTATTGCACGTGTCATCTTCTACCAACGAACAATAATTATCGCTAATTTATGGAGGGATTTGCAATGGCCCACTTGGATAGCTAACCCCAATGACCCGTACCTAGCTCCAGCCCAGTCCATAGTCGCATTCTTTCTAGAACCACCGCTACATATGCCTCGTAGTGAACGATGGCACCGAGAGACTAGGTTTTGGAAGGTGTGTGGTTAGGTGTCACACCACTGTCCTAACAATACCTCCAGCTCTATTACATATTGCGTAATCAACATACGCTAGTTTCAGACGTTATACGGAACCAATGAACGCCTGCTTCCGTCGGGCGTTAGTCGGTCCAAAACAACAAGACCGGATGTATTTGGCGGGTCGTCTTGCAAGTGTTCATCAGCGATATTTTCTGCTGGACACTTCGTACTTTCGGCCAATTTACTATAAAGGCGATGTACACCGCTCTTGTTAACTTAGGGCGTGTTTGGGACAGGTCCAGCTCCTAGCTCCACATCCGATTTGAGATTAAAAACTAAAATAAAGTAGTTTATATAACCACTTTTAGTATACAATGTTAATAAAATATGACTTCTATCCATCTCCGATGTATCCCCAGCTCCAGCTTTACAAATCTGTGGAGCTACTAAAACCCAGCTCCACCAAATTGGTGGAGCTGGAGCTGTCCCAAACACGCCCTTAATTGTTGTTTCAGTCAAAATACCTTTGAAGCTAAAGATCCTTCAAAGAATTTAAATCTTTATTTAGTACTTCTCTCAAAGAGTTGTACTAACTAAAGACAACTTGGCCAAACAAAATTAGAAAAACAGCACAACGTGTTTTTTTTGTAGTGAGAAAGAAACCATACAACACTTCTTGTTTACATATAAGTTCGCTCGCACGGTATGGTGAACCATATAGTGTTACAAGTATATTTGGGAATTGGCTCCCGGGCATGGGGCGGTCCCCTCCGAGCACTCGTACTGGTTGGTCTTTGTGCAGTGCTTTAGTCTTTGTGGCTAAGTCGAAATAATTTGGTTTTTAACAAAATTAAAGTTTCCAATTTTTGCAACTCGCTCCGTACGCGGTCCTTGATGCAGAGGCAGGAGAAGGCGCGGGATGCTCTGGCTAGTGGATACAACCGTTTGAAGATAATAACACGGGACTTATTTACCCAATATAGATGGCAACCTAGCAATAGATTTTGTGATACATGAAATGCTCTCTGTCATTCTTATTTATTGCTATTTTTGTAAGTGAAATTATAACCTTGTATCATACCTGAGGGGGGCGGTAATACGCGGCTGACCGTGCCAACCACCGCGCGCGATCGGTTTCCAACAATTCAATACCATATCTGAACAGTATAACCCATAGTTTGGTGATTATTTATCTTTTTAGGTGAGGTTAATTCAAAAGGCTATGTCTATGACTTTTGAGCTTCCACCTATTATCCGATAAAAAAGTAATGGGTTTCAAAGTTTATGCAATTGAATAAATACTTAACATGCTATATTTTTTATCTTATTACTTCATGAAATAATTTATAGTTTGTTCACTAGTAGCCAAAAAGATAGAGAATATGGTATTCCTTTGTAAAAAAAATCTATTTAGATGATGCAACTTTTGTACTCAGAAATCATAAAATATATATTTAGAAACCACGACTAAAAATATTTAAGTTTCTACTAAAATAATACGATTTCTCTACTCAAAATCACGACTTTCTACTAAGTCAGTATGGACTTTCTACTCGAAAAAGCATGAATTTTCTTGAATTTCCACTCTCAAACTATGAGCTTCCTACTCATAAACTACGAGTTTTCTACGAAAAAACTGTTAAGATTTTCACTTAGACCCTATGCTTCAAGTCATTTGCTCTTAGCTTTCTACTCGATCACTCATGAGCTTTCCACTAAAAAATTCACTATTTCAACTTGATCTTGTTTTTCTTTGATCAACAAAATGGCAAGAAAATAGAGACATCGATATAGAAAAACTAAAATCATCCTGAAGTTACATACCCTACTAATAACACTCTAAAGACATGCATGCTAGTTTAAAGATCCAAACTCACGTACCAGGTCAACAAATAAATAAAGGAAAAAAATGACTGCATGCGCCTGGTAGAGCCCACAGGAGATAAATAAATAGCAAAAAGAAAAGTGATATTATGCTAATGGTGGAGCTCACAAGAGACAAATAAAGTGACTGCATGCACCTGGTCTCCGCTGGAGAGAGCGCTTGGGCAAGGACAGCGTCCTGCGCGGTCAGAATTGACCGCGGGCACGATGTTCGCGAAAAAGGATTTTCGCATACCTGATTGCAATAATATAAAGACAGCGTGTATCAATGGACGAAGAGGTGTAGGCATTTGTCTCCTTTTCAGGAAAAAAAAATGACATATGCCTCGGCTCTCATCACACCGCTCCCACCCCACGATGCCTTTTACTCAATGGCACGCGGGCCTTGTTGTGCTAATGATTTATTCTATAATTGATTTACTGAATAAGCGCCGCATCACCGGCCATGTCGTTTCTAAGATCGCCACGCTGAAAAAACCATCTCAAGAAGTTATTTGCACCGGTTTTATAAGTCTTTAAGTGATATTTAAACGGTTCGGTGGTTAAGAGGCAGCGTAGATGCACCTCGATGGTTCAGACCTTAGATGTCCTATGGGCTTCCTATATCAACTTGACATACTAAACACCTAAATTGCATGGTAGGAGCATACAGGAAGCATATGCTTGCGTTGGTGCAAGTTAAAGGTTGTGTTCTTTTTGCGATTCCCTCAGAATCCTTTTCCCTGTGGTGGTGCATGGTAGGGCACGGACTAATTGGCGGTTGTCAATTTATAGCGTTCACCGAGTGCAAAGCTTCTCCCTAGCAAGTGCACGCGCACCATATATACTTGTACTCACTGTTACACTATGATTGCTATTTGAAAAGCACTATGCATATATTCATGGCGCCTCCTCCTTCCATTCCAGTTCCCTTTTTGACCCGTTTGATGACGACCCTTCGGGCTAGCCGTTCTTGCATGAATCTAGTTACGTAGCCCTATTTTTCTTGTTTCCACACACTGCTATCTCACAATTACAGGGAATATTACGATTTTATGCCTGTGCGCAGTATAATATATTTGTACTTTTTTAGGTTCTAGGGCTTTGGAGGTTCTCGGATGAAATATAATCATAAGGTAGAGGGAATAAGGTATATTGAGGAAATTCTGAGAATAAAGTGTGAACTTGCTTGGTGAATGCTAAGGAAATCTAGATTCTAGAGAGTGACTATATTTGATTTAGCACATATAGAAAAAGAGATAAGGTATTGCCACCATTGTGGAATTCTTTTATCATATACAGACTTTCCAAGTAGTAGTTAGAGAACATGAAAAAACTTTGGAAAGCCATGCGTAGTTAAGTGTTATGAATAGTTTCTCTATGTGTAGCTTCAATTCTCTTGCGTGCATTCCGTCACCACTGTCAGTCAAATTGGGCCATCAACATAACCTGACATTACAACCACCGGAGGATTCACAACGTCACGAGCTCCCATCAATCCAAGCACATGATATCTGAGAGTAAGACATGCATCAGAGCTCTTGTGCCGATGCCGGTTTCGGAATCTGAATCTGGGGGACACCCACGATTCAGTTTTGACAGCTTGGTGTCGTGATCGAATATGCAGTGCTCCATTCAGCTTGGGGGGTCGCGGCAGTCCCTTCACTTCGCTGTCCCAGAACAAAACTGAGTGGCTACAGGCGTATGGGGACTAGAAATGGATGGTTTTTAGCATGTTCCGCTTTTCCTTCGCGCGTCACCTAGGTTCCCAAGTTGGCAAGAATTTGCAAAATGCACCAGCAGCCGTAGAAACATCACACTAGGTCATCTCAGAATGAACAAAACAAAAACTTCAGACTTTTTTCTCTGTCATAAAAACATCAATAAAAATTGTATTACATGAGTTTAGTGTGCTGAAATATATTGCTCATATATTCCTCCATCTTCTTAGTCTTCTGGGCACCTCCAAAAGTTAGTCTTTTGGGTGAACTAGTTAGGTCAATCTATTACTATATATTAAATGTGAGTTAGTAGTGTTAGTGATGGTACGTCATCCAAACTATTCTCAAAATTCACATTATTTACGAAAAAACTGTCACCGCTATTCCCCATTATCCAATTAAAACAAACAAATCTTCCTAAAAATATCTAACAAACAAATAAACTTTCCTAAAAATTTCTAACAAACAAACAAAAAGAATCTCAGATTTTTCCTCCTTCTCCTCCTCTCGTATTCTTCCTTCAGATCCACAGCCACCTCTCAAGTCCGTCTTCTCCCTTCTACTTGTGTCCTCCTTTTCGAGCGGCAATTGTGTGTTTGTCAAAGGCGTCGTTGCGAGCGCAAGGAGATCGTTCTCATTGGCGAGGTGGTGTCACACTTCACTTCCTACTTTAACCCTCTTCTCCATTAACCATATTTCTAAAAAATCTCTAACAAAAATACAAACTAACTACCTTAGACATAATAAAGACCTAAAAAATACTTCTAATAAATTGACTTAACCAACATCCTAAAAAATCTCTAACAAAATAGGCTTGATAATGTGATGAACACTAGCATGAGCAGGATGTACACGGCGATCTTCACCTGGTCAAGCCCTGCGGTACCGAACCGGAGGGCCAGGTGGTACACGAGGTTGCCACTGACCGACTCTCCAAAGATGAACACCTAGCGTGAGTCGGCCATGTTGACGAGCCACGAATCCGACACAAGCTGGTTAAGGAGCCAAAGGAGGGAGGCGACCAGCGTGGAAGTTGGGCAGGTGCAGGGGCTAATGCAGAATACCCCGCTAGGAAGGGCTGTCCCACGGAGCACATGACCATGCTGTCGCTGAGCAACTATAGCACACCACGGGAATTCTCCACAACGTGCGGCTGCGGCTTCGGATGAGCCGATGACGCCACTACATGTACGCACGAGTGTGCGTGAGTCACGATAGGCTGCAGTGCATAGAAATGTGTGCACAGTCATATACGCATCTATTCGTGTACTCGCCAAAAGAGGGCCGCTATAGCATCCTCGTGGGTTGCTGGGAGATGGTGCTTCGGCGCAGGGCTATTGATGAGGACATCCCTAACATCGATACAACCTTAGTAAAAGGTCCTGTAACACGAGCTCGAGCACGCTAACTTAATTGTCAGGTAAATTCGTTTCTTGGAGCTCCGTCATTTTATATGAACTCCATGATGCTGCCTAAAGGAGATGATGTTATATTACTCAGGAACATGGGTTCAAGTGAGGAGAAGGACGGCAGCGCTACAAGGATGGAGTCACCGTGAGGGACGACTTATACTTAGTAGATGGTGCTGCGTCACCTTTTTCTTGGGCCCAAGGGTCTTGTAAGCCATAGCGGGCCCCGTGCCAACCCCTTTACTGTTCACGTACTGTTCACACGCGTGAACAGTACCCCTTCCCCTTCCTTCTCTCTTTAAATAGTAGTTGCCACCCCTAGGGTTAATTGGGTTTCATTGAGTTGTTTAGCTACTGCTACAATATTGCATCTACAAGTCGTGTAGGACTACCGCCTTGTTTAGATCTCCAGTGGAATCCCACACTTTGTTCTTTTAGCTCTTGTGCCAATTTTATACTCGCAATTTCAGATTGCAATCTTAGTTCTTGCTGGTTCTTCGGTTGCTTGCAGGAACTCGAACTTCGTTGTTCAGGTTGATCGCGCCCACGGCAAGGTCAATAACCATCGGAGGTTGGTTTAGCGATTGCTAAGGCGTATCGTCGCGTACGGTATAGTCGGATCGTCAAGGTCAAACTCCACCAAATCGATAGTTATCGTAGTCTCATCGAAAAATCGGGCCCCCGTTACATCAGCTATAGTCGAAGGAGAGTACGACCACGGGAGCTCCGCGGCATGGCAGAGGCAACCGGCGTAGAAGCTAGACCAGGCTCAGGAGCCCATGCAGAAGCCCCCGCTGTGGAAGTAGGCGAGCACGGGAAGCTTCTTCTCGCCCTCCTTCCCGGCCGTCGTCATTGCCGGCCTATACATGCAAAGGTTGAGGCCGCGGCTAGTGTCGTACACAATGTCCATCCACTCAACGCGCCCATCGTCGGCATGGTCGTCCACTGCCGCTTGAAGGGAAGGGCGGCCCCACGGAGTGCATGATCATGTCGTTGCTTAGTAGCTGCAGCACACCGCGACAGTCCTCCACGACGCGTAGCTGCGGCTTCGGATGAGCGGAGGACGTCATTGCCTGTACGCACGCGCATGAGTCATGATGGGTGGCGGTATGGAGCCATGTGTGTATCAGTGTGTACGCGGACTTATACGCATATATCCGTGTACTCGCCAGAGGAGGGACACGGCAGTGTCCTCGAGGGCCACCGGGAGGTAGTGCTCTAGCTCGAGGCGGTAGTCGAAGGAGAGCATGACCATGAGGAGCTCCGTGGCATGGTGGAGGCAATAGGCGTGGAAGTTGAGCCAGGCATAGAAGCCAATGCAGAAGCCCCCGCCATGAAAGTAGACGAGCACGGGCAGCTGCAGCACACCACGACAGTCCTCCATGAGAAACGAGTGAAGCTTGGTTGGTTCGCTCGTCGAGCGACGCTTGGTTGGGTGTGGCAACATATTGGATAGCACTGGCTAAGCACGGAGATGAAGATTGTAACTTGATATGAAACTTCAATCTCACATAAGCTACCAGGGCGTAAATTTTAGAAATTTAATGAATGAAAATCATGTCATGCTAAGATGCAAAATGTATTTTCAAAGTAGTTTTAGAGCATGTTACATATATTTCTAATCCGTAGGAAAGCATGGCTCTACGCAGAGTGATAAAATGCGTTGTTTACTGTTTACTTGATACGATGTTGTTTGTACTTTAGATCAGGTTTCATTCAAGTAATGGAACCGATGAGTGATCTCCTTGTTACTCTAAAAATGGGAAGACGGTTGTGCATGAAGGTGGAGCGACACGAAGCGATGTAGAGCCGAATGAGAGCGAAGGTGCAGCAATGGTGGAGCCATCATGCCATTAGAAGCGGAGCGGAGCCGGGGGCGAAGCCAGCCGATAAGATCATGGACACCGTCGTCGAATGTAGGGGATGAATATTGCCATTGTCATCCATCCCTCACATGTCACGGACCCGGAATTGCATATGATTAGGGGAACGCGAAGTCGCCAAGGACCGAAGGACTCGTCCGCCCGGTGGCACGGTACCTGCGCCGTACGCACCAAGGTAGAGCGGTCCGACACCCGCCACGTGCGAGCCGGCCGGAAGCGACCAATATTCCCAAAACCACATACGATTCCGTAATCCGGTGAAGACTCAGAGTCGTTCCCAAATCCTACCACGACAAGCAAGGTCGGAGGAGCCCGGCAGTTCTACCCACACCCTAGCCTAGCTCGGAAGCTAGTGGGTCGCTCGAAAGCCCGGTAGAACGCCCACACCCTGCCTGGCCGGCATAGCATCTCAGCCAGCGGGTCACTCAACCAACACCTGCTCGACTTAGTAGAAAATGGTACGGCCTCGACCCTTCACGGCATACCCATACACTTCATATCATTCACACATTGTGCAGGGGCAGCCTGAATTAACAACTCGGATATCATCACAAAGGCTCTACCATACGATATTACTAATAACAGTCCACGATGGAACGACGTAATACATCAGTTGGTTATATTCGAAAACATATCCGAGTACGGAGAAGTTAACAACAGCGGAAGCAAAATAAATGAGACCCACAGCGGCACAGTGACCGCTGACCAAAATCCACATCTATCCCATGAGTCGAACACTACCGAGGAAACCGGAAACTAGGCAGTATTGAAGTATTCCTTGACCACCGGCTCACCTGCAATGATCTAGGAATATCCTAGGTGAGTACGAAGTACTCGCAAGACTTATTCGTGCTTGATTAGATGCCCTACACATACTAGTAAAACGGTAATTAAACATGGCATAATTTCAGCTGAAAGGTACAACATCCAAGCATTCAATTGCCAGAACAAAATCAACATGGGAAACAACCCACAGATCAGAATTCACACGGGTCCACGAAGGGACATGGTGGCACTCACTTGCCGTATATATATATACACCTTAGTTCCTGGGTATAGAGGCACTCACTTGCCAACTATACATCTTAAAACATAAGCAGGCACTCACTTGCCTTTTCCCACTCACTTGGGATATCACACATCACCACATTAACACACATTCACATAATCTCTCGGATCGTTACCGGCAATACATCTCCATGGAAATAACCAGTGCTCTTCACTCGGAGGTAGCTAATCTCCAAGTGACCGAGGCTCACCATGCGTAACGTCCATGGCAGAGATTTCCGCTAACGTCCACGCGTTGATAAGGGAAATGCTACGACCGGAATCACCTCAGGATGGTAGACCCTACCAACCGTATCCGTCGAACGGAATCACCTCAGGATGGCGGAACCAACCGTATCCGTCGAGCGGAATCACCTCAGGATGGTAGAACCTACCAACCGTATCCGTCGAGCACACCCTCGGCTCTCACACCTCACTTAAATAGATTCAAGTTGTTAGAAGGACCGAATCAATTTCCAGCCATCGCTAGACACAACTGGCAGTACACCCTAAAATGCTAGTTCCACCGAACTGAACCACACATTCCATTCAACGATTCACACATCAACAGGTAATCAAGTAAAGTATATAAGTAACGATGCAAAGATGCAACAAGCTCTGCTTGCCTTAGTTAGGGGTGTTCCTGATCTTGCTCCGATGTGTAAGCCGGGTGGTCAATTCCTTCAGGTGCTGTTGTGAACAAATATTGGTACCGGAAACAAACGAAAGAAACAACCATAAGAACCAGCATGTATGCATGATATGGGATGCATGTTTCTAAGATGGAAATACTAATGTCTAGAGGTTATGACTTTGCATATTACAGACTTCACTTATATAGCCTTAAGTGTAATCCTAATCATGCATGTCCATACAATTTAGCCTAACGTTATCTTGGGTTAGGAAGTTACTATCACTGGTAGTTATTTCGGTTAAGAGATATTGTAAACTAAGAGTACTAGAACTCTAATGCAACAGAGGTTTCTCAATTGGCATGAAAGGAGACTACTCATAACCCTCATGATGCATGCGGTGATATTAACGTTGCTTAGGACTAGGGTTATGATTTAGTGTCTTAGGAAGATTGGTTAGTTCCCAACCATTTGTACGACAATAAGGGTGCTGGATTATGAACCTATGCGACTGGAGTATCGACCTAACATGTTGAAAGCTACTCAGTTGGACCTAGGGTCATTTATTCATGAGTTGTCGAAAAATAACACGCATGAGAACGGAGCTAACATCCAATCAAATGCAACTACTTCTCAAGTCTTGAACCTTAGACTTTAGTTTGAACTAGATCATAGGAATTCCTCTAAGGGTTACGGACATGTGCAATATGTTGGAATCTAAGCTAATGCTCAAGAGCTATCGCGGGTCCAGGGTTAATCGGGATCTGAGAGAAGGTCCTAAACCCAATATGGTGGTATTACAGTAGAGTTCGACGATACAAAACTAACGCAGCAAGGTTTACTCAATTTGGAGCTGGTTCCCTCAAGTTACGGTTTGTCGAAGATCGAGGCTCGAACGGGGAGGAACTAACGCGAGTTCAAGTTGACCTATGGTGCAATTTTTCAAATTGAGATTTTGTTCCAGCCAACATGTAGGAAATTTTATAAGGTTTCCGAATATATAAAGTTTGTTGAAATCCGACTTACGGTTCACAAGTTATCGTCGTTTAAAAATCTGCACAAACCCTAACCCTAATCTGCGTGTCCTTAATTGCTAGACACACCCGAATCCTACCCAGCACCTAAATCCAAACCCCTACATGCACCCAAGCTAACTACACCCGATTTCTCAACCCCTCATGCCTCTCTGGCTTACATGCGGGCCCGGCGACCGAGCTGACTGGGCACGGCCAGCCAGACCGGAGCAGCCACGTGGTCACCCCCCCCTTCCCCACTCTCTCTCTCGTTCTCTCTCTACTGACCGGCCGGAGAAGCGACTCTGGGGCGGCGGCGCTTCACCGGGGACATCATCGGACCTGGCTACAAGGCTCAGCCGAGCTCGGGGAGAAAAGGGGGAGGAAGGGGAGCTCACCCGGAAGCTGGTGCCGGTGTGTGAGAGGAGGAGGAGGTCGGGACGAAGCTCGTGGCACTCGGGAGCGGCGGTGGAGCTCGGTCACCGGCGGTGGCGGCTCCGAAGCTCAGATCTGCAGCGAGAGGGGAGATGAGTGGGTGAGGGAGTAAGAAGGCAAGCTCGGAAAGGGGAGAGGGGACCGGATGACTTGCTGGACGCGGCGGGATTTCTCGCCGGGGTCGGAAGCCGGCGACGGAGAAGACAGGCGGCGCGGGGAGCTAGGGCAGTGGGCGGTGGGGTTAACCCTAGGGTTCGGACAGGGAGGAGCGGGGGAAAGCGCGCGGTCCGAGCGGCGGGTATTTAAGAGGGCGGCGCGCTGGTCGGGACGGGGCCGGTCGGGACGGCACCGCCCGCCCCGGCGTACGGGAGCGGCGACGTGGGAAGAAGGGCCTGACGGGTGGGCCCCAGGCGACAGCGAGAGAGGAGGCGCGGGAGAGGCTGCCAGGCGGGGTCCAGAGGCAGGCGGGGTGAGGGAGAAGCGGGCTGCGGCGGCTTAACGGGCCGGCCGAGCAGGCCTTCGGCCCAGGCTCCTTAGGTTTTTCTTCTTTTCTTTATTTTCTCTAATAGCAGCACTACTCCCTTTAACATTTTATGTACAAAACTAGCTCCAAATGACTTGAAATTTCTACAGGGACTTTAAAATATTATTTGCGAGCTACTGGAAGAATTTGAACCAGTTTGGGAAAGATTTGCCCTATGTTTATATTCAAATTCAAGTTGGGGCTCAATTTGAGTTTATATTGCAACTAGCCCTAGGCACACTCAAAAATTCTGAAATTTGGAGGGGATGCTCAAAACATTATAAGAGCCCTATTGTAGAGTTTTTAATCCATTTGGATCTGGTTTGAATGGGTCCCTTAGTTCAATCGTCGGGTTTGACCTAATCCGTCGTTGAAACTCCAATTAGGTTTTAAACTCCTCCAAGGCTGTTGAAATTTTGTATGGAGCTAACATGTTTATATGTTTGGCTATTCCCAAGTTACGACGAGATTTTATGTAACTTAACCTGCCCAAATGCTTAACCCTAGTTTCCGACGGTTTAGGGTTTGCATTCGGACGTTTTCGGTTGAAGTGTTATTTCGTGTTGCTTTTGGGGGCAAGTCTTGGGGAGAAAAGAGAGAGTTAGTGGAGGGATCCATCGACGGGGTCCACTGGTCCACCACTTGCGAATGCTAGTTCGAAGTTCGATATTTCAAATAAGTTGATTGGTGTTGTGAAATTTTACCACCGAGGATGAGATATGCACGTATTCTATAAATAAAGTTGAGGTACAGCTGAGTTTAAGTAAGGTGTGGGTGATGAGGATGCCATGTATGCATGAAATGCAGCGTAAAACCCTAATTGTCGAATCTGGGTATTACATCACATCATTATCATCTGTATTAAGGTGATGTGCATGTGTCGAAATCTCTCACCAGAGGCGACGAGAACCGTGTGGAGATTCATCAAAGTTGAGGAAGACAGTAGTGCATGATGACAAATTGATAGGGAGTGGAGCTAGAGCATGGCGCATCATCAATGGAGCTAGAGGCAGAGTTGAGGGATTGGCAGATAGGGAGGAAGGGATAAGGAAGACGTTGCTTTGTCTTCTACGTGGTGGAGTGGACAAGTAGACATGTGGCACGGATGAAGAAAATAGGAGAGATGTGCATAGTTGTTGGAGATGGGCAAAGCATGAGAAAAAAGACGGTGTTTGTCACGTCTCGATTGGAAACAACACTTGACGCATGTATTCGCTAAATAGAATGGCATTTTACTCAATGCCTATATACATATTTTTGTTGTTCCGTAGCAATGCACGGGTACCCTACTAGTTCAATATAATATCAGAGCTAAGAGGTCTCAAATTCAAGACCCAAACAACGCATCTATCTATTGTATACTAAAAATACATGACGATCAACCACAAAAAAGAGAAGTAGGCAAGAAAATCTCAAAAAAAGCAAAACATCTCATCACTAATTTGGTGGACCCTCTTATAATTAATGGATCACGACCTGGCCGATGGATTTTCCTAATCATACCTAAACAGATCACGACCGAAAGATTTTCGTAACCGTACTTAAACATATCACAATCGATAAATCTTCATAATTGTACTTAAAAAGATTACAACTGATAAATCTTCATAACTGTACTTAATCAGATCATAGTCAATAGATCTTTATATATAATACCTAAATAAATCGCAATCAATAGGTCATTATAACTGTATATCCTAATCTCGATAGATCTTCATAATTATATTTAAACATGTGACAATCAATATATTTTTATAAATATACCTAAAACGAGCTTTTCACTTTCTGTAGCTTTCAACCAAGCAATACGGTAGAAAGCGTTTGGCCTAACTTATGTGGTTCGATGGTTTGGTTTAAGAGACGTCTCCAACTCAAGCATAGTGATACAAGAATATGCTCTCTAATTGTCAAAAGCATGATGCATTCAACTTTTTTCGACGAACAAAATGGACGCCATCAGCTACTGTACGACGGAACGACTTACGAGCCAGTGGCCCACTACAAGACGGCTAACAAGTAACAACGGACGGCGTAAGAGGCAGTGTACTCCGGCGTCTAGCTAGAATCACGTACGCTGTCCTCTCAAATTGTGCTGCTTTTTACTCGAGACTCCTACCCATCAGTGCGATCACCAACACATGGACACTGACTTGTACTCTTCAGGTTACATATTCAAGTTCAGCGATAAAACTAGATGCGCAAAAAGGAATTTCTTGGAACAAGGCGCAGCCCATTTCTGTAAGATAGATGAATCATCACACTTTCCCAGATACGCATGTCACAGGTAGAGCAACACGTGTAGATCCTCAGTCCTCAAGTAGATCAGCATCAAGGAGGACAAATCACTATATTACAAGGTTATATCAGCATCAAGGAGGACAAATCACTATATTACAAGGTTATACATATCCCGGGAAACAGGAACCAAACATTTCGATTGAACACGCTAACAGAATCTCAATTCTGTACACACCCTTGTGTTTGTGAACTCAAAACGTGTTGTCAGCAATATACTTAAACCTAGGACATCAAAGAGGTCGCAAAACGTGATCCCATCCTTCTATTTCTAATAATTACAGGAATTTGCACTCCAACAAAAATATGCACATATTTTTTAGCGATCCAATTGACAAGAAGAGTATTCTGTCCTCAAGGAAGAGAAATAGCTGGGAATGTACTCCAGTGGTTAGAAGCAAAATCTCTTCTTCTGCAAATAATGCACGGAGGTATATTATGGTATGGACTAGAAGGGGTAAGCACGAGCACATGCCTCTCTCAAAGCTCAGAAGGGAAGAACAAGCTATCGGAGCAGCCATAACTTACCCGAAACTTGATATTATCTCGCCGGTCAATATATGAAAGCAGTTCGTCCTGCCTCACCAATGTTTCATAGAGTGCCTGCATATGAGATAAGCTTGGCGTGATAAGGTGCTTGCTTGAATATTGATTATTATTTGTCTTAGTAGGAGAGTGTCTGCTTATTGCCAAGAGAGAAGTCTTGAGGAAGAGTGTAGGAGTTTGAACAATTACAAATCATAAAGTGCACCACACTACTGGTCAATCTAATTCCAAAAAAAACAAAGGTTAATACAGAAAAATACCACTCAAAATGAATGGACAGAGGTAACATTATGTTGTTTCTCATGCTTGTAGTTGAAATCATGAAATCGGGTAAACTGTTATAAGCACTAATTCACAACAGTAGCTATATACTTGATATCACTAAAAACTAAGCTATCCAACTAGAGTCAATCTGATGTCCGCTGGATAACTGCTTTTTGTTTAACAAAGCAAGAGTACCTTCTTTGTAGAAATTAGCTCAGCTTCCAATGCATCCACACGGTGGACAGCTGCATTGAGCAATTCCTCTTTTTCAAGTGGCATTTGAGATGGCTTTGCTTCAAGTACCTGTACCTTCTCCTCCAGTTCACCAAGCCGCCCTAATACAGACGAAAGGGTATCTTTCTCCTTATATCGAGGAGAAGGAGCTGGAGGTGGGACCTCTTCCTTAAACTCCAAATCTCGAGGTAAGTCCACAGAATAGTGATCACAGGCAATGGCCTGTCTTGAGAGCCTTTTAGTTATTCTGCTTGGAACAGAACGAAGCACCGTAAAAAGGCTCATAATTAAAACTGTCAGACAAGTAATAATCTGAGTTCGCAGCATTCCCAGTGTCATAGGTATACTTCTCAAGGAGAATGAACCTGGGTGAAGCATGCAACAAAACCAGTCAATAGAAATCCATTAAACTCATAAACTCATAGTGGAGCTGTTTCTATAACATATTCTAAGTCAAAAACTACGAGTAATATTTCCCAAGATCAATATTTCTCAAGGAGAATGAACATGGGTGAAGCATGCAACAAAACCAGTCAATAGAAATCCATTAAACTCATAGCGGAGCTGTTTCTATAACATATTCTAAGTCAAAAACTATGAGTAATACTCTTTCCGTCGAGAAATGTAAGACGTATTTTAATTGGTTAAGACAAGGCTTTGATCAACAATTACTCAATTAATATGTGATTTATGTGACATAAAATTAGCATCATTAGATTCGTATTTAAAAGTACTTTCTTATGATTATGATTTTATATCACATAAACTACATATTAATAGAGTATTTATTGGTCAAAATCTTGTCTTAACCGATCAAAATATGCCTTACATTTCTGAATGGAGAGAGTATTTCCCAATATCAATATGTTCCATATTCCTGAATAAGATTATCTGGTGTGTGGGTAAGCATGTTTCTAGTTAGTCTATAAAATTTGGTCATAAGTCATAAAAACCTGAGGTAGAAGCCATTGAGATGGCTCTTGGACTGTTGCACGCATCATCCACAACCTTGTCAACAACAGGGATGCTTTCCTCTACAACTGGGGAAGCACCAGATGTTGAAGCATGTCCTGGAAATTTTGGCTGCATGTAGTGAATATGTATCAATCATCATAGTGACCAACAAAAAGTACTGGAAAGAGAATGGGGCAGCAAATTAAGAATCTTGCAGTAACCCAAAAGGTACTTCTCCACTTATTATCGTTGTTTCGGATAGGAGACTGCTACAGCTTAGTCTCGTGCAGTTGAAATGACCAAAGTCCAAAGACACAGTCAGTCGGAGTTCAAATGGATCGTGTCAAACTAAATCGCAGTTTGGACACAAAATTTGTGTGGTTCCAGTGGTGGCATTCGTTAATATCTTAAATTGGGCGATGCTCAAAAGGGTAATATACTTGCCTCATGTAGAAGGGTCGAATCAGGGTTCACGATGGGGTTCATTGGCACAGTAGGAGATGAAATATCTTCTACTTCAGAAGTAGACTCAGCCGAGGCATCACTGAATTTTTTCTGATCCAAAAGGAGAACAAAGTAAAGCTTCTAATGGAAATTTCAAGGTGATGTTTCTCGTAATATACACAATCCAAACAAAGCATGCTTACAACTGAGTGATGAGGCTTAGAATAGCAAACTTTCTTCCCGTCGGTGCTTGATATGGCAATAATTTGTTGACCATAGTTTGCTTCACCATTAAGGACCCTCTGGAAAAATGGAAGATATGTTCTGTTAGTGATATGAAACAGGACAGCCAGTAATAAGGGTGTGGGGAGGAGAAAACCTCTATTATGCTAGGATCCTTCAAGGACCTTTGTCCGATTTTGAGCATCCTCCATTCTCTTCACACCTGCATTTGCCTCCAAGAAAATCTGGCAGTTCACTGAAAACATGGCATTAACAAAAATTAGGCAGAAGTCAAACCACAGTATGTATGACCAGAAGTATTGATAATTAGTTTGATACTAACCTCTCCTCAATTATTTCAAGCAGCTTATTTTGGTACTTGCTTCCAAGAACCTTGAGGATAAAAGATAGAGGAGAAAATAATTACAAACACTAAAAGTTACTCACGCATTTTCTCAATGAAAATTGTTGCTCCTGAATGATAAAATGAAAGCAGCAATACACAGTCGACCGTTGCAATACTAACATGGATCTTTGAAGCAGTTTGTGGATCAAGAAATGATTTTATTGTACCCCATAACATCTTAAAGCCTTGCCCAGCATTTATAATGTACAATCGGTACAATGTCTGCAAGAGCATTCAGAATGCATAGATAAGCTTTTCCTCTGTTATAGCACCCGATAAAAAAAAGTAGTAGTGAGCTATGTATATTACACTGAAGCAGAATGATTGGATCACCTACCTCTGGATAGTTATCATTGTCAATCTTCTGCAGTCGCATGATTAGTTCCCTTGCATCTTTTGAGAAGTTCTTTAAGCCCTGAATTACAAAGTAAGTCAATTACTATTTGCTACTATAACCACATAAAATGGAATTTACTGAGAACAAACTTGCCATACAGAGAACATACCACCCCTTGCACATCTAAAATAGTGGTAGACGAGTCTATGTGCCTTTTTGCAGCAATGGAGCAAGCTGGAAACCTCATTTGGAAACATCTCTCGAACTCCTTGACATGATACTTTACATATCGGTCAATAGTTGTTACTTGTACTAGTTTATTGGCATCACCTTTTCCAATTAGTTCTATGTAGACAGGCCTTCCCTCTTTATCCACTCCATGGTAAAATTGTGGATAATACTTCTTAACTTCATGTAATTCGGTGTAGTTGAATTCCTATTGAACCAAGTGTCGACATTAGAAGTTACACGAAGAAAAGTAACATCACTTATTTTTCAATGTATGCTTCAGTTTAGATTTACCTCTATATTGTCAACCCCAAATTCCTTCCTCCATCTAAGCATTTCTGACCACATATGCTTTGCTTTCTCAATATCAAATTTCCTTGCTTTCAGGAATCTACATTCGGAAGCGTAGGAACAAATTTTAAACAAATGAAAACTGGATTTTCTTCTGAGCATAACTTTTGAAGACATGATATTTAAAATATAACAGAAACGTGTTACTTATGGATCCTTTTTCTAGAAATGGAGGTAATCTACCGAATAAGAAAACCAAGTAAGCTCCGCGGTCGGATCATATGATACCTCAACAGCATGTGATAATCATCATGCGGTTCTGGCAACAGCCCCCATCAAGCAAGCATTGGCGGAATCTTACGACAGTTTCCAGCTCTTGCACATCCCTTATATCCTCTATGGAGACTGCATTATTGTCGCTCTTATTTTTCCTCTTTCTCCTTAAGGAATGCCTAAACTTATTCCGCGCACTAATCGCTCTTTTCTTGAAAGATCCCATTTTGGCCTTCTTGTCCCCTTCCGAGTTATCTTCATCAGATTTGCTCTCTTCCTTCTCATCATCATGCCCAAAGACATCAATACCTGCACACATAATATTATCTCAATGTTCCTTCTCTTAATAAAGTAGAAATTGGCAATTGCTGTAGCAGTATTCATAATCAATATTGTAAACTGAGCACATAGCCAGCTTTACAGTGAGTTAATTATCACAGCAGTTACTGACATGTTAAAATTTCATATCTACTCCCCCTCAACAGAGCGGCGTCACGCTCACATATAGCCAAAGAATCACAGCGCCCTAAACCCCAAGAACTAAACTTAATCATACGGGATTGCTTCGAGTGAATTCTCATATTCCTACTGCA
Source organism: Stipa capillata (assembly GCA_019208055.1). Classification (NCBI taxonomy): domain Eukaryota; kingdom Viridiplantae; phylum Streptophyta; class Magnoliopsida; order Poales; family Poaceae; genus Stipa; species Stipa capillata. The sequence continues at coordinate 235,392 of JAGXJF010001840.1, read as the reverse complement.
ATTACTCAACCCGACGGAAGCATGAAAGGGGCAACGCACGGGGGGAAACATCAACAACATGCGGTTCAAGGAAGCAGCACTTAGCACTCACAGGGCCTCGCGAACGGGTCGACGGGCCCCGACATCCCCGGTCTTCCTCCCCGACCCGAGCTCGGTTCCTCCGGCGGATTCCGAACCGGGAGGCCTCGATATCCCCAGCAGAGCGAGGTTTTCGATTGTGGAATACGCGAGAAGAGGACGAGCGAATGGACGGTGGCTTGTTTGAATTTTATTTTATTTTACGGGAGAATTTTGATGCTTTTTTGGGGAGAGGGGAAAGAAGCTTCTGTTTTCCTTGCATCGGTGGAGGGAGGGGTGTACACGGAAGCGTGGCACGTGGGCGGCCAATATGAGCTTGGGTCCACGCGGCAGGTGCGAAGCGTAGTTAGCGCTAGTTGAGCCTGTCTACGTCGTGCACCTGTCGGGTTGTCGTTGCTCGACGGGGGGGAAATATTACTACGATAGGCGTGCTCCGTACTGGGTGCTGACCTAGTGATACGTTCTCTGCCAGCAGTGTCGAGTCATCCGAGGTCACAGGTCCGACGCCCTGTGAGTATATGATATAAGATGTGCAGCGCGTGTCAAAATAAACCCAAGAAAAATATCCACAAGTCTGACACATAAGTATTTTCGGGGACAGCTAACCAAATCCTATTGATTTGTACAGGTACGGGCCATTGTGTGTGCTTTTCACTCTGGAGCCCCAGTTCAATAGGGTGCGCAGTGGACTACGGTGGGAACAATAGAAGATTAGGTAGCAATCTACCGTCTGCTGGGGGGACACTCGCCTTTCTGGTTACAGACGGCTACTGTAACTTATTAATAGAGTTTTTTGTTGCTTATAAGTGTAGGGGGGTGTCTAACAGGGTCAGATCTTGAGAGAAGCGCGGATTCTCGCAGCGTGGTAAGAGTGAGACGATTAAGCCGGGTGTGTATGTCGTTATTGTCGTGGGTGTGTTAGTACTAGTGTGTTGTGTGCTTCTGGAAGGTGTGTGTGCTGGGAGGACGGTTCGACACTGTGGGCGCCCTTCTGTTTGTGATTGGCGCCCAACATGTGTGACCTTTACTTTTGTTAGTCATGCTGTGTGCATACGTGTTAGTGTTCCTCAGTGTCTTGGAGCGGTTCCACTAGCAATCTAGTGTTAGAAACGTGTGAGAGAGTTTGGTGCCCACACACAAGGGCACGGGTCAATAGGACAGTATTCTAGCTGGTTGGTAGTACATTTGTTCACTTGTCAGGTGCAGGGGTAACAATATGGAGATGTTGGAGCCGCATTCTGTCTGATGATTTAATAGTTGAGTGAATCGAGCTTTGAGCAATTCTCCATACGGCTCATTTTTCTTGCGTAAACAGACGATAGCATGTGTGGCTGTCACAGTCATCCTGTCCTTGCACGTTTCTAGCGGACGTCGAACTGTTACGTCTGGGCGGCAAGCGTGTGGAGACAGGTTAGGGATTTGGGGGGCGGCGACTCGAGACATGCGTGGGAGACTTCGTGCTTTCATATATTAAAAACTCTTCGGTATGTGTGCGCGCTACGTGCAATAGATTCAGGAGACGAGGCGGATAGGGCACTAGCCACGAGGGGACGAGGGCGTCTCCTAGGCGCATTCGGTAGGCCGCTTGCCTAAAGGACGTAGGGGCGGAGCGTGGGTGATTGCAGCCAATTACCACAGTTCCTCTTAACATGGCGGGGGTCCGCATCTTTTATGCCATTGCACGAATCATGGAAACCTACTTGCACGTTACCCGCATGTGGAGATCATTAATTTGCTAAGCAGTGGCTTAGATGCCATGTTATCAAACGCGAGGTCGTGCTCCTCGCGGAGAAGATAAATATTACAAACACCGAGCAATTTGACCTTGGGCGTCTATAAATTCGATGGCGCGCGAACGGAGGGCGGCCGTGCCAACCAGACCTGAGCCGCGCATAGCGGATCGCCCAGCTGACCGGCGAAATGGGGAGAGGAGCCCGCGTTTCCCTGCTCGCCTTGGTGCTCTTCCTCACGCTGCAGACGCCGGCGTCGGCTGCCAAGCAGGCAACTCGACCTCTCTTGCCATTCTCACATGCATGCATTCTTCAGTTTCAGATATAGTACCTTTGCTCTATTGATCTCTAATGCAGCTGCACCCCTATTGTGCATGCAGAGTTATCTTCTCGTCTTGAGTGACCTGGCCTCTGCACCTGCTCTGCTGGCTCGAGTCACCAACGAGTAAGACTCAACACGTACACTCCTGGTTTTGGATGTTGGTACTTGTATGTCCATTATACGTACGTACGTGCAGTGCAGAAGAAAGTGCGCGCGCTCTAACCTTTTGTTTTGGATCCAAACAATAAATAAATGCAGTTACCAATCTTGTATCGCTTCCCTGACATCAACGCTATCGGGTTGCGGATCGACGATAGCTTCGTATCAATCCTCAAACGTGAGTACCCTTCGCCGGTATATACTCCTGCATGAGATATGATCGTGATCTGTACTGTACAGATTTCTGTATTTCAGACTCAGTCTACTGCATGCTTCGATCAGTAGTTTTTTATCTATCACGTACTGACGACGCACGCATGCATTGTGCATGCCGATTAATTATTTTTTCGGCTCAGAGATCACCGGGGTGCTGGCTATGATCCCGGACAGGCTTCACAAGCTCCACACGACGCATTCGTGGGAGTTTCTCGGGCTCGAGAGAGGTGGCATGCCAACATACGAGTGGGAGAAAACTGCGATGTTCGGTCAGGGAGTCATCATTGCGAACGTCGACACAGGTAATCTTTTTTTTTAGCAATCTCGACACAGGTAATCTAGCCCTTACATAGTTTTAATTACTTCATTCATTCGTCATTTAATTGATTAAGATAAGTTTTGAATCAATAATTACTTTATTTATACGATGTAGAATTACAACTATAAGTAACTACTTTTAAATACGAATCTAATAACATTAATTTTATATTATATAAATTACATAATAAAATAATTGTTAATCAAAATTTTATTTTAATCAATCAAAATACGTCATGTATATCTAGATAGAGGAAATACTACTTTACAACACACTAGTATTCATCGTCTTAGGAGCCTAGGAGGTGACATTTTTCGTTTGACGAACTAGCATTCGATGGATCCACCTCTTGCACCTAACCAGTAGCAAGGAAAGGGAGGTTAATTTACGGACAACTGTTGTCACGGTCGATTCCGACATTTCGTTTCCGACATTCCATTTCCACGGTCGAAACAACCCCTCAAAAACAGAACTTTCAACCAAAATCATCCAACTTCTAACTAAAATCCGAAAAAAAGCTTTCAACTTCTACCAAAATCAAAAAAGCTTTCAACTAAAATCCATTAAGCTTCCAACTCCTTTATTCCCCGAGAGCTTTCTACAAGAACAACACAAACTTTCTACTAGTCGATCAAGCTTTCAACTTGTTCATCGGCTTCTACAAAAAATATTCCAACTTTCTACTGGAGCTTTCAACTTCCAACAAATCAAAGCAACAAAAAATGCAATCAGTTTTCTACAAAGATCCGGCAGTGGCCACCGGCCGATGACGCCCTTCTCCGGCGCTGGCGACACTGGAGGATGGCGATGAGCTGGGCAGCGGTCAGCGGCGGGACAGCCCTGGCCCTCCAGCCCCAGCCCTGCCCCGTGGCAGCCGCAGCGGCACATGCGGAGGCTCGGCTCGGCGGGGGGCTTCGTGAGGGGGAGCTCGTCGGGCGGCTTGGGGAGGCGGCGAGGCAGCTCCGGCTTGGGGAGGCGGCGAGGGAGGCGAGGGAGCTCCGGCCGGTGGCTTGCTGGGGTGCAAGCGCGGGTGGCGAATGCGGGCGGCTCAGGGAAGAGGGAGCCGAGGGAGCTCCGGCCGGTGGCTCGCGTGAGCGCACGCGGCGCTGGCTGCTCGGGGGCGAGGCCAGTGGCGGCTCATGAGCCACAGGAGGGCGGCGGAGGGAGGGCCGAGGGAGGAAGGGGACGGGGCTGCGTGTGGTGGAGAAAATGAGAGGATGCGAGGATGGTGAAGATAAGGCTCTCATGGTGGGCCTCACATGTTGGGTATGTCGGAATTAACCGTGGGCGCGGTACACCGCTTGTTATGATTTTCGCAAGAAAAATGCCCTCAAGTATGGCTAGTTTAACGTGGATGCATGTTGATCGCCTGGTTGCCCAAGCAGCTAAGCTAGCGCGTGCGTGGAGTCGTTGACGGCCATGATGAAACCTGTGAAAAACAGGGACGCACGCACTGTCTGCAGCTTAAACAAATTATAGCATTGCTGAAGAGCCGCTAGGTCGAACAAAAATTCAAAGAGGCAATGTTGGCTAGCTTGACCTGGATCCTGATAATGAGTATCTACGTGCTTAATTAGGCCTTGAGATGCACGAAAACCAATAACTTATAGTAGTCCCAAACGATATATTCCTTCCTGAACAAAACAGAATCAAATCCCGGTACATGCCGGAACGTAAAGTCAACGCAAACCTGACAAATGATAACGTCAGGGCTGGGCTCTGATGAGGATCAGGCAATTAAACTGCCAAAAAAGAAGAAAAATACAATGTTACTCCACTTCTTACTAGATGCTGCTTTTTTTGGCACGTACAAAGGTGTATGGCCAACATCTAAAAGTTTCCGGGACGACGACTTGAAAGCCCCGCCGGAGTGGCGCGGCAGATGCGACGCCGGCAAGGACCCGAACTTCAGTTGCAACAAGTAACACCAATATCCACACAGCTAGCTTTACATGGGGCACTTGCCATGGAAAGTAACATTTTTCATTGACACGGTGCGTGCAGCAAGTTGATCGGCGCCAGATTCTTCAGCCTGGGCATCCAGGTGTCGAGCTTCCTGCGCGGAGGCCAGCTGAACCAGACGGACGTGAACTCGCCGCGGGACTACGTCGGGCACGGCTCGCACACGCTGTCCACCGCGGGCGGCGGCTTCGTGCCGGGCGCCAGCGCCTTCGACCACGGGACCGGCGAGGCCAAGGGCGGCTCTCCGCGGGCACGCGTGGCGTCGTACAAGGCGTGCTACGTGCCTGGGTGCTCCAGCCTGGACATCTTCGCGGCCATATTCGCGGCGGTCCAGGACGGCGTGCACGTGATCTCGCTCTCCGTCGGCGCGTCGGCCTCGGACTACGTCACGGACCTCATCGCGATTGGTGCGTTTTACGCGGTCCAGAGGGGGGTCACCGTCGTTGCCTCCGCCGGCAACGATGGCCCGCAGCCAGGCTCGGTCACCAATCTGGCTCCCTGGATCCTCACGGTCGGTGCAAGCACCATGGACAGAGAATTCCCAGCTGAGGTCACCTTCGGTACCAGCACCATCAAGGTTTGGTCCATACAACCTTGAACACCGTCCAACATTGCTCTAGCCTGTGAATATGCAATTTATTTACTTACTATAACTTACAAATTGGTGCTTAACTGCCACTGAAAATTTTGCAGGGACAAAGTCTGGCAAACAGTACTCTGCCTGCGCGCCAGCAGTATGCAATGATCAGCGGGGAGAAGGCCAATGCAGCAAACCAAACTACTGACAACTCGTAAGAGTCGGATCTTGTTCAGATCGATACAGTAGCAACTAGTACCACTACCACCAACCGCAAGTACAAATCTCTTGCCTGCTGCAGGAAGTTGTGCGTGGCCGGCTCCCTGGACCCTGACAAGGTGAGCGGCAAGATAGTTGTGTGCACCAGAGGGGTGAACGCCAGAGCCGAGAAGGGGCGGGTGGTGAAGGAGGCCGGCGGCGTCGGCATGGTCCTCTGCAACGACGCCAGCAGCGGGGACATCACCGCGGACCCGCATCTCATCGCAGCGGCTCATTGCTCCTACTCCGAGTGCAAGGCGCTATTCGAGTACCTCCAGTCCACCGAGTAAGCAGCGCATTAATTAATAATTCCATTATTAAGTACTCTGACCGTTTTTTAATAGAGTTCTTTGTAGTTTTTCAAAAAAAATTATAAATACAAGTTATTCTACACTTCTAATGCCACTTTAAGCTATGGGCTTCCTAATTTGCTCTTGTCAATATCACTTCAACAATAAATATTGTATGTTCTAATATGGTGAGTAATTGTATTTGAGAGAAAAAATAGATGAACAAAAAATTAATTGAGGAGTAATATTGTTATTTCACCATCACTCTTAATCCTTGTGTCTAAGACCAAAAGAACTTCTATTTAAAACGGAAGGAGTAGTGAAAGTAGAGAATACTACATTTAGCCCTTCTGCTTCTGTTTTATCTTACGGGTGGAACTGACCAACTCCTTCCGCTTCAAGCCCGGTCGGTTACATAGCAGCGAAGGACGCACAGCTTGGTGTGAAGCCAGCGCCGGTGATGGCAGCTTTCTCGTCCCGGGGGCCAAACACCATAACTCCTCAGATCCTCAAGGTTGGAATGCTATGCAAGCGCAACTCCCCCGTAACGCCCCACTCCCATCGATCTGTGACTCCGTCCGTAGTGTTACTGACTTGTTCGATTGGCAGCCTGACATCACCGCGCCAGGCGTGAGCGTGATCGCCGCGTTCAGCGAGGAGGTTTCGCCGACGGGCCTGTCTTTCGACAACCGCCGTGTTCCCTACAACGTAGCGTCCGGCACCTCCATGTCGTGCCCGCACGTAGCAGGCATTGCCGGCCTGGTCAAGGCGAAGTACCCGACATGGAGCCCCGCGATGATCAAGTCGGCCATCATGACCGCCGGTGAGAGCGCAAGCATCACAGCTATACTATTTCTCTCGAGCCCTTTAATCCCGTAGACTTATGACGTGCTTCGTTGTGTCATGTTTGTGAACATTCGTTGCAGCAACCAGCGTAGCCAACGACGGCGGCCAGATCCGGGACGAGACCGGCGGCGCCGCCACGCCGTTCGGCTGCGGCTCGGGGCAGGTTAACCCCGTGCAGGCCCTGGACCCCGGCCTGGTGTACGACACCGCGCCGTACGACTACGCCAACTTCTTCTGCTCCGTGAGGCCCACCCAGGCGCAGGGCCTGCTCCCGATCTCGCTCCCGCTCTTGATCCCGCTCCTGGTCCCTGTCCTCGCCAGCGCCAGCTCGAACCCGTTCAAGTGCAGCCAGGGCACGTCCGGCCGCCCCGAGGACCTCAACTACCCGTCCATCGCGGTGCCCTGCCTGTCGCCCGGCGGCACCACGGTGAAGCGCCGGGTGAAGAACGTGGGCGCGGCGGCGTGCAAGTACACCGCCAGGGTCACGCAGCCGGCTGGGGTCAAGGTCACGGTGGATCCCAGCACGCTGAGCTTCGAGGGCATCAACGAGGAGAAGGCGTTCGAAGTGAAACTGGAGGTCACCGACGCCGCCGCGGCTGCCAACTACGTGTTCGGCGGCATCGAGTGGTCGGACGGGAAGCACCGCGTCTGGAGCCCCATCGCGGCCACCACCAAGTGCGGGTAATTTGAAGCTGGAATTAATCAGCAATAAATAAAAAAGGAACTTGTGCTGTCAGGCTGCTCCCAATGCTCCAACTTGGACAGGTGCTAAGAATGCCACATAGGCGAAAAACTGACGTGGCAAAGCAATTAAGGAGGAGAGAGATAGTTTTCGTGTCTCTAGGAAGAACCGATACTAAGCGCGTGGACCTATGCAAAACACATATGTGGCATCTATGTATTGGGAGTTTAGTTGCTAAACAATTAAATGAAGGAAGTTTAGCTACAAAAAGCTAAGCACCTATGCATTGAGGAGTTTAGTTGCTAAGCCCTCTCATGCACTAAGCACCTTCTCTAAGCACCTATGTATTGGGAGTGGCCTCAGCCTGTCAAGCTGACGTTGACCAGTTGTGAACGGATAATCTAATGAATGTAATCTCGTCGAACGAGCATCGCTAATTGCGGTGATACGCCATACTATTCAGAAGAACGGATTTCGCTAATAAAACGGAAAGCGCGGACGCAGTGTACACCGTCCGATCGGCACGAGGAAGTTTGAAATCCGTTCGATTGAAGCCGTGACACAACTCCCCGTCCGCTCGTGCTTTGGTCCCTACCACGCGAACGATTCCTACCATGGAATCGTGCGTGGATGGGCCGACTGGTGTAGGCCAACGTAGGATGACGCTAGTTGTAGGCCCATGTATGATGGCCCGAGCTGCTGGTTTTCAAATAAAAGAAATACTCCTTTATAGAAAAGTAAAAAATAACTAGAAGATCAACCAGCATCGAGCCACCAATACCACCACACAAACGGATCTCTACGGAGCAGATAGACCGATGAAAGGTTATATGACCCTAAATTTTTTTTCTTACTCTTTTCTCGAGGAATCATATTGAGTTTAGAAAAAAATCATATTATAAAGGAGACCTAATATCTAAAAGTTGGTAAGAGTGTATTGCTAATGCTCAGCTTGGAATCACTTTTTCTATCCGAATAGGTATTTGAAAACTATTGATTCTTGCACTTTCAGCAAAAGTCGAAACCTCTGGAATCTATGTCAAACTATTTGGGTTCCATTTATGTGTGAAGAATCTAAGAACTTTGGAGCCTCTGCGTTGCACATTTGTCTATTTTTCAGGATTTGAAACATTCGAGATTATCCCGAAACCTTCGAGCTCCGATTTTAAAAAATGTCTAAGTCATTTGAGTTCGAAAACCAGAATTCCCGGAAATTTCTGGAGTGTCCGAGATCTCTTCTGGACTCCTCATTTGAAATCTCAGAATATCCGAGTCAATAAATCAGAAGCTCCGAGTTCGCTTGCTATCCTCACTCTGTGAGTTCTTTTGAAATCTTGAAAGCTCTGAGTGCAATGTCAAAACCTCTAGATGTCGGTATCAAGCAAGAGTTCATCTCTAGACTGAACTGATTAAAACATGTTACTCTTAGAGATTGGTGTTTTCTAGACGACTGGGAGTTGCTTAGGAGCCTTCGAGAAGTTTGTGAAATGCATCAAGAAATTTGTGAGGGTTTGGAACTCTCATGCCGCAAGATGAAGAGCTATCACAAGTGAGAGAGGCTTCGCATCGGCAAGCTCTTTGAGGGAAGCGCACATTTCGTGTCGGCTTTAACCTGTGGATCAAGCTTTCTCAATAGAGACGTAAAAGTTTTATCAAAGTTTTAAACTTCGACAATAAATTATTTGTCTCCCATGTGGTTGTCCCTTTCAGATATTCGACTAGTACATGTCCATTTTTCATTTGCTAATTCCTGTTGTTCCGCTAATGTCGTGATTGTTTCATTAGCACCTTTGAATTGGTTGCCTGGTTGCTTTTTTGCCTCACGCTAGTCATAAATTGTTCCATAATCATTCTATTTTTGTTCCGTTTATTTTTAATTTGCCCCATGATGAACTGTCTCATGATTATTTTGTTTTTGTTGCCTTTATCTTTTTTTTTCCACCGACAATACTTGAATCGTTCGATCATTACTTTTGTTTCATTACTAGTTGTGAATTGTTCTATGATAACTTTATTTTTATTTCATCTGTTTTAATTATTTTGTTCCACTACTACTCGTAAATCATTCCATGTGTATTTTCGCGTTATTTTGTAGTAATCGCAAATTATCACATGTGAACTTCATTTTGTCCTAACATTTAAAGAATTTTATCATCGTCCAATACAAAATAGTAACACTTGCCGTGGGTCAAAAACCGAAATCACGCTTTAAATAAAAACACGATTGGTGGTACTTAATTATGTATGTATGCAGCAGCACAGCGCCACGCAACGAGTACATCCTGCGATTAGGAAAAAAGACTTGTAAGATTCCTTGTGTGATGGTGTTTATCTCTGTAACAAATAAGATATGTACCCATCTTGCACCTATCTTTCTGTTTGGTTGGATTTTTTAGTCTAATCAAACAGCCAGCTTTTCAGCAACTTTTACCAACGGTAGCTGTAGACTTTGCAATGTAAATTTAGCTATTTCAAAAATTTGCCTTCTGTTAGCTTTTTGCAATCTGTTGAAGTTCCAGTGCTCATTTTCTAAAATGTTGTAAATGGTTTGGATAAATCAAAAATCATGTATTCACTTTTTTATAGCTACAATATTTTTTTATACAACTAACCAAGAATAATTTTTTCAACAGTCACAGTTCAACCAAATAGATCCTAAATCAGCTGGTGTTGCTCGTGCGGGAGAAGCGTGAGGTCTCTTTTTTGAATATATTGTGAGAGCACATTAAAATTTTTTAAACTATGCGGCATGAATGGGCCGGATAGGAGTTTCTGGGCCGCCCAGCGATCCTCAACCCGGTATGGGTCGTCGGGTGTCAGGGTGGACGTTCGATTCTTTCGGTTATCTCGGTTCGGTTAATCCGGTTTTAATCATTTTTTAAATAAAAACCGAATTAACCTAAATTTTTGTGAGAACCGAAATTTTCGGTTAATGATTTTCAGTTAAACCGAAGAAATCGAACTTTTCAAAGCTGACAATCAAAGAACTAGGACTTCTAGAGACTGAACTTTTCAAAGAATTAGGACTCCTAGAAAACCAGCCTGCCGCCTCCCCTTGTCGTGGACTCGCCTTGGCCGCCGGAATGGAACGCCGCTTGCTGTCGCCGCTTGTTGCTGTCTGCTGTCACCTCGTTAGGCTGCTGGGATGGAGCACCGCCGCTCGTCGCCGTTGCTAGGTCAAGGGATTGGGGTTAGCATGTTAGGGACTTAGGGGTGGCCGGGTAGGCTACGACCTACAGATGTTGCGGCGAGCAGAGATCAACGGTGGTGGGTTGGCAGCAACAGTTAGGGCAGAGGAGGGTGGCGTCGGGAGGGAGGCAGAAGAGGCAAGAGATGACGGAGCCAGGGAGGGTAGAGGGGTGTGACGGCTGTGAGTGAGGGGTTGAGGGGATTAGGTTAGGATGTTAGGGGAGGCGGTTTGGGTTGCTGGGCTAGTTAGGCTGGGCGGCCTATGCCTTTGGGCTTTGTGGGTTAGGTTTTGTATTTTGGTTATTTTGGTTAACCGGACGCAAAAATCGTAATAACTGAAATTATTTCGATTTTTATTTTCTAAAACCGAAATATGAACAAAAACCGAATTAATCCCAATTTCCGGTCTCGGTATGGTTCGATTTCGATGTTCGATTTTCGGTTAAAAGTGCCCACCCTGAGTCGGGCGGGGTAGGGACGGGGACCCGTTGGCTCCAGTTTCGGGATTCGTCTTCCACGTGTTCCCTTTTTCTGTTCGCATCCTCTCTCGCAACGCTCCCAAATCGAATCCACCCGTCGAGCCCTTACCTCCCTCTCCATTGTCTTGAGGAGCCAACTCCGGCGAGACGCCGAGACGTCCGCCCTCGCCAACGCCGGCGGCCACCGGTAAGCTATCTCCAGCCACGTTCTGTTCCCTGCGCTGCCGCCGCCACAACCGTTCCGCCTTGCCGCTGTTGTGCGCCGTCGACCAGCACGCTCGCGGATTAAGGTAAAACCCCGAAATCCCGGATGCGGTGAATCGTGTCTTCTGTCATCCTGCTACTCGCGAGAAAGAGGAACTCCTCCCTATTTTGAATTCGGGATGCCTGGTCGCCGTCGGAGTTGTGGTAGATTACGCGTCGCTCTGAATTGATGCAGCTTCGTAGTGTATACTAGATCCACCTTTTAGTCTGCGAACCGAATACTAGCTCTAGATGATTCTGGTATATTATCGCGTGAAGTGCAGGTGAGGTTAACCTAACTCTCATAGATTATATGGCGTGCATTTTGCAGATTGTAGCTTGCGTTTGTTTAGTGCCATGGCTCCGCATTACCAAGCAGCTACCCTGATTGCTTCCCCATCCTATCCGAATGCCATTGCTTGGTCAAGTGAGAATTTGGTGGCTGTTGCTTCTGGCCACATCGTGACTATCCTGGTATGTGCAATTTCATCAACCTAAGGTACTTCCCGTCGTTTTTACGCTCAGGCATTATGATAATGCATCTAACAGGCACCTTGCCTTCATCATGTTTGTTGATTATAGAACCCAGCCGCACTTGACGGGCCTCGTGAATTTGTCTTGCTTCGCCCTAGCGATCCTTTTCCTATTGGAGTGGTTAAAAGAGAAGGTATTGGTCTTCAGGGAAACACAAGCATTAGCTACACTCCCTTTGTTGTATAGTACATGTTAGTAGGCTATTCAGGCAATTTGATAGACGAAGAAGTGGAATAGAGATGTAATCTTGACATTCTTTATTCTTTTCGAGAAAACAATCTTGATATTCTTTAGATTACGATTGCGTAGCAAGAAAAGTGCTGTGCGAGTTCAAGCTCTGTAGTTAGTTTGGAGACACTGTGGACATTTGAAGCTTTGAATTCATGCACTTAGTGAGTACTTTGGTTGAGACCGTGGAGGGCTAACACCAAAGGATGATGACGATTAGCATATACATTTCTTAAAATTCATATGAAATGATGAAAGTTCAATTCAATTGTGCTGTAATCAGAAATTTCTTCTCAACATCAGTATTGCAGTGAGCATGTGATGCTAATATGCTATTCAAAATGAAGTGAAAAAACGAAAAGTTTTGAGACTATAGTGGTGTAACTGTCTTGATTAGTGACAGTTTAAGAAGTCAGTTACTTCATGACGATTGAAAAGTAACAATTCTTGCTTGATCTGAAACAGTGAAATGTTCAATTCTCAACATTTGCAGATCTCTTTGAACCATGCATAGTGCCCACTTGCTTAGCGCGTGATACTGAACCATGCGCACGGTCAATTTCATGGTCTCAACAAGGATTTGCACCTAATTATGGGTATATATATATTTATTGCGATATTCACAGCTATATCTTTTTTCTTATGTAAGGTTTATCGCCTAACATTTTCTTGTTTATATGGATGACTATTTCAGTTGTTTGCTAGCTGTTTGCACTGTTGATGGTCATGTGAATCTCTACCGCTCGCCAATTTGTGAATTTCGTGATGAATGGGTTGAGGTAAGCCTATTCTGCGAATGTATAGTTAATTGGGTTTATAGATAATCTTGATTTGCACAAATTTTCATATTAAAACAGTTGGAAAGTTAGATCAAATCCCACCAAATTTCTAGTATGCAACACTGATATTTCTTGTGTTTCACTTAGGGCCAAAATTTGCATGATCCACATGTCTATGGACCCCATACATTATTTTATCAATATCTGTAAACATTCCAGGACAACAAGGAAGTCAGGATGAGCTCACCATTAACAGATTAACCTAGCTTGCATTCTACTTTTTTATATCATAGTACTTTCTTTCTTCTGTTACAAATAAAAGAAAACATGCACTTTGTAGTTTTTGTTTATCATTTTAAAACTCTTCTTTTTTGTGCTTTCTACCAAATCCCTTACAAGTGCATTCTTGCCAGAGGTTAATTTTATCTGTTTTCATTTCATCACTTTTGTTCATCTGGAGTTATCAGTTGATCAGATCACAGATACCATTGTACTCATCAACTTCTTATCCATTGGTCTAGGTTGCAGATATATCTCAATTACTGTTTAACCATTACAAAACTATGAACTTTGGAGAGGATGGTTGTCCTAATTCAATTCCTCAGGTATGCTCCCTTCCACTCGAGCCCTGAGAATTCGTTTAATTGATTATCTCAGAATTTTATTGTTAAACGTTTTGTTTCATATATTAGGAAAATGCAAATATTGAGCACACACAGGAGATAGGATGTACTGGTGAATTGCAAGAACCTCTTTCCTGCAGCGGTCCCGAGCGGAGAAAAAGGAAACCTCCAAGGTGAATGATACTTTTACATTTGCATCATCACGTTTTTTTCTCCATTATCAAGGCTTTGAAGTTAAAAAACATCAGTTTTGAAATAATAAGATGGTCGAAAGGGGTTTGTTCAAGAAAAAGGATATATAAAAAAAGCAATTGCTTAGCAGAAGCGTAAGATTGATTGACATGCCTTGGTGGCTCAATCAAGGGAAAGTAGTTTGTGTGAAAAATATTGCTTGCACACACATAGTTCTAGATCAGATCAAGTCACTCCAAAGAAATATATGTGTTTAGCAGTTTGCTCTGACTTACCGACACTTACTTTCTGGGAGAGAGATTATATATGGAGGATATTTTGCAGTTGTTTTCAGAATGAAAAATATGGTCTCCGATGGTGATGAAAAAGTTATAAGTAAATTGCAGTAACACCACTTGCTAGTTTGTTTTTCCTCTATTTGGCATCCATAATTTGCTCGAATTAGGCCAGCAGAGATCTAAGAATGCTTGCAAATGTGGTAGGAATGAGAAGGACAATTTAAGTTTTACCCCTTCTTAGAATGAGACATAGAGGTGACTTCAGTGTGATATAAAGGAATATCTGTCACCCTGTGGTGTGCGGTTTTAAACCAGGACCAGCACTCACAATGTGAAGACTTTGCATGATCAATTTCTGCTGTCTTTGTAGACTTGTAGTACTAATGGTTAAAGAGAAAAGGAGGGTAAGGTGGTTAAAGAGAAATATTGCTAAACTCTATTAATTTTAGCTCTTATATAGAGTGCCAACTGTTGATATGTTGCCCTTATCTACCTATTCACATGAAAGTTACTTTGGGGGTTTGTTTGCATGGATGCCAACATGTGCGTTTTGTAACTTTGACCTAATTTGGCATCCGTTTGGTTTGTTTCCCATCTTCGTTAACTTTCATTTTCTTTATCTCTTTAGTTCATTTTGTTACCAGAGTTTGGCCAAAACCTGAAGTCCTGAACCAAGAATTTCATGACCAAATACTGCCAAGATTGTCACACATTAGTAGGGTTTGTCATCTTTGTATGGCATGAAACCAAACAGCACAATCCCATCTGACCCTCTTAGGCCTATTTCTTTTATTTCATGACAAGAAGCCAGCATTCCTATATTGCGCCTGAATTTATTTTAAGTAGATTTCGATTATTGTAGATTTGAAAACTATGTTTATGATGAGGATGAAGATGATTTAGATGCTTCAAAGGATGCAAACTTCTTGCTGAATCCATGCTCTAAGTCAAAGAAGGTATCTTTGAAAAAGGTGCGGATTTTACATTATCACGTATAGGCTGACGTTACAGTTTATATTTTTAACTCGAAAAGGCAAACAATGGTGTTTCTTATCAAAGGAAAGAACTAATTATCCTATGAAATCCAAACTAGTTAGGAGCCTATACTACATGGTTGTCTTCTATTTGACATTCTATTTTATTGTCCCCCAATTGTGATTCCAGGTTGTCAAACCTGGACACAAAATTGCTGTCGTAAATGGGCAAGGTGGCTCACAAAATTTTGAAGCAGCACTCTCTTGCAATGGAGAAAACAGACATCTTCCTCTTATCACTGCAAAACAGTATGCATGTCGAAATGCAATTTTGTCTTCTCTTGTAGTTGCATGGTCTCCAGTTGTGCCATCAGGAGACGCTACTTCGTGTTTGTTGATAAATTGGTGCATTCTTGCTGTTGGTTCCAAGTCTGGGGATGTTTCATTTTGGAAAATATGTAAACCCGAGTATTACACAATAGATCTTTGCATGGTTAGCAGAGATCCAATACTCATCGCGGTTCTCCAAGCTCATAAGTCATGGATTAGTGCCATAAGTTGGGAAGTTTCCCTCACAGACTCTTCAAAGTCCTCACTGCTTTTAGCAACTGGTTGTTCAGACGGAAGGTGAACACAATCATGCTTATTCTTTGTAATGGTTTTGCACTCTCTTTGCCCCTACTGCCTTATGCTTCCTTTAACATGTTTTTTCACTTAGCTGTTCATGATTAATTACATGGCAAAAATGATAACTTTGTTTAATCAACTTTAAACAAGATATTTGAGCTACTAAATATTGCTTTGAAGCAAGTTCCCAGGTGGCTAGCCATGCCTTTTCATGCTTGTGCCTTAAATGAAGTTTAAAATAAAACTTCCATCATTAAAAGCTTAAACTTGCTACTCTCTACCATGTGAAATCAGAGCATTGATGACAATGCTCATCCCGTATGGCAAATGATTTTATTGGTCATTTCAGCACCAACTACTAAATTTAATATTCTAATGATAATGATTCCTTATTGCTTTTTGAGAATGATTCTTTGTTGCTTCTCAAATAAACGATAGTTCACTGCAAACCTTTCATATCTCATCTTAGAGAACTATTTCTTTTCAGTGTGAAGATATGGTCAGTTAATACCGAAGGATTAAATCAATATACAGATGTAAAAGAAGCGTCATTTTCATTATTGGCCGAGGTACATAATAAGCATTGTCTTGTACTTATGTTGCTTATCTTTTTATTTATGCATATTATTGATATTTGACACTAACAATTGATGGAACATCCAATGAATATGGGCGTGCTTGTCTTTAGCTTTAATGTTTCTGTCTTCTTCAATTAAATATTCAAGTCCAAATGTTCTACTTGTCAGGTCACCACTGATTCGTCAGCTCCAGTCTCGTCAATTTCATTATGCGTACCAGCTCAGCCTCAACATGAGGTTAATTTGGCAATTGGAAGAGTATCTGGGTCACTGGAAACATGGATATGGGATCCATGTCGAAACAAAATGGAGAATATAAGTGCATGTCATGCACATGATCAAGTGGTAAAGCTTCATTGTAATTGAGTACCTTTTGTCATCAACAAAAGAACAAATAAATGTCTAACATTACCTTAGGTGACAGGTTTATCATGGGGTTTGGATGGCCATTGTTTATACAGCTGCAGCCAGGTCCGTTGACTTGTCACAACACTATTTAGGTGACAGATTTATCATGAAATTATTTTTTGTTTATTTATCTACCTTCGAGCGAAATTTATTTGTTCTCTGAAGTAATTATGTATCCATAGTGTGTAGCTTTGCAGTTTGACTAGTTGCTGATTGCATAGTGGAAAGAGCTATACAAGACAAATCTAGTTTATCTAACAGAGTTCATTATATTATAGCAGTACTATTCTGGTGGGGGACCATTCTTTGTTTGAAATGCCAATGGCCTCGCTAGCCAATTACATGCAACAACGGAAAAAAAAGGGATTTCAGATCTTACGTTTTCTGTTCATATTTTCATGTGAGACCACAAAATCTCAGTTGCTTCAATTAGGTCCACATCCTTCCATGCAGTTCAATTTGGTCCAAAGGGCAAGTTTGAAGTTTCTATTAGTTTATTTCATAGATATGCTAATGTGGTACGTTGACATGGCAATATATGTTCATTTGGTTGGCAAAATGACAGTAAACACTAGAAATACACTGAAATTAACAAACACTTGCTAGTATATTGTGAAACGGGTATTGATCTCAACTGTCATCGATCTCAACTGTCATGACCATGTGAACCATCCTGTTGTCCATAACAGCACAGCACATGTTGCTATGTCAGTCTCTCTCTTTTTGTGACTTCGAAAAAAATTTGGTGTCCTAATTGGAACTCATTGGAGATATGGGGGACATGATTGAAGCAACAAAAAATTTGACTTGAGTCAAAGGGAAAACAGAGCATGGAGCCTATGGTGAAAACTCCTCAAGCTGAGAAGCTAGTTGACCACTTGACCTAGTTATGGCCAAATGACCACTATCCTGACCCCTTACAAGACATACTGTATTAGTTATGCTGATGACCATGTGTTGGTGTCGATACCTTTTTTGATACTGCCAGTCCAAGCTTTCTTGTGTAATTGCTGAAAGTTTATGAGCCTCCTTTTAATTAATTTGGTATTTGATGGAGTTGTTATAGTTTTAACAATATGCTTCTAATAACTTGAAAAGCTGAAAATTCTGTTGATTATTGTAGATAACTCCATGTCCATGGTCTTGCAACTGAATCATACTATACTGCACACTGTTATCTTAAACCTTGTTTCTTATGCTGGTGCTTAATATTTTCCTTTATCAGGATAATTCTGCACACGGTTGGATCTTTGGAAAAAATCACCTTGAAGAAATTCCTGTGCACACAAATTTTCTGGAGCTAAAAGAGTCCACAGATGTAAAAAATATCAGCCTTCTCGGATTCCCCCGTTTTTCCTGTATGTGTGAGTTTTCTTCGTTCTAATTGGCATATACAATGTGCATGCAGCTATCAGATGTATCTGATCAATGCTTCGGACTTGCAATTGCACCTGGAGAACTAATGATTGCTGTGGTATGATGCAGGCTATTTCTTATATCTTACATTTGTTGCTCAACTACACAGTTTTTTACTTGAGCTTCTATACATAAGCTATAACAAATTGATGAACATTGTCTCCTTCAGGTGCGCAGCTTGGATCCAAATCTGTTAGATCAGATGTATCAAGCCAGGTAATTTTGTTTATGAGCTCAGTGTGGAAAGTACTGGAGTCTTATAGCAGAAATCTTCATATAATGATTGCATTGAGATAGTATTTAGAAAATGATGGTCATGGTAACAATTTTGTTCATAAAAACAACAGGACACAAAAGGCAGTGGTTGAGTTCATTTGGATTGGTGGTCAGTTCCTTGGTATTCCACTAGACAAGGGCATCCATATCTGCAGTCAACAATCTGCAACCTTATCTGACACTAACTTCTTATGGTGGGGATCCAATATTTTTTGGTCATTGAAGAAAAATGAAAATGGTGAAAGGGGGCTGGTCTTATGGGATGTAATAGCTGCGCTACAAGTGCTCAAGAAATCCGCACCAACCTTTATGGAGATTTTAATGCATAAATGGGTCTCAGGTTTGTTGTCAGATGATGTACAGTGGGGTTCTATCAATATCTCGTACCATTCAAGAAATGACATGATGTCCAAGGTCAGCTCGCGGAAGCTACACTTGCTGAATATCATTTGTAGGAAAGTAATGCTTAACAATCATGCACAGTATTCTCCTGGTGAAGAAATGGGTAATATTGCATCAACTGATTTATGGAATAATCTTCTAGTGAGCAGTGAAAGAGAGCTGCGAGAGAGGCTTGTGGCTTTCACTTTTGCTGCTGTCTTGAATCGAATAGCATATTTACTCAATGGCGCCTCTAATGAAAACAGGTGGTTTCCTGTTGGAATTGCCCAAATGGATTCTTGGGTATCCATGAATAATGAAGAAGTTCATAATCAGCTTAAGTCTCTCAGATCGAGGATCAAAGATCTAGGAAACAGGTATTCATTTTGCTGAATTTATTGATCATCTGCTGTAGCCAATTTCACTCACGGAAGGACATGAAAAGTTTATTTGTTTCATTGAAACTTAAAATTGGATGTCGTATCTGTCTCTTAATGGTTTTCCTCTTGCAGTATCGACTCAGTGTGTGAAAATTCGCTTGAAGAAACCTGTGCCTACTGCTCTGCATCAGTGCACTTCGAGTCACCTGATGTAGCCTTGTGCGGAGGTGGCGATCCCGCTACTGCCCCAGCTGAAAGGCACAAGTTGGCAAGATGCACAGCGTCTATGTGCCTGTGCTCCGTTCTGCAACCAACCTGGTACTGCGTATGCTGCGGAGGAATGGTCGACAAGCTGTTGCCGGAGACCTTCTTCACCACGACGACATCCCCTCTGGATGCCAACCATGACGACGAATCGCTTTGTTTGTCAGCGTCCGCTGTTCCGCTCTGCCCCTTCTGCGGCATCCTGCTGCAGAGGTCGACGCCGGATTTCCTGCTCTCCGTCTCCCCAGTGTAGAAGCTAGTGGGACTTGGAAGTTGGCACACCAAGTGTAACACCAAATTCTTCTTTGGCACCAGCATGCACTTGTTGGTAGCAGAGGCTGCCTGTAATATGCGCCGAAATAAGTGTCGCTATGCCACTAGTGGCATTTTTGTGCTAGGCTTGGTGCCACCATGTAACTTGTGTGGTACGGAGTAGTAACATTTTCTTCACCACCTATGTGACCCTTGTCAGTGTGCCGCCGTGTAAAGCAATGAATAAAGCATAGCGAGATTTCTGAAGTGTAAGTTACAGACTACAGAAGGAGCATGCCTCCTGCACGCCCTCGCCGTTCCACCCATGGCCACGGGTAAGCCTGGTATCGCTGGACACCAACTGGAGCGTGGGAAGTGGAAACCAGCCAGCCACCTCACCGTTCCGCCGTCTGCTCTGAAGCCACCGCATAGCTCACCGGGAATTTTGTCGTGGACGTGGACAAGGCCAGTGTACAGGTCCGTCCGACCCAGGAAACTCCCCCGCATCGACCACGTCACATCAACCAGCTCCCATTCTCCCATCTCTCCGGACTCCTGGCCAGGTGACAGAAAACCACTCCTCGGCTTCTCCGATTCTTGATCGCCTTCCCTCTCCCTGATAACCCACCCGATCGTGGTCTTGGCAATCCTCCAACTCAATCGATCCTCAGGTTCTAGTGCGATCGAGGAGGAGCGATGGTGAAGGACAGCGAGTACTACGACGTCCTGGAGGTCAGCACTGACGCCTCCGCGGCCGAGATCAAGAAGGCCTATTATCTCAAGGTGCGCCGTGCGTGCAGCGATCGTGTTTTTCGCGCGATACGTCCTTGGGGTCTTGATTTGACCGTGCTGGCGACGTGTTGGGTTTTCTGTAGGCCAAATTGGTGCACCCGGACAAGAATCCCGGGAACCCTGATGCCGCGCGAAAATTTCAGGTAAAATTTTGTTTTTCTTTCCCTGCTGCTTGATTTTGGAATGCAGAGAGATAAATGTGTTATTTAGAATCAATGTTGTTGGGGGAGGCATAGTGCAGGGCAGGCAATGGTTTTTAGATGACTCTGTGGCAGATGATTGAGTAAAGGAAGATGTGTCTCATTGATGCACCCGTTAATCCATTATCTTTGTCAAGGGTTAGCTCGCTTCAAACGCTGACTTAAATTGGTTACTTCTGCAAGGAACTAGGTGAGGCCTATCAGGTCCTAAGTGATCCTGTAAAAAAAGATTCTTATGATAAGCATGGAAAGGAAGGTCTTGCCCAGTAAGTTCTGATTTTTTTTAAAAACTTCGTAAGTGCTGAATTTCTTTATCTACATGTATTGAAATATTAAGCTCCAAACACCTCTTTGCTATAACGCATAACAAGCCAAGTTCTACGGAAAATCTGATGACTAAAGACAATCTGAGCTTTAACTTGCATGTTGCTTGTACATTGTGTTAGCTAATCATCCTGCTGCTAGACATTTAGGTTATAGTGCACTGAATTTTTTATGATGGCATTTCAGGGATAACATGATCGATCCAACTGCTGTCTTTGGGATGCTTTTTGGGAGCGACTATTTTGAAGATTATGTTGGTCAGCTTGCACTGGCATCTGTAGCTTCTGTAGAGATTGAGGAAGGATCAGATAGTCCAGAGGCAAGGGCAAGGATTCAAGAGAAGATAAAGGTATAATGTTCCCATAATACTCAGTTACTTGCAGCAAACTTGCTATCTGATGTGGGGCACCAGCCTGCTGGCACCAATCACCTCGGACTTGGCAGTTGATGATTCACAGCTGGACCTTAATAACTTCTCTGGATTGTAGGAGTTGCAAACCGAAAGAGAGCAAAAGCTTATTCAGAGCCTTAAGGATCGACTTCAACCATACGTTGATGGAGAGCACAAGGAATTTGGTGATTGGGCAAGTGCAGAAGCTCAACGTTTGTCTCAAGCCGGTATCACCCTCTGTCGTCATCCCCATTTTCTCATAAGCCTAGGAATTTCATTCAACTTTTGTTGCTGTACATATGCTCATTTTAATGTCTTTTTCGTCATGATTATACTGGCTATATTTTATTTTTATTTTTTTGATTCCTTTGTGTCTTTGTTGGGTACAAAATGCTTCTAGAACTCTTAATTGATCAAGTCTTATAGCCTGATATCCAGAAGACTTAGTACTATTCCTTAACTATGTACAATTGAGCATGATACCGATTCTACTAGTGCTTTCATGTGGTTCATTTATATAAAATTACATTTCAGCTTTTGGTGAGGCTATGCTTCACACTATTGGCTACATTTATGTTCGACAAGCTGCAAGAGTACTTGGAAAAAATAAAATGTATATGGGTGTGCCATTCATAGCTGAGTGGGTAAGAGACAAGGGCCATCACGTAAAGTCACAGGTTAATGCAGCTGCAGGTACATCATAGTATGTTCTATTACCCCAGTTATTTTCCTTCCTTTTGTTAAAAATGAGTCTGATCCTGTCACATGTCCTATTACAGGTGCAATTGCTCTGATGCAGCTAGGGATGAAAACGATTGAGGGTGGTGACAACAAGGAAGAGGATATTATAAAGAGTATTGAGGAGAAAAAGGATGCAATGCTCAATTCTTTGTGGAAAATTAATGTGGTTGATATTGAATCAACGCTTTCGTATGTCTGCCGAGCAGTAAGCACTGTCCACCTCAGTTCGTCCTTGATGTTTACAGTATCCTGCATGTATGCTTATATTTTGATATGAATATTCAAGTATAACAAATAAATAATCTTGGCGCCCATTTCATGTTGCGGTGATTTTTGTTGTTTCTCTAGTTTTTGAGAGAGAATACTGTCTCCAGAGATGTTCTGACGTTGCGAGCAAAAGGATTGAAAAAGCTGGGGACTATATTCCAAGTAAGTTACTTTAACCTTGTTACTTCTCCACCTAGTGTGTCAGGAAACATCGAAGTACTGCTATAAGCCGCAAAAAATACAAGCTTAGAATTGCATTGGTCTTTTGTCTCTGTTGTGCATGGCTCTCTTATTACCTTTTCTATAGTCATCATGACTTAAGTACGCCATGGGATTTTGGCAAATCTCATTATAAACTGCAAAAATATTGAAGATAGTGTTGAGTACTTAAGTTCGTGCTGAAATTATAAACTTCGAATTTGGAATGATTAGATAGAGTGTTTGACTGCAAACCAGGTGAATTGTGCTCTTTGTTCGTCCTCATTAACTTGTCGGCACGGTTTATAGTTGTGATAGTATCCTTGCTCAGTGAAGTTCTTTTATGCGGTAATTGCTAAGAGTTCTCAGGCTCACATGCTCCCGGCCAAGATACTTTTGTGCATTTCAAAAATATCATATATGTACATGTGAAAATACTTTCATAGTTATTTTTCTTGAGCAATTCAAAGATGGGAACATATGAGGTGGAAACCACCCTGTCCATGAGAACTATGTTGAAACTATTTGTTAAAAAAAAATCTCAAACAAGTACCGTTTGTAAGAGTCGATATCCTACAAACCTATGAAATCTCAAGACCAGACCTAATTGCATGTGTAAGATATGAAAAATACAAGCAGCGGGGAAAATCACCATCATGCTTATTGTTTTTTCGTAACTTCCAAATTCGATTGAATTTGATCTTGAAATTCTACATGGTTTTTTTAAGGGAGATATGTTTTAAAATGTGTGGATTGTATACCTGAAAATTATATGTGTATATTTTTCTCAAAAAGAACTTTAATAGTACTCCCTCTGATCTTAAATGTAATCAGTTTTAGAATTTTAGACAGTCAAATATTTTAAAGTTTGACCATCAATATAGAAAAAATTACTAATATTAACAACAACAAATTGATACTACTAGATCTATCATGACATATACTTTCATTATATATAATTATTTTTATTTAAAGCATAATATGTTTGAAGAAATTGATGGTCAAAGTATCACTTTGGAGACCATATCAATGTCTAAACCATTTATATTTTAGATCGGAGAGATTATTGTGATTTTGTTGGGTTGTATATATATAATACAAAAGAAATTAATGTCAAAGATACGTTCTAGAGGCTGTAACGATGCCTAAAACATGTCTTAGAGAACTGGAGGAAGTATGTTTTTGGAATTTGTGTACGGAGTTTCCACCTAATATTGTCCAAGACAAATATATCGCATGTGTAAGGATGTTAGTGTTAGCCCTTATCTATGTTTAGTTTTTACAGAATTTACAAATGAGGGAAAGCTTGCCTCACAAATAAATTATAGTATGGATTTTCACTGTTGGAAACTAAGTATGAAACTGATTTTCAAAAATAGTACTTTGGTCAGCAATACTTGCAGCAGCTCCATATACGTAAAACAAATATGAGAACAATTTTTTCATGAAAAATTTCTGTGTATTTTTATTCTTGTAAAAAGTAAGTCAATGACCTCAGGAAATGCGAATGGTTCCCGTATGTTTTGGCCTTTTTGTGCGCATCTAATATTAGCATAACTAAACTTTTCAGTCTCCTTCAGAAAAAAAAGGAACTGACCTTTTCAGTGCTTTTGAAAGATTTAACCGTTTCAGTGCTCAGTTTTGCTTCCTTATGCCTTGTCATTGTGCTTGGCTAATTAATCACTAATGCCATGTTGTGTGATTTCAAATCCGTTCCCATTTTCCATGTCGGACCAGGGTGCAAAATCATAATGAGTAATTTGGAATCCATTCCCGTTGTCCATGTAAAACCAGGGTGCAAAATCACACTACCATCGCGAAAACAGCCTGCGCGTTGAGTCTGGCACGGCGGAAGCGACACCATCTGGCACGGCGGAAGCGACACCGTCGCTCTGATCAGGGCGATCTGGATACTCGTGCCACCGCTGAGCTGAGGCTTTGCAACAAAATATGGTCTAAAGGAGTCTACGGCTATTGCTTTTTGTATATCTTGCTCAATCGATGTCAATAATATTTGAAGCACCGTCTGTTGACCCACAGAATATCAGCTATTTTAGATGATCACGAGCTGATTCGAATTGAATTCATGTGCTCCCAAGTCCAAGATAATGCGAAGCAATAAACTTTGGATATGCTAGGATACATGTTCGTAGCGAAGTATGCATGTCGCTTTTTGCAGCTCACCTGGGGCTTCCCGGATCAGGCCAAAACGTGGCAGACCCGGAGATTACGTGCCGCTCTCTCGTCACGTAGCCGGTCCTTGTGTGGCTGCATGCGTGCACACGTGCCCTCCATGCACTTACCGCCCTATCTCCCTGTTCCTCGTACATATACGTGTTGCCGTGGACGCTTGTTCCGCCTCCATTCCCATCGTCTACGAGCAGCGCAGCGCAGCGCGCGAGGTCGCCGACACACTCACAGCCACAACCACATCCACTGATCGACCCAGATCGTGAAAATCAGTCAGAGAGCAGCAGCGTCGAGAGGACAGCTCGCTAATGGCGGATTACGGTGGAGAGTACGGGCACCCGTACCCGCGCGTCGACCAGTACGGTAACCCTGTGCCGCCGGTGGACCAGTATGGCAACCCCATCCCGAGGGAACCGGAGCAGGAGCCGACGGGCATCGGCGCCGCACCGTCGTACAGCACCGGCGACAACGCCGCGGTGTCGCCGGCGGATTATGCCGCGGTGGGCTACGGCCTATCTGGCGCGCCGGCGTTCCCGCACGAAGGCGTGGTAGCAAGCGGTGTGGTTTCCCCGGACGGCGCCGCGGCGTACACGCAAGAGGGCGCGGTAGGCGGTGGTCTCGCCCCTGGCGAGACGACGGCGTACGGTTACGAGGGCATGGTCGGCGGCGGCATCGGCACAGGCGACCAGGACCAGATCCAGCCCACCAGGGAGGAGCACGCGACGCTTGGCGAGACTTTGCGGCGCTCCGGCAGCTCCAGCTCCAGCTCGGTACTTCCTTTTTCCTCCGTTTAATCTGTTTGCTGTACATGACCGTACTAGTTGACTGGTTGATGGCTCATGCATGTCGCGATGTGGACAGTCGTCGGAGGATGATGGGCAAGGCGAGCGCCAGAGGAGGAAGAAGAGCATAAAGGAGAGGATAAAGGAGAAGCTCCCGGGCAGCCATAAGCATGAGGAGCAGCACAAGGCCGGGCACGCGGTGCCGGCGGCTGGGACGGGGACGCATGCAGCGGGGGCGCACGAGAAGAAGGGCATCATGGAGAAGATCAAGGAGAAGCTCCCTGGCCACCACTGAGCACGCACGCGCGCGCCTCAGTCGACGGTGGCGCTTCTTGGGCATGTACGACGTTACATGATCACTAGCTAAGTAGTTATATAGCTACTAGCAAGCTAGCCTGTTTGACGTGTTCTATCAGTAGCCGATCAGTTCTGCACTTGTTCATGTGCGCGTGTGATCGGTTTTGCATCGTACCATGGTGGTGTTCTGCAGCACAAGAATTCAGTAATATTAGTGTAGTAGACTAGTTAGATTTGGGCGTTCTCGGGGTAGTTTAGGTTCGTTTATGGCTATCCCTAGGCCAGTATCGATGCGGTATGTCAGTGCTTGTAACTAGGTTGTGTTGTAGTGCTACATCTGTGCATGTATATGCAGTTCTCGACCTTTTAGTTTGAGCTTATCTACGTACATAACCTTCATATTTTCGCACGATGTGACCATATTCGTTCCGTGGCGGTGTGTTATATGGGCCACCTGAATGGCGAGGCAAGGAACCTTGGGCTGTGCTTGGGCCACAACTCAGGCCAGTGGTAGCCACAGCCATTAGGCCCGCTGCTTGTCTGGCGCTCAGCTATGCGCGAGGCCCTGATCTCCACCAAACGGCCCGCTCGAATACCCACAGGATGCAGTATCCTTGAAATGATAATGGGCCTGTCGCTGTACAACGACCCCAAGAACGGTTTACTCGCTGGCCGTGTTGTCCATGTGGCGGTGACTGGATGCGCAGCAGCATCACCGTCAGCAGCACTTGCAGGGTCACGCATGGCCGCCCAGCACCACCAGATTAAGAGGCGTGCAAATACAACAACAACAAGGCGGTGTCATGTGCCATCGCGGCAGCGGTAGCAGCATGTGTGTCGATTTCTCCGCCGCGAAGTTTCCCACGTGCCTCCTTGCCTGCACGAACGGCACGCACATCGCCGCCGCTGTCCCGGTGGAACCCGGGACAGCGACCAGATCGACAAGGATCGCCATGCACACGAAGCCCTGCCACCTGCCAGCAGTGCAGCTTCTGTTCCCGCTACGCGCGTCCCGGCTTCTCCTGCTGCGCGTCAGGGCCTGGCGTCCGCGACGCCATCCGTTCTTCTGTATTCGATCGTCGCGTGGCCGGGCGAGCAGCTGAGCACCCCCCACCCCCCTTCGCCCCGATCAGTTGCCGTCGCGCGCAGCAGACCGTGCTGCTCCTCGTTTGTTCCTCGTGGGTCTCTCGCTCTCTCGCCATAATGCTCTGTCTGGTCCGCAGATTGCTACTGATGATCCATGAAATGATGCCTGCAAAAAGTAACGTGCTAAGGAGCTTGCTTAGCATGCATGGTGTCTTGTTTGATGTAATTAAGCAATTCCTCGATCGTGCTTCGGTCACGGCAGGCGGCAGCGTCGGTGAGGGGCCGATGATTCTACACCTGAGACCTGACAAGGCCGTTCTTTAGAAGATGCTACACGCTGGCCCCTCCGTTCTGAAAGCTCTAAATTTGATTTGAAACACGATGTCCACGATTCACGACGACGGTTCCAGTCATCATGCAGTGTTTGCGTCGCTAGCGCCGTCAGAGTCTTGTCGTCAAGCAAAGACAGCATTGGCTCGATCCGCCCCGACAAAACTGACGAGACTCATATTCCATCACATGTATATTACGGCCTGCTAAATTCCTACGAAATTAAACAAACTGAACAGTCTGGTATCGTATAAACGTAGATGGGAATCCTAAATTGGCAGCAAAGTGCGGTGGTTAGCGTCTTTCTTTAAGTCCACTTGTCCTTCTGATTCTCTACCAACACCGCTAAATTATTCGATGTCATGTGAGTAATGCACGTACCTTTTGGCAAAAGGGCCTTTTGAGAAAAATTGGGTTAGAAGCTAACAGCAGCATTAATAATGCCACGAAATCGCTGTGCAAGCATTACTGCTCCTAAACAGATAACTGAAAATGACTCGCGCGTGGCAGGTGTTGCTTATTCCGAGCCATGTAGCAGCATCTTTCTTCCTCGTTGCTTTCGTGAGACACAAATCAAGAAAAGCTGAAACAGGATGGCGACCTGCCAAAGCAATTAGCAAGAACCATGATGGTTTTCTTCTTCAGGAGAGAATATACTTATACACAGCTATACAATATTCCAAGTGGTAGCACCTTACTGAATACGAGAGTAAGAAAATTATCCTTGCGAAATCTTATAGCAAACTACATAGTGTTCACATTCCTATACCTTTTATTGTAGCCATACAAAAACCACAAAGACAGAGAAAAACAGTGTTAAGGAGTATGGACTAGAGAAAATTAACAAAGTACGGTCTCTAATCTCCCAATTGGGCAATTGGTCTTGCCCTTGTGTAAATGCCTTTAGAAAGTATATACGACGATTGCTAAATTCACAAAAAGAAAAAGCTCAGTAGTAGAACTCGCCGCGAACGACGTCGAAGTCGAAATGCGGCATGCTCTGCTCTTGCTGCCCGTGGCAGGGCAGCATGAACTTGTGCTCCAACGCCGCCTCCTCCTCGCCGCCGTAGCCGACGAAGGCTTCCACCTTGCTCTGGGAGGCCCAATGCTGCTCGTGCGCCTCGCCCTCGAGCACATTGTTCACCTCCGGCGCGCCCACGGCGCAGTTCCAGTTGCTGCTGTTGCTGGAGCTCTCGCCGTAGCCCAGGTTCTCCGACACGTCCAGTACGCTGCTGTAGTCCACGAACCCGGACGCGTCCTTGCCGCCGAGGTGGCCGTACATTGCCATGCCCGTCCCGTCGAAGCCGCCGCCGAAGCTATCGGTCACCGGGAACGGGTCAAACACCTGCTGCTGCTGCTTCACGGCGAAACCGTCGGCGGCGGCGGCCTGTGGCTTCTGGTCTCGCGACGCCTGGTCCGATTCCACCGACGCCGCCGCCGCGGAGATGGGCTTATGGGTGCTGGGGTCGATGCCACGCTGCCGCAGCTTCTTCTTGAGGCAGCTGTTCCAGAAGTTCTTGATCTCGTTGTCCGTCCGGCCGGGCAAGTGCGACGCGATCTGCGACCACCTGCATTGGTATCGAATTCGTTTCGTTGATCAGGGCACCCTGTCGATGATTAACCCACCTCACATTGCTAAAATCTCGAAAGGCGTCGTACCTGTTCCCGAGGATCTCGTGCAGGCCGACGATGGCGTCCTCCTCCTGCTGCGAGAAGCTGCCCCGCTTCAGGTCCGGACGCAGGTAGTTGATCCACCGCAGCCGGCAGCTCTTGCCGCACCTCTGCAGACCTGGAGCACGCACGCATTCAGCACCACCAACAACGGCGAGAACCGATCACACACGCACGCAGAACATGCATAAGAGCAGAGTAGGAGTGTGTATGCATGCCTGCGAGCCTGGGCACGGAGCTCCAGCAGCCGACGCCGTAGCGGATGATGTGGTTGTAGAGCTTCTCGTCCTCCTCGGGAGACCACAGCCCCTTGCGCAGCTTCTGCTGGACGCCGCCGCCGGTGCCCGCCGCGTGCCGTCCCATTAGCACGTCCGACACGCCCGGCCCGGCCGGCAGAACGAGCAAACGAAGGAACGAACGACCTCCTCCGCTACTGGCGAGCTACCTCGTCAGTGTGCCTGTGTGATAGTTGGTTCGTTGCCTGTGTATCTATCGATCGGTCCGGGGTATATATGGGGAAGCGTGCCAAGAACTGCGCACATACGGGGGAGGGGAGGGGAGGAGAGGGGAGGAGGGCGGGGAGACGAAGCAGCGATCAAGTGGGTTTGAAGCAAGCTAGCTAGCTGAGGAGTATGTGTGCGTGCGTGAGTGTGTGCTTTGATGTGCAAGCACTGCAATGGATTAGAGCTCAAGATACCTTCGGTTTGTAGGAAAAGGTGGGATTAAAAATAGTTTGTGCGCAAGATAGAGAAGCAACTTCTACTGTTGTACTAACAGCAAAGAGGCAGAGACGGACCAGACACAGAGAGAGAGAGAGATAGGATGGATAAGACGGAGGAGGAAAAGTCGGGTTAGTTGGAGATATGGCTAAGATTTTTCTCATTAACACATGGTTATGGAGCACGGAGCAACATTAATTACCTCGGGGACTTGCGATTACGCAAGCTTGAAAATGGCGCCATCTGTACTCTGTTTCATTTCGCCTCTAACACATCCCCGTGACCATGAGCCTGGCCTGCAAGGTTTACATTCTACTTTGGTACGACGATGGCTTGTCTGAACCACTTATCCTTTTCTGCTTGTCGATATAAAACTGAAAGCATCTCTTTAAGAGTTAAAATAGCAAAATCTTAGTACAATAGGTAAACTTCATACGAGTAACGGAGATTTCAGACCGCAAATGCCATGCCCCTTTACGTTTCAACACGGCGGCACGCTATGCTGCTATATTATGCCAGCTAATACTAGCTTGTACCGAACATCGCAGATGGCGTTAGCATCTTTAACTGTGCTTAGTTAGTTTAGTCACTAATCGTACCAACCGTGCGCGCCATATCTACAGGGCTCTGCCGACTGTCGCGTTCTATCCATGTTGATTTTCAAGTGGTGAACTGTGACAATCTCTGAAGCTAATTAAGCTAGGGCGCGGAAAAGGTCGCCGCCGATCGAGGTCGCATTCGCCCGTGTAAATACAACACTGTTTTTTCTCGCGTAGAGTTAACCGGAATCACTGTCCCTGTGATCCTTATGCGGGTAGCTAGCCACCGACAGTGAGAATTGCGGTGTCGGGCCTCGCGTCTTTCCAGAGATCCCCTGTCGCGCGGTGCCAGTTTCGTGCTATGAGAACAACCTAACTGATCATAACAGTAGCAATAAGAACGGGGCATGGGATAGATCGCTGATTTATTGGAGTGGCACTTTTAGAACGGTAACAATGAATGAATTCTTTGCGTCATTTCTCCCGGAAGGAGATGATGTACGTGAAGGTCCTTTCCAATGCTCCAATTTAGACTGGTGCTAAGACATGCCACATAGACAAGAAAATGATGTGACGGGGTAATTAAGAAAGAGAGAGATAGTTTTGATGTCTTCAGGATGAAACGATTCTAAGCGTGCGGACCTATGCAAAACGCCTATGTGGCATCTATGTATTGGGGAGTTTAGTGACTAAACAATTAAATGAAGGAATCTTAGCTACAAAAAACTAAGCACCTATGCATTGGAGAGTTTAGTTGCTAAACTCTTTCATGCACTTAGCACCTCATCTAAGCAACTGTGCATTAGGAGGGGCCGAATAATATTATCGAATCTAATCAATAAAAACAGATTAAATGTTTTCATCTTAAAAAATAGGTATTGGTGCATGAGACACCGTCATACCCTTATTACTAGACCCAATCAGTGAAGACCAAATTGCCAACATCGAATACAATGCCTTTAAGAAGGAGACGGAGTGAAACGTGATCATCTCATCTACTCCTTGACTGGGTCATCCAAGAGGCGGAGAAGTAGCTTTTGGTGGGTTTTCTGGAAGATTAGTGTGTTGGTTTGTTCAATGTCTTGGTTTCAGCTTGTAATCGTTATTTCTTCTTAATAAAAAAGGCGTGCTTTCTCGTGTGTTCCTAAAAAAAAAGGGACGATGCACATACGTCACCATTGTCGGACCGGACAAGTGAATACCAGATTAAGTGTTTTCATCCGGAGAGTATGAACTGGTGCTTAAAGACGTTCCAAGATTCTCGGCAATAGATCAACTAATGAAGGTCAAACTGTCGACATCGGTGTAAGCCAAGCCTCTCAAGCCACCCCCGGAAACCAAACAGGAGCTCTCTTGGGCGCATCCCCACCACCCGAGAACATTGCGCCGCCTCGAACTTGACCCACCATCCCTAACTGCGCCGTCTTTACTCCCATCCCGCTTACCACCACGTACCACCTTACATGGCTTAGATATATGCACTCCGGTGAAGTCCGCCGACCTTTGGTTAGCGCCATCTCCTTTTCCTTCATGTCACACGTATTTCTCCTCCCTCACACCGCTTCCTTTCTTCTCTAACTCCAGTAATGTCTTGAGCGCATCAACTTAAGGAAAAGAGAAAAAAGAAGTTTGTTGGCAATGGAGGCTGGTTTCGCCATGGGAGAGCTGGTTGAGGAGGCAGAGATTGATTGAGATTTAAGAAATTTAAGTCACGCGTGCACTAGCAAAATCATACGCCCATAAAAAACAGGTAGAAAGATCACACAAGGAAGAAAGAAACAGGAAAACCATTTATCTTAGTGCGATCTCTCTAGACAAACAATACACAGACCACCGCATGTTGTCGTCATCGCGATTAATTTTCTTCTGATGCGTGGAGCTGCAGACGTCATTTGGCGTACGCAACCGACGTACTAGTTCTAGAAAGATGCAAAGGCGAAAGTTACTGCTGAAAGGTGAAAAATCACATAGCCGCCAGCTTCCGTCTCATCGACTGCAAGAGAAGCCGAAAGAGACGCAGCAAAATCACAGCCGCCGAGGGCAATGTACCGCAGAACGAACAAACAGTACTACACGATGGAAGGAAAAAGAAAGTGAGATACAGCAGTTGTACGTAGCACGTACGTGCGCGCGCGTGCGTGTGCGTGCCTTGAGAAGGGATCGATCAATCGTGCAATCATTCAGCTTCCAGCACACATAGTACTAATTAAAAGCTAGCGATCGTAAAGCCGTTCGCCGCAGCGTGCAGGAGAACCGGGCAACCCCGCACTTATAGCCCCCACGCCAGAAAGGAAAAATAAAAGCAATGCATGACCGTGTTGTTCATGTCAAACCTTTTTTTCCTTTTGCATATCTTTTGCACTGTTCCCTTGTGCTACGCATTTCTTGACGACATAGACGATCGACCGTATTAATCAATGGTTCCTGTACTCCTTCATTCGCTAATGCATGCGTTGTTGTCGCGAGTGGGAAAACACGACACATGTCACATGCACGACAGAAAATGACGATCCGAATCTCTTCTTCTCTTGTAACTGAAAATGATCCGAATCAATTTAGCTAAGCGCATCGATCTGTACTACCGATTAGTGGTACGTACCCCTGGTTAGTGTGGCTTGAAGGCTAGTGTCAAATGATGGCAGCAACTAGTATAGTATATAGGAGAGAGAAGGGGAGGGAGAAGTGCGAAGGCTAGCTAGATGCAACCGCAGGGACAGTGACGGAGCGGGGGATGTGTCCGCCAGGCCGGGGGAAGGCAGCGAGCGAGAGCTAGCGTGCGTTGGAGAAAGCATGCAGGGTTAGCGTAGCACGGAGACCACCAGCCGGCGCACGGCCGTGAACGTTTGGTGACCCATCGGGGTCGCGCTTAGCTTCCAACTTGCTCCACATCCATGTCCGGAGCTTTACCTTAGTTTAGCTGTGGGCATAGGCCTAACGGTCGTGCACTTGCGATCGATCTCCTTCTGCAAGTCTGCAACTGCATGCATGGACGGTGAAGGTACCCATTTACTCGCATAGCCGTGCACCGTTATGATCGATCACAGCGTACGTACGCTAGGGGTGGCGATGTGGCATGCCATTCATGTTCATGTCTCGCCTTCAAGGAAGATGTAATGAGGTTTTAAGAATGGTGAGCATGCATTTGTGTCTCGGTCGCTAGCTTTGACTTTAAGAGATTGCTTGGTCCGCTTGTATATATATCACTGGTCTAACTGTCACTGCACATTTAATTGTTTGGAAGAATGTATGTGTTATTGGCGGTGTTGGTGATACAACAAAGTTAATGGTGAATGCACTCGCCACTAGTTTCCATCTTGCCAGGTAGACCGGCCTGGATCCATGAGTGTAACTCAAGACATGGGGTAGACATGTAGTGCAAGACTAACACTTCTGCTGAATTGGGACGATCTACATATGTAACATATGGAACAATGCTTGTTTTCCAATTCTTCTGCCAAAGTTCCCTCACCAAGGTAGGCAGCTCTTCCCTTTCAATCGAGCTGAAGCAGTGGTTAAAAGACAAGCTGGCCATTTTCACCCACAAGAAAAAGAAAAAGGAAAAAGCTCAGCGCGAAAAGGTGGACAGTAACATAATATGTTTGACAACTTGTATCCCCTCCCTTTTGTACCCTGTTATTCTGTTAGTATTTCTTCAAGGAAACTCCAGTTTCGGTACCCAGGGGAGGACGACAACTGCTACGTACGTCCAGTAGTACATATACATACTGCTAGTTGACATTGATTGTTTCAGACTTCAGACAAGCTAGTGGACTGAGAGAAGAACACCGAACTAGTATAAACTACTATATATATGTATGTATGTATATTCATATGTAAGGAAGTTGTTACCGCCACTACGACAACGTGGTACTATATATGCAGGATCGGTGCATGACATATAAAAGGAATCAATCGATTGCCCACCTGATTAACAATTTGTTACCACAAGTGCATGTCTCCATTGTGGGGTTAAAAAGATCATGCAGGATTCTCCTACGGGAGGCTTGATCTTGACATGCCTCCTCTAGAAAGGAAAGTAAAAAAGGGCTACGACGAGAGCGAAAAAAAGGAGATCGAGGGATGCATCATGGTGGCTCCTCTTTGAAGTTATGCAAACCCAAAGCTAGCTGCTGAATGGCTGCATTACACATGACATTACGCACATACGGCTGCGAGAGAGAGAGAGAGAGAGAGAGAGAGAGAGAGAGAGAGAGAGAGAGAGAGAGAGAGAGAGAGAGAGAGAGAGAGAGAGAGAGAGGAACAGATCGAGTCAGTGAGAGAGCAGGGGTTGCTGCGGTGCTACTACTGATACTGATACTGGTGCTACGAGTTAGAGGCCGTTGCCATCACAAAATGATGGCGTGATGTGCACTTGCCTTGCATGAGTAACTTGCATGATTGAGCCGTTCGCTGGCTACAACGGCGGAAAGCGCCTGCTTGCTCAAGCCATGCAAACCAAACCGGTGCACTAATTAATTCGCCACACCTAATTTAGGCCACCTTTTTTCATTGGGAGGCTGGGCTAGTATACACTAGTACCGTTGCTTTCTCTTCTCTTCCTTGCTCTCACGGCCCACTGATGAGACGTGAGAGCTAGCTAGTAGCAGCAAGCTGAACCAAGCAACAACCAGTAGTACTGTCCTGT
Source organism: Stipa capillata (assembly GCA_019208055.1). Classification (NCBI taxonomy): domain Eukaryota; kingdom Viridiplantae; phylum Streptophyta; class Magnoliopsida; order Poales; family Poaceae; genus Stipa; species Stipa capillata. The sequence goes on along the minus strand of JAGXJF010001840.1, from coordinate 200,680 downwards.
TTCTCCCTGAGACATGCATGTTTGGAGTGCAGAATGTTTTGGTGGTACTAGTGTTATTTCAGCATGAGGTGTGGCCGTACTCGCAGTTTGTTGGATTTTTCCGTTTCAAAGACTCATCTTTTTTCCCATTTCCTTGGATTCAACAACCATTTGTTCTGGAAGCGGAACGGGATTCTGGTGCACGCTGAGCTAACGGACTATCATTTCGGCGATGGAGATTTTACGGCCTTGGAAGTTCGAATGTTAGCTCCCTTGAATTCGTGGACACAATCTTCGTACTACTCAAATACAGTCTTGTCCTGCGCCAGTCATTAGAGATGCATCTTAATAAAACTTACTGGCAACGTAAATTAAATCAGAGATCGTACAAGTACCGTAGATAGTAGGACGCCCGTATATATGTCTATGTGCTTAATAACAAACTGCAGTACAGCAGCACGCATGGTGATGCTCTGCATTATTGGTACATTCGGAGCTTGAGCTTCAGGGGAAGAAAATGTCGAATTTCAGGTCGTTTCTGAAATAATTGCAGAATAAGTTTAGTTGCCTTGACGGGAGATAGCTTAATTTCCACAGCCAGCTGTGTATCATCGAGCGGAGCATTAGCAACAGCAATAGTGCAACACATGAGAAAAGGCAGCATATGGCTGCACACTCTGCACCGGTTCCTGCTTCAGACCTGTTCTGCCGGCCGACAAGCATTGTCAGAGCAGCGATGTACACTCCCTGGGCCCTGCAGCTCTCTTCCTTTGTCATGTTTTTCTGAAGCTCTCTTCCATTTCCTGCCTTTCAGCTCAGAGCTCAGTGTCCCACCTTCCCCTTTGTTGTTCTCGATTTTCCAAACGATGTGACATTCTTTTCTGCGCCTGTGATCAAAAGATGCCTCCATGAAATCCAAGCCTCCATCATGTCAACTGGAGACTAGGTTACCTCAGTGAAAAAGGCACAATTGCCAGGGGGCCTAACAACCATCCGTAACCCTATCAGCCACATATTTTAGTACACGCCAGCTGAAATATATTATTGCAGAGATCTCATTATTGTAAGGTTGTCGTAAATTCTTGCATGCCACCTGCTTCCCAGGGAAGATATGTTCCTCCTCTGATGTTGACCTCTGCAAAGGAACCTTCCAGTCCTGTTCCCAAAAGCATTTTTCTGCCTTACTGTTTTTCATTTCGCTAAAATGGGTGCGTTCCCTGCTTCACTACAAAATTACAAAGCAAACAGCTCAGGTGAAACTACATCCAACAACTTTACTACATGACTGATCTCAGTACAAGAAGAATATTCTGAAAACACGGCGAGCATTGGCTCGTTACATCGGCGTAGAGTACAAGGATACACCAGCAACTGACCTAAAAGGCACTGCAAGTTGAGGATACATACAAGCGATAGAAAGAACGGCGTGCCGACACATGGTATTATAGTTCTTGCTTAGAAACCAACACACCTGCCAAAACCGAAAGCTGAAACTGCTTCCCACCGCTGTGGCCACCAGTAGTATATATGCGAATTCGGATCTAATGTCCTCACGCTGTAGGCATGGAAAACGACGTACGTGCTTGTCGCGCGGCTTGCAATGCAATCCACTTCCCGTGCTAGATAACAGCTATAGCTCCTAATGCTGCTGTCTCTTCAACCTTCACACGAAATAACTGATAAGATCGCGACGAATCGTTCGTTCGTTCGTTCGTTCGTTCTTCAGCAAGTCGCAGCGTTGGCCGCGGGATTCAAAAGCTTCGTTTTATGCTGAGCGCGACGCCTGAACCGTACTGTTTGAAACCGGCGCGCGCACGTACGAACCGAGGGACGGCCGGAGCGAGAGCGAGAGCGATCGAGATATGTCGATCGGAACCTTTCCCGCGTGGCCTCGTGCGTTCGCTGCAGCGTACGTACGTGCGCGTGCATGCATTGGATTTACGGCTTCTGAGCTCGGATCCGGCCGGTGCGTGCGTGCGTGCGTGCGCGCGATCAGGACGAGCGAGCTGAGCTACCTAGCGCCGATCGACGTCGACGCTATGCTGCGCTGTCGTGCGTGCATGTGTGCGATATTCCACCTAACATAGCTAGGACGCGACTCGACTGACGTGACGTGCGACTATAAATATAGGGCAGCAAATCCGATCGTCTTTTTGACGTGTCGCGGCGGAGGCCCTGCATGGCGCACTCACGACTCACGAGGTTGATCGCCGGACTCTGGCTGGGAGAGGGGAGTGTCGGCAGGAGACGACCTGCATACCTACGGGCCGGAGCCGGCCTATGATATGGCGCGCCCATATCCGCGTCCGTTGCGCTGCTGCTTGCACCGATAGAGCTTAGCTGGAGCTGCTAGCCGGCGCGCACCACTGAGATCTGGGTACGTACGTGCATGTGGTATGATTTCACGCCGATCGACTCCTCGCTCGGACGCCGACGGGTCCCGTCACGGTCGCCGTTGTTCCTGGCCGCGCGCGGTGCCGCAGGATCGAGAGTTACGCGTCGGCTTTACTTGCTTGCTTTTGGGGTTGCCCACCTTTGTCAAATGACGCAGATATACATGTCCCCTCCAAAAAGGGCTTGGCCAGCCGGCCGGGACGTCGAAAGCTAGGCAGCTCGAAACCATGGGCCTCCTTTCCTTTGCTCCCCTCGTGCGTGCATGCTCGTCAGCTGTGACCGACGCCACCTCGTCGAGGTGTATATGCCTAGCTTGTTACATCCGGATTGAAGTAGACTGTAGATATTTCTCTACTGGCTGGATCTAAACTCGAGATCTTTTAGTTCAAGTATTATATGAAATATCATGCACTAATCGGCTAACCTAAATGATGAAGAAAGGTGAACAACGTACACCAAACTCAGAGGGGAGACCGACATAACCTGCACGACATCGAACGATCACGTCCGGTTAACACACACTACTATAGAATATCTTATTATAGACGGTTCAAAAACCCCAAGACAGGCGGTTTCCCAAACCGCCTGTAAGCAAGGGATTGTGATGACTACTCCTCATCACATGTGGTTATAGAACCACCTGTCATGAGGGAATATCACAAGCAGATCTCTACAAGAACCGTCTGAGATGAGAGGGTCAACCGCCTGTGATGGAGAGGTCATCACATGCAGTTCTTGTAGAGATCCGCCTGTGATGGGGGGTGTCATCACAGGCGGTTCCCCATAAAAGCCGCATATGATTGTCGTAACAGCATATCTAATAATTTTAGATTGTTGCGTAGCAGCAGAAACAAACACACAATACATACACATATCTCATTCATTCACAGTAATTAGAATTGAATCATATGAAATAACAGAAACTTGATACATACACATAAATTGAGTCACAAAATGAACTCTCGTCAAACTCATCAACATCACCAAATAAAGTAATTAAACTCTCAATTTCATCCACCTCATGTACAAAGTTCACAAAGTAATTTAACTCTTAGTAAATTTAGCATCCATATAAAAGTTCACAAAGAAATACATATCACTTCTTAACCAAGATGAACTCGCCTTCCTCCATGTCGTATGCATGAAAATTGGCCATAAGAATCGATAACATCTCTAATAAGGAACACGGCGATGTGTTCTCTTATCTGGTCCAGTTGAGACAAATCCAATGACGTCTTGGGAATGCTTTTCTACTATCAATAGGAATGTATATTAAAACCATGTACTTACAATGAAGAGAAATGTGATAATACTTATCGCAATAGCGCCAAACCTGGACTTCATTTTTGCTAATGTTAGTGAGCATGATTTCCATGTTGTGGCAAATGTAGAAGCCGCAAACGCTTGTTTCTCCTTGTTGTTGGTGGCACTAGTAATATATACAATTGGTTAGTAGTTGGAGATCGTCATTACGACAATTTATGAAAATTCGTATTGAGTATAGAAAGATCCGTTAAATCCCTTGTCATTTAAAATGGGTTGATTGGCACCTTTTCCTCCGTTCTTGAGATAACTCTTCCATACCCTACGTGAATCGAAATGGTTTGTCTTTAGCATTACAACACGAAAGTAATGAACGGTAGGTTTGTATATGTTGGAAATACGCTTACTTGCTCATAAATCTTTCAAGTATTTCAATATCAAAGTTTGCTCGTTTTAATGAATCCATAAACATGAGCCTTGGATGGTGTGGTATAAGGACAGCAAGAATCCAATGCTCTCTGCATTTAGTCTCAATGGTTAGTAAATTCACGTTATTTTGGTAAAATTACCAATAGCCTGGGATGGTGAAGTAGGTAGTACGATACTTACGCCTGGTTGTACGGAAAAATTATGAATTTCTTATCTTGTTGAGCAAGTAAGGCGTTTAGCACGTACTCGGTAACAAAATCTTCCGCATCTAGGATCATCCATGCTGAGATAATGAATGGGTTGAGGAACCCTACTTTTACGTGTTTCCTTCTATTTTGTTCAATCATCATCCTACACATAAAGAAGGTATGGGTTACATATATGTGGATATAGTACATATAACACGAATGTTGACCATGATTGCGAACACTTACAGTGTGTAGCATCTGATGAGAGAGACTTCGAGGGACCGGAGGTTGTATAGTTCCCACAAGTCCATTGAAACAAGTCTTCGTATGTTCGAGGAGTAGCCGGTTGGAACTTTAACACCGTGAAGGAACTGGGCACAACTCTTTTCTCTCAGCCCTTGACAGAGTATAGCAGGCAGGTTCGCAGAACATGCGACCTGTTTGAGTCTCTTTCAGGTGTAACTCTTTTTTGATTCCCATGCCCAACAAGTCAAACCTTGTTTTGACGCCATCCTTACTTTTGCCCTTCATATTCAATAACAAACATATAACGCTATCACACACATTTTTGTCTACGTGCATGACATCGATGCAGTGACAAACTTGCAGGTGCTCCAAATAGGGTAAGTTCCAGAATATCGACTTCTTCTTCCACACAGCCTTCTCACATGTAGCCTTTATTTTGCTTCCCTTCTCATACGTAACTTTTATATCCTTTACCATGTCATGTACCTCCATACCGCTATATTGCTTCGGAGGTGTACCATCCTCGATTTGTCCGTTGAATTGTTTCTTCATTCAACGGTATGGATGGTCTCTTCGAAGGAACCTACGATGACGCATGTACACGGTTTTCCCCAATGCTTAAGCCACTGACTAGCCGTATCATCCAAGCAGTTAGTACATGCTTTTGACCCTTTCGTACTCTGGTTAGAAAGGTTAGCAAGGGCTGTATAATCATTTGTGGTGTAGAACAGCAAGCTGCGCAGATTGAAGTTCTCTCGCTTGTGAGCATCAAATATATCTTCCCCATGGGTCCACAATTTTATGAGATCTTCCATCAATGGCTCTAAGTAAACATCTATATCGTTCCCGGGTTGCTTTGGTCCTTGCATAAGTATCGTCATCATAGTGTACTTCCGTTTCATGCACAACCAAGGAGGAAGGTTATAAATACACAGATTCACTGGCCAGGTGCTATGACGGCTGCTCATGTTTTCGAAAGGGTTCATTCCATCCATGCTCAGTCCAAACCTTATATTTCTTGGTTCCCTCCCAAAATCTTTAAATTTTCTATAAATGTTTCTCCACTGGATTGAATCAGCAGGATGTCTATACTTTCCGTCATTCTTGCACTTATCAGCGTGCCAACGCAGCAGTTCTGCATCTTTTGGGTTCACAAATAAACGCTTAAGACGGGGGATTATAGGCAGGTACCACATGACCTTAGCTGGAGTTCCTTTCGTCACCTCGTTGCCCTCATCTTCGACGCCTTTCTCCGTACGCTTGTATCAGGAGGACTTGCATTCAGATATGCATGGAGGTTTGCGAACTCCTTTCTGAAGAGGATACAATCCTTCGGACAAGCATGTATTCGCTGTACTTCCATTCCCAATGGACAAAGAACCTTCTTCGCTTGATACGTACTTCTAGGCAACTCGTTTCTTTCTAGAAGCATGTCCGCTATGAGACCTAACAATTCTGTGAAACTTTTGTCTGACCACCCGTTGCTTGCATTCAGTTTCAACAATTCAAGCACTGATGACAATTTCGTGTACTTACCCTTGCATCCCTCAAAGAAAGCTTTCTCCGAGTCCCCCATCAAGAGTTTGAATTTCTCGTACTCCCGCGTATTATGGTTTCCTTCTGCATGGCACAACATCTCGTCCAAATGGTGAAGATCATCCGACGATGTTTCTTCATCTGAATCATAATCGACATCATGTGCCATATAATTATCTTCCTCCGCGATGTCGTCATTACCACCTTCCTGGATTGTCTGCTGCTCATTGTGACTTGTCCAACATGTGTAATGCTCTACGAAACCCCTATGAATTAGGTGATCTTGGATCTGCTCTAAGTTCTCAAACATGTGTAAATTCTCACAATCTTTGCATGGATAACAAATATATCATTCCTCTATGTTCAACTTATGCTCTTCTACGACTCTTATGAAATCTGACACACCACTAAGGTACCGTTCACTTGAGCGGTTACCATCATACATTCAGTTTTGGTCCATCTACATGACAAATTAAATAAATTTAATTAATTTGTGTAAAATATTGAGGCTCACAAAGTGTTTTGACTACATGTAACTAATAATGTCAATGATCGGTAAACCGCCGATCTTACGGTATTCATGGAACGGTGATACTTGGGGGGTAGGGACCTCTAGGGCACAAGGCCAGGAGATCTGACGGCAAGGAAAACACCCTACGTCCTGTTCGTATATATGGATTAGAGAATGTCTTTATAAGGGATGTATATGTCAGTGGCTATCCTAGGCCTAATCGGAGACCACGACGACTAGTTCCGCTGTCTCGACTCCTTCGAGGCGGCGGGTGTTCTCGTAGGAATCACTGGGATCTCTCTTCCTTCTAAGGCCTGTTGGATCTAACTTTCTCCTCCCTTCCCCTATAGGATTGCTGATCTTTTTATAGGGGGCTCCCCGAGTCGTACCAGACCTGAACTTATGCCCGAATAGAACTCTGACTTCCTTAAACGTCGGGATTGACTTCCTAGTTTAAGAGATGTCCTTCCTCCTTATGGAGGGCTACCTTATCTCCTGGGATCCTTACCAGACACACATTGTACTCCGGTAACCCAGGGAATCGTATACGGATACTTCCTCATATACGAGATACTGTACTATACATCGTTAAATAACTAATAATCTTTTTATTTCACGATCAACAATTACTATGTTGGTAATGTTTTTACTACATGTGAATGATTATTACCAATATTTTATTTCTATTTCATTCACGAAGATATGACTTACCAATAATTACGCGTTTATTTACGACATAAACAAAATTTTAATTAATCATGCCATTAATACATGGGTTTTTACTATATCAAAACATTCTTAAAATTTCATTTCATTCAACCTTTCGACAATTACAACATCTTTTTACGAGACAAGATAAATCAATTCTAAAATAATAAATTACTAGTGGTATGAGGGTAAATCCCTCTATATACAAATATCTCTCTTTCATAAAATCTAAACCACTCAAATATATCATTTTACTACTCTAAATTAGCTAGCCACATCCTCAATATACTAATTGAAACCAATTTATGCCTCAAATTCAGGAAAGTCAAATAAAATTTTCCATAATATAGCTAGATGTACATTCTCTCTCTTTACCACATTACAACTAGCAAATTAATCAAACTTTTAAACCAATCACAAATCTTAGATCACCAATATGAAAGAGATATGTAATATCCTCTCTAAATCTAGAGCTTTTGGGCTCAATTCAATCTCCAAGGTGAAAAATCACAAGAGCTCCGCCGCCACTACTGCTGTGTGTAAGGACAGAACATTGAAGACAAGGAGCTCGGTCTGGCAGACTGTAATAAATGGACACCTTATCACAGGTGGGTTTCAACAAAAATGCATGTGATAAGGCCAACACCGCCTGTGATATGTCGTCTACATATTGCATAGAACCGCTTGTGATATCTTGTCATTACAGGCGGTTCGCGTCTCTTCAACTTAACTCAGGCGTTCTTCTTTACGAACCGCCTGTGATCTAATATAACAGAGACGTATTTTACTTATCCGCCTGTGATGACAGGTCTCAAATAACCAGTTCTGTAGTAGTGTACACGCCTGAGAGTCCCCATCCCTAATCACGTCACTGTATATGCGTAGCAATGTACTACAGTGCCAGTGTTAATTGATAATCGTTTCCGAGTGATCGATTTCGAACGATCGGCCTCCGATGGGATCCAAATCGAAGAAAATTAAGTGGCTAGATCATATGTATGGCCCTAATTAATCGCCCGGTAATCTCGTCAGTTTGCAGATCGTAATCGAGGCCCGTGAGGATCGTTTGACTTGAGTGTCACATTAAGTGCGATTTGGAAAGAACCTGTCGATCGATCGTCGATGGATGATGGGGCTGAGTGACTGTGCCTAGACATGGAGTTGAACTAACTGTGTACGAGGCGGATTAATTTTTGGACCCCTCATGTGTTAGTGCCCGTACGTCATCTTCGTGGTCGCCATCAGCAAATTAATTAATCAACTCTGATTAGACTTTTTCTAGAATTGTTTTTTGCGGCACAGCTTTATTGCAGCGGTGATAAAACTGATAGCTGACCTTTTAGTTGTATTGTGGAGTGGTCCTTAATTTCCTGTCAGTCATTTTCTTCTTCTTTCGCAACATGGTATAGTGGCAGTATATGGCCCATCTACTGTATACATCCTTATAACAATCAGCCAATAGCCCACCCCTCTGCCTAGTCCAATCTTGATATCGTTTTCTCGATTTTGTAGCTTGGCAAAAAGACTACAAATAATTATTGGACTAGCTAGCTAGTACTGCCAAACATAAGAGTATTTTTGGATTATGCTCAGTCATTTCATTTTCGAGGTGGTGATCAGTGCGAAACAAATTATTTAATGACATATTGACGACACTGGTTAAGTGGGTCATGCCTATATATGCCCATATGCGATGCATGCAATAGCCCACACCTTGTGAATTGCGGCTCCTGTACATACATATAAGCGATATATGATATAGCTATATATACTCCATTCCTTAAAAAAAATGCTATATAGGAGTATAGTCCATGTTGACAACTTCCCACGCAAAATAAAATCTGGAAGCATGCATGAATGGTCCCCGTCCGCTATACATGCAAAGCTGGAAAATTCCAAGACTCTAATTTGCACCTACAAATATCAAGACTATTGACAACCCTGCCTACTGCCATACTTCTCTTTTTGCAAGATGTCAATATCCAACAGGATCTATATTTGTTCATGACATTTTTGTAGTGCACGTCAAACCTATTTTTCGCGGTCGTTTTCTCCGGGCCTAGAGTATGCCCCCCTGTCCAAGCCTAGAACAAGGGAGAAAATCAGTAGGATTCCGCTTTTGCCCTTCTATATGTCTCCGTGTGTGTATCTGTTCCGTTCTAGCTATAGCCTCCTCAATTTCCTCGCCTCCTGAAAGATCAACGTCGCCATGATCATCTTGGCTTTGCCATTTCATGATTTCAACAAGAGATTTGCGGTCATACCGTATCCCTTAATTGCAGGCCTTTTCGCTGTGCACGAAGTAGAACCCGGCCGGTGCAACAGATCGACTAATAGCATGATAATGCCAAAGCGTTATTTTGTCGAAATTCATCGGTATCATGTGATTTTCTACACGCGCATGATGAGGTTTTGATCAGGGTACGAGTCGGTTGCTGCTAGTCGGCCTGCCACTTCCAATCTTTTCTTCGTTTCAGAAGAATGGTCTGCAGGTATAGCCACCGGGTCTGAACGATGAACAATTGAACACTAGGCCGCACGAGTCCATTGGGTATCCACTAGAATAGTGATTTCTCCACAGCAAAGATCGTGTCCGGGCACAACAACAGATCATTGGACCCAAGCTAATTTCACTTGCCTTGGCAAATAGTACTGCAAGTCTGCAACAAAATAATTGCAAGGGCAAAGCTCAAGAGCATCTTAATGCTGTCATACACATATGGACCATCTTATGGGCCTGCTTGTCGATTCACGTCAAGTTGTGTTGCAGATACTTGGGTTGCAATGTGCATGGGCTTTTTTTCGGAGCGGTGTCCAGCCGATATGCCCATGATCCGCGCCGAAGCCCACGGGAACAATCTGAGCCTTGTACTGCTGAAACCGATGGAAAGGCCTGAAAAATTTGCAGTCGAGAACCTACCTAATTGAATATTCTGAAACTTGCAATGGATTGCCTGGATTGAGTCATTGGGCATTGGTTTATTCGTGTATTGGGTCAGCTCTCCTCTGGCCCAATGCAGATGTTACCAAACGGGCTGGTTGGTCTTCGCCTTTCACACTCGGTGCGTCCGCTGCCAACCTTCAGATTTACCTGTGCAGTCCAAGGAAAACAGAGTACCAAATTGCCGTCTATACTCTTCGTTCTAATCTCCAAGTCTAACTGGGGCTAGTGAGAAAAATTCATCTATACTACTTCGATATCGAAACATTGACACTTCTGTGATTTGAGTATCTGATGATTCTTCTATTGGAAAGTTCCTAGAAACGGAGAAAGGCTCAAACTAGCTAATGACGTGTCACAAGCAAAATTTCTCAACAAAATTTCGGAAACGGACCGCTGGTAGTTACCTACCACATCTACAGAGACGTGCAACCTATCTATTATGCACATGAGCTCTGGGTCCTCCCAATGTCATAACTCACTTATCGTGATGTATGCTATATAAGCTTCAGTAGCTTCCATTCAAAATAACGGATGCGGCATTGGCATCTGATGATGCTTCTAGAGTCTCATCGTCCTTCACTGATACTAATTAATTGCGTGACACAAGATGGCTGGGAACAAGAGATAGTTTACCCCCATTTTTACTGGATAGCATTGCACTTACCATATAATTAAGTATCATATACAACCTCTTTTGTGTTTAAAACGACTGCTATATACAACCAATTGCTTACTTGAACTAATAACTTACAAGTTCATACACATCGAAGTATCATAAACAAAAAACAATGTAATCTTAAACAGCCTACTAGCACCACAGTAACATAGTAGATTAGTAGATAATCTTGGTTGAGTGAGGCAAGTCATCTACCCACCATAAACCAGATGGCTCCCCTTGCTTCCCACCTAAACAAAACCAAACACAAGCCAGAGCCTGAGAGGAGCCAGGAGGAAGCATGGCGGGAAGGAGACGGTTAGGCCAACCGTTTATTTTCTTTCTTCGTTCATCTCCTCCACTCTTGGCGCCAAAGCAAAGCCGTTAGATTATTGGTCACCATCTCGAACCCAACCCGCCTCCCTCCCTCCCCACCCATTTATCCCTCCAGGCGCCAAACCAACCGTGCCAATGCCCCTCCCCACGACCGACCCTTGTCCACAATGCGGCCGCCTTCGTCGTCGTCGGCGGCGGGGCCGCCTGACGGAACGAGCCGTGGAAACGGCGGCAGCCGGGTCTCGGCGTTCACGATGCGCGCGGTGGCGCGCATGTCGCGGGCGCGGTGGTTCATCTTCCTGAGGCGGGTGTACCAGTACCAGAACGGCCCGAGGTCCGACCTGGGCTCCAACCCCTTCAACTCGCCCGGCTGGCTCGCCCTCGAGCTCGGCGTGATCCTCGCGCAGATGGTCGTCACCACCGCCGTCGTCGCCGCCACCCCCAAGGAGCGCCCCGCGTGGCCTCTCCGGCTCTGGGTCGCCGCGTACAACGTCGGCAACGTCCTCAGCCTCCCCCTCCTCTACTGGCGCCACCGGCATTCCTCGGCCGCAGCCGGCCGCGGCCACGACCCCGAGATGCACGGCGCCAGCGACGCTCTAAGGTTCAAATTAACTTATACCTTCTGCGGAAAAAAAAGTCGAAATTTCATACTACTAATTTTAAGTTTCTTGACGACATTCCTGTGCACGAATCGCAGGAACAGCTCGTATCTGATGAACAAGGCGAGGGCGTTCCTGGAGCTCTTCTTCGCGATGTGGTTCGTGATGGGGAACGTGTGGGTGTTCGACGCGCGGCTCGGGTCGTTCCACCGCGCGCCGAGGCTGTACGCGCTCTGCATCGGCCTGCTCGCCTGGAACGCCATCGTCTACTCGCTCCCGTTCCTCCTCTTCCTCCTGCTCTGCTGCTTCGTCCCGGCCGTCGGGTACGCGCTCGGGTACAACATGAACTCTGCCTCCGTCGGCCGGGGCGCCTCCGACGAGCAGCTGGCCGCGCTGCCGCGGTGGCGGTTCAAGGAGCCCGACGTGCCGAGAGACAGCGACTACGACGATCAGGTGAGTACATGTCAATTTCACGCATATGTTTTAGCAGATCTTCAGGCACAGATGATCTGGATAATACGCAAGTATTAGCAAAGATAGCATCATTTGTTTGAGGTGAGGTACGGAATTGGAATACAAAAAAGGATAAGCAGGCAGGCATTCACCCAACATTGGCAAGCTAAACTAATAATGATATCACAAAAGATGGTAAACGTGCATGAGGAATTAGAGCAGGATTCCGTTTTGGGCGATACTAAGATAAGAAGCACTAACTTTACGTTTTCGGACGGTGCCTAAGATAACAAAGCATCTGAATGCTATTCATTAACATGGCAGACATGAAGTCACGAACTAATCCTTTTGTTTTTTGCGACTAGCTCGATGTCTTGCATAATTGCACGGGAAACATTTTTAATTATCTTTATCTTTTTATCTATACGTGTAATATTAGATCAGTACGGGAAGTAAAAGTTTATATTACGAGCCAGCCTGTTAGTCGTTGTACTGAACCATCTATTTAGGTACAGTTGTGCTGATCTATTGGACGTGATCTGTTTAGATATAATTATGATGATTTATCGGTTGTGATCTATTTAAGTGCAGTTATGAAAAATTTATCGGCTATAATCTATTTAGGTATAGTTATGAAAATCTATCGGTTGTGGTCCACTAATAATAAAAAGGTCTACCAGATTAATGACTAAATATTTTGCTTTTTAAAGAATTTTTATCCTCTCTCTATTTTTCTATTGTATTTTACTTTTAGTATATAGGAGATGAAACACGTAGGAAACTAATCCTAGCTAGCCATGACTAATAGGAACTAATCCTAGCTAGCCATGACTAACATTCTTATATCTAACTCTGATGACACGTATTTACTGCATGTTGAAGAATTCCCCGTGAATTGCTTCAACTCATGGTCATCTTTTACTCCTCTGGTTTTCATAAAAACAACTGAATTGCAACTGCAGGAGTGCTGCATATGCCTGGCGCAGTACAGGGAGAAGGAGGAGGTGAGGCAGCTGCCGTGCACACACATGTTCCACCTGAAATGCGTGGACAGGTGGCTGAGGATCATCTCCTCTTGCCCTCTCTGCAAGCAAGAGCTCAGCTGACCGATCGATGTCTGTATATATATGCGGCGCCCGCCGGTGATTGGTCAGTGGAGCTTGCATTCTAAGCCAGAGATGCGTCGATCGGATGGCGCAGCGCGGTCAGACGCATGCACCATACCTCGCAGAGCTCTCTGTCGCCAACCCCTCTACTGACCTAGACGCTGACAAGCAAGCGATGGATACACTTGCAAACAAGTTGTTGCAGCCGGAGATAGGTTAACCGGCTTAGGCTGGTGGAAACTTTGTAAAAATGATTATTTTTCTTTTCGTGTGATTTTTTCTCTGCACGTATAGTTTCTGAATAGAAATCCATGGGCACTCGGGCAGACGGCAACTCATCAAGTTTCATTCGCTCTCGCTTCAGCTAACTGTTCGATGCCAAGACAGAATGGCGCCCCAAGAGTTGTTGATTTTTAACTTTTCAACAAAAGGAGTTCTAAATTTGAGGACTTAGAATTACTCTGATGGTAGAGCGAGTGGTTTGGTCGTAATCCACAGACGTTCCAAGCCTAGGTTTATCGCTTGCGCCTCAACAATTTTTCCAGATTGTGCACATGCTTTGCGTGTGCCCGCGCTCCAGAGGGCCGTGGAGTCCTGGGCATTATGGGTTTGGCCCATCTTAGCTAACCCAAGTTTGTAGCCGAGATTGGCATAGTGACCTGCTGAATGAGCTTGGTTAGCCCATCTGGTCAAGTCATATTGGAAATGTATATTAAGGCCCGAATTAGGGCCCAAAAGCGGCCTGATCCAAGCAGCGCACGGCTGGACGTACTTTGGTCAGACCTAGAGGTACAATTTTTTCTCTTTTCTTTTTGAGATGAAATGCAGACGTGCAGTTATAAACTTGTGACAAGCAAGGACTCGCGCCTTGGCGCGACCGCGACATGTGCAGCATTCACGGGAAAGAAAACAACTATGCCATCAGAAGACTAACTAAATATGACGCCATGTTCATAAGCTTTAAGTGCCTAGCCAAACTCAAATCCTTGCTCTTTAAGAATGGCAGCCGATACACTATTTGCGAATAAGCAAGATAAATTTCTCTGTCAGACCTTTGCACACTTCCTTATACTATTTACAATTGGCTAATATATTGATAGATGCAAACATAGCTAAACTCTCGAAGGATACGTAAAATCATCAAAGAAAGCAGAGAGACAATAATTTTAAGGGTCAAAAACAAAGAGTACACCTAATTTCATACGGATTGGTGTACTACGGTTATCCCATATAATATATATCTATACTACCTTATAAAAAGGAGAGTTTTCCCCTCTTATTTCTGACTCAATCTACACCGTTCGATCATGATCATTCAATGTCTAATATTACTTTGATGGTCTGCCACTTAAAAATTACACATCATGCCATTCACTTAAAGTTGAAAGTAACTACTCACCATTGCTCTTACTTAAAGTTGATAGCAATTACCCACCATTGTCACTGCTATACCCTCTAGCACCCTCTCTCCCGAATGCACCACGCGTGGCCGCCGCCGCCCATGACACCCGTTGGCCGTGCCCGTGCCCGTGCGCCACTGCCGTTGTCTTCTTCGACGCAATGCAGTATAGATGGTCTGGCTATACCATCTGACGAAGCAATAATCCCGCCCTACGCTGATCCAAGCCGCGCCGCCCTCCCTTGATCCCATGCTCCTCTCGCCACCCTCCTAGCGTATCGCTCGTGCATCACCGTCTCTTTCACTCTACAAGTGACACGGTTGCCGACAAGAAGCTGACGAGCCCCGACAGCGGCAAAGGCGTGCAGGATGCGCGGCGCCAAAACACAGGGGCAGGACCATCTCCTCCCGCTGCCGCCCCTTTCTGCACCACCGCCACCCCAAGCGCCACCTTGCCGCGACCGTTCGACGCTACAGCGCCATCGAGGATCGCGCCGCATTCCCCTCTACCACTCGACGATCTCTACCGCGTCCTCCTCCACACCGGCCTCCCCCCGCGCGGGCCTCCACCTTGCACACGCAGCGGCGTCGCGCCCTCCTTGCATGGCCCACCACCACCGCTAGCCGAAGCAGCTCACGCACTAGCGAAAACTGCGCCACATCAACGAGATTGACGCACTGCTCGCCGATCTCAACATCGACAGCGTGTCCTCCTCACCACTGCAGTCCAGAACAATCGGCGATCCGAAAAATAGATTGAGCGAGCAACATTTGTATTATGTCATTGGTTATATTTGATGTTATTTTTTTGATAATACATAATCATCATTTTTTACTATTTCATAGGAACAATGGTGTCTACTTTCTTTTTGTGCCATCTTCATTTGTAAGTTCTTGTAGCCACTTAAACATCATTTTCGGTAGAATGCATGTATAAATAAAAAACTATATTTGTAAATGTTAGAATATATTTTTAACGTTTAAATTATATTAGTCAAGACGTGCGTTGCACGTGCACGATTACTAGTCATGGTGGGATGTGAACACTGCGATATAACACATAAATCATGTGACGTGAAAGGCCAAAACAGATGTCGTATGCAGCCCACTGTTGATTGACACACAAGGCTGAATGGTAATGGAAAATACCTTGGTCCTTCCTTTGTGCATCTCCGGTTTTAATACATCAACATCTTTAGCTACCTATTCTTACAACATCCAGTAAGCCTTACAGCCTGATTGATCAAATAAGGGATATAATAGCTAATGTAAACGAACGGAAATGTTTAATGTCAAAAGTGGTTACATTACGTTTTTGCACTCACTGTTTCATCGAACAAACTTTGAATATGACATTATAGTACCACTAAAACTAAACAAATGTGCATCTAAGTCTCAAGACTTATGTTTAGTAGTTTTAGTGATTAATGAAAATCGAGTTTATAGACTAACCATTGTCTTCAGTTTAAAAAGTATGTGTATAGATTAGAAATCACTTTGTGAGGTTGCATCAAGAGAATGAGCCTAAAAACCCGTGAAACTGGTGATTGGTGGTATTGAGGTGTGCATCACATGTGATGAATTTCAAGTGAAAATTCTATCTTGTGGAGAAGGACAACTGAAGACTGAGTTCAAGATGTGAACCAATATGAGAATCAAGAGAAAATGAATTTTGACCAATACGAGATTCATGGATGAATTCGAGATGGTCAACATCAAGCTTGAAAGATATGCCACTTATGATCATATGATCAAGTGGTTTTGGTAAGCAATGGTGAATTACATTTTGTGGACTAATTTTAATATGTAAGTAATTGTGCACGTGCAACCGCACGTCTTGACTAACGTAATTTAAACGTTAAAAATATATTCTAACATTTACAAATATAGTTTTCTATTTATACATGCATTCTACCAAAAATAATGTTTAAATGGCTACAAAAACTTACGAATGAAGATGGTACAAAAAGAAAGTAGACACTATTGTTCCTATGAAATAGTAAAGAATGATGAATATTGTCGCGGGGATTTCGCGGCAATATCCATTTGTAGTAGGTTTTGGGGGAACGTGAAAGGAAAATCCAGGTGGTGCACGCAAGAACTTTTACCCAGGTTCAGGCCCTCCAATGGTGGAGGTAATACCCTACTCCTGCTGTGTGTATTACTAATCTTGCGTGAAAGAGAGTACAAGAGGTTGGAGATGAAGCTAGAGCTGAGAGAGAGTGAGCCCGAGCCAGAGCTTAGAGATCCGCCTCCTCTGCATGGGGTGCTCTGCCTTATATAGGCTTGTACATCAGCCGACTCGGCCAGTCGGCTGAGCTACAGTAACTACCTAAATTAATTGAGGTATTTACATCGCGTAACCGTCCTAGTAACGCCAGTCTTCATGTTGGACGAAACGCATGTCTTGATGATCTGTAACGCCTGTCTTGATGGCACCCGGACGTTGTACTGTTGCAGGCCTTTCTTGAGCCTTTCTCCGAGTGGGCCTCCATAGAGTTCTCTGAGTTTGTTGGGCCGACTCGTTGTGCTGGGCCTACCCGGATGGGCTCCCCTCGTCAATAGCCCCGAGTGCTTCGAGGTCTCGACACAGATGCCGACTGAGGAGCAGGCTGTGCGTGCCCGAGTCGCTGGTGGAGAGACCTTGATGGACTCCCATGATGCCTGAAAAAGGTTAGATTTGTGCTAAGTATTAGGAGTTCGGTGATACCCGTGCTTTCCGGCTGGGGAAATCGGCTTGTGGCCTTCCGGGAGGCGTATCATGAATTCCGAGTGAATCCGAAATGGCGTCTGACATATCCGAGTGGACGGTTGCCATCTTGTGCCCGCAGGGGGGACGTCTTCGATCTTCAGCTTCGAAACCGAGTCCTCGAACTTCGGCATTGAACTCTGAATCAGTGAGCCATTTTGCGCCGCTGTGGCATCCGGCTCCGATTCAGGGATCATATTGCTCCGCTGTGGATGCCGGGTTCGTCCTTAGCTTGGATGTTGCTGAGTGACCTGCAAACCCTGTTGGGTCGGACATCAGCACCCTTTCGCAGAGCCAGTCTGCTTTCGAGTTTGGCGGCTTGTGCGCCTCGGAATTGTTTGATGGAGTCGGTATAACCCGTGACGTGTCCCAGTGGGCCAAGCCGACTGTTGATTCAGTGCCCGAACGCGATCCGACTCGGACTGAGTCGAACCCGGTCGAAGCCGACTGGAGTCACGGTATCGTCTTGACTGTGATGTCGCATCAGCATTTAATGCGCGCAGTCGGTTGGACAGAGTGCCCGCAGCGCAATGATTTCGCCTCGAGTCGCGCAGGAAGCGTGCCCGAGACATCCGCTGTTGCTGCTCTGACTTCGCGTGACGTCCGAGGTGACGGCCCATCATGACTGCACCTGAGTCACGCGGGCGGCGCGCGCGGGACGGAGGCTGACGTAATATTTGCCGGTTACGTCGCCTGGGGTGCCGCGCCGTGGCGGAAAAGGCGCCCGAATCCCGCGGGTTCGCGCGCGGGACGGTAGTTGCCACAGCGGTTTCCCGCCACGTCGGACGCACGACTGCCGGCGGTTGGACTCCCTTGGCTATAAAAAGGGGGTTTAGGGTCTGCCGGGTTCTCATCTGCCTTCGTCTTCTTCGCGCTCAAACTCTTCGCCTCCCGAGCTCCGCCACCGCGCACTTGTTCCCGAGAGAACGAACTCGCTCACGCCGCCGATCATGTCTTGCGCCAGCAAGGGCAAGAAGACCGATGCTTCCTCCTCCGCCACCGCCGCCGACGGGTGGAAGAAAGGGGATTGGGTCCCGTCGGTCGTCACCGACCAACTCCTCATCGGGTTCGCCAGCGTCGGCTTGCTGCCGCCCCGCACCATCGGCAACTGGCGGGCGCCGTACAAGGAGGAGAAGCCCGCTCCGCACGAGCATGAGCGCGTAATGCTCGTCCCGTTCATGGAACGGGGCTTCAAGCTGCCGCCGCACGACTTCTTGCGCGGCCTCCTCTTCTTCTACGGCCTCCAACTCCATCACCTGAGCCCCAATGGTATTCTGCACATTGCGTGTTTTATCACGCTGTGCGAATGCTACTTGGGGACTCGGCCTCATTGGGGGCTGTGGAAGAAGATCTTCACGGTGAAGGCTCAACCCATCAAGGCCGACGACCGACTGTCCGTCTGCGGGGGAGCCGGCATCCAGGTCAAAGCCGGCGCCAAGTACTTCAAGTTGCAACTTCCGAATACCGTTCGGAGGTGGCAGGACGGGTGGTTCTACTGCCCGGATGAACGCACGCCGAGTGGCCACGAAGGGTTTCCCCCGTACGCTGAAGGTC
Organism: Stipa capillata; assembly: GCA_019208055.1. Lineage (NCBI taxonomy): Eukaryota > Viridiplantae > Streptophyta > Magnoliopsida > Poales > Poaceae > Stipa > Stipa capillata. Next base: position 181,631 of record JAGXJF010001840.1, on the reverse strand, counting down.
CTCCCGAGTGGCTGAAGCGTTGGAGCGCCAAGCCTTCCAGCGAAGAGATGCCCGAAGTCGACCGACTCCTGAAGAGGATCGCAAGACTCCAGGAGAAAGGGCTCACGAGCCCCTGACCTCATCGCCACTTGGCTGACTCGGCGCATCCAGCCTCTTCAAGCCCGGGCGCACCCGATGTGGGAGTACTCGGGCTCGCACGACTCCACGAGGGTGTCAACCGAGGATCTTTCGGACGACATGTTCTTGGAGCTCTTCAAGAATTTGACGAAAGAACGGACCGGGCTCACCCGAGCGCCACATGTGACTCCATACTCGAATGCCAACCCTCCACCGACTGTAAGTGACTTGTATCCCGAGTCGGGCTCTTGAATTTTATTGTTTGCTTGCTTCTCCTAACACCAAGTCTTTCGATGCTGCAGAACTACCTCAACTTCAACTCCATGCCGCCTCTCCCCGAGCAGAACTCGGCTCCGGCGGCGTTGGATGACGCAGAAGTCGACGAGGAAGCCCCCGAGAGTGGCATCCAGATCGACTCGGATACCGAGTCGGGAGGGTCCGGATTCCAAGTCGTCAAACGGAGGCGTGACGACGACGCCTCCGGATCCACGACCTCGCAGGCGGAAGCAGAGCCGGCCCAGACGGAGTCGGCTGCTAAGCGGGCCCGAGCCGCAACTTCCGGCTCCGTCGCACAGGTTCCGACTCCTGCACGAGCCGCATCTGCCAGCCGCATGGCACAGGCTTTGGCCCCTGCACGAGCCGCACCTGCCGGCCGCGTGGCACAGGCTCCGGCTCCCGCTGTTAAGCCGAGTGCGCCTCAGCCGGCCCTCGCCGGTTCCTCCGGGGGTCCGCCCGCCCCGGGGAAACCGAAGAAGAAGATGATCCCTACAACCACCAGGTACGAGTCCTTGTGCCTCATGCCCCAGTCGAAATAGGTGGTAAAGATACTGAAGTCGGTTTTGTTTTTTGCTTTGCAGAGTTCAGAAGAAGCTCTCCGACAAAGGAGGCTCTTCAGCCGGCGCACCGGCGGCCCCGACTCCAGTCCCGCCACCAGAGTCGGCTCCCCCGACTCCGACTACAACAGAGCCCAGCGCTCCGACGCCAGCCGTCCCCCGCTGTGGCAACGGAGTCGGCCGTGGGTGCCGCGCCTTCCGTGACTCCGACTGCGGCTGCACCTCCGGCTGCGACTGCATCAAGCACACCACAGCCGGCTGCTCCTACGCCACAGCCTACGCACCCGTTGAGGTGCCGGAGTCGGATGTGGGCGCCGGGTCAGCGCCTCAGCCTGCCGCATCCGTCGAGGTGCCGGAGTCGGACAGGGGTACCGGGTCAGCCGAGGCCCCGGCTGACGACCCGCAGCCTCAGCCAACTCCTGCCAGCGAGGAGACGACGGAGCCGGCGGTTGCGGCCGGTGCCGACTCCTCCGAACCGGCAAGCGAAGCCGGAGGCCAACTCGTCACCGAGTCGCCTCCAGTGGCCGAGCAAAGCCAGGCCCCGGCTCCGACTCCCGCGACTGAAGAGCCGGCGCCGGCTTCGTCGAGAAGCCTCGTCCCCGCGCTGCTGCTGCCGAGTTGCAGCACGGGGGACTTGGCGGTCGCGGAAGAAGCCGCCAACCGCGTCGCTGCCCTTAGCTCCAGCTAAGGGACTTCGCCGACGCGGCCAAGTCCTTGGCGGACTCGGCCGAGGTTCTCGAGACCTCCGTCGGGGTGAGTTGTCTTCGAACTTTGTTTATTTCTTAACACTGGGAGCACGTTCAGTGCACCCAGTGGGTGTAGCCCCCGAGTCTCCGACCGACTGAGTTGAGTCGGTTGGAGACTTATGAATTCGGGTACTAACAAATCTTTTCCTTGAACAGGCTGCAATCCGACTGGGCAGAAACGGCCCGGTCCTTATGGAAAAGAATGCCTCCTTGGAGAAGGCGCTGGCCGAAGAGAAGGCCAAGAGTCGGCGGCTTGAAGAAAAGCTCGCCGCCCTCGGGAGTAAGTGTCCGAGTCTTCAGCTCCTTTGCCCTTGAAGTTTTTTCTAGTACTGACTTTATTGAGTCGGCAGACATCGAAGCTGAAAACGCCCGACTTCAGAAAGAAATGAAGTCGATGCTCCCGTGTCGAAAAGTCTCTGAAATGCTCGACGCCAAAGCGGTCGAGTATGAAGACAAGCTGCGCAAAGCTCGCGATCAAATGCAAGCCGCCACCAAGCTGAAGTCGGAGCACGAGAAGCTGGTGAAGCAATACGAGCAGTCGCACGCCGTGAATAAGAACTGCAGGCGTCCATCGACGACTTCGCCAAGAAGATGGACGAGTCGGATAAGCGACACGCCGCAGCCATCACCGACTGGGAGAAACGCGAGGCAGAGCTCATAAGCCAACTCAAGAAGGCTAATGAGACTCTACTCGGTAAGCCCCCGAGTCCTTTGCTTCTTTCTTTTTGCACGCTTCTTTGTTCATTTTCTTTGCAATAATTTGTACCCAGATGCTTGCCCAGAACTGGAGGAGCGAACAAGACAGGCAGCGCTCCGACTTCGCGCACTATCTGACCCGGCGAGGTCAGCTCTCGACGCACTTTGGACACCAGAGCTGATGTCCGACTGCGTCGTGACTATGGAGGACCGACTCCTCCAAGTCAAGAGTTTAGTGCAGAACTTGAAGTCGGCTGCCCAAGGCCTTTGCGCCAAGCTCTGGCCCGGAGAAGAACCGGGTTCCAGCATCTTCGCTCTCGCCGACAAGCTCTCGCAGGGCCCGGCGGAGGTTGAAGAGTGGAAGGAGTCGGCAGCCCGCTCGGGAGCCGGCATGGCGCTGGCAATGGTGTTGGCACACCATCCCGACGCGGATGTCGACAACATCTCCGCTGGTGCCCCCGTCGACGAGGAGGGTCAGTCGGTGGATCCTCTGGAGCTCCTTCCCCGAGTCCGCGCCGCCGCCAGCCGGATCGCCAACTTCACCGACCTGGAGGAGCGCGTAGAAGCAACTCCGGAAGAATAAAAATTATCATGTAATATCTCTCGGTATGCCGAGTAGAAAAATGTAAAGACTTTTGCTATGAATGAAAATGCTTTTCAATTCATTCTGACTTTTGCACAAGTTAATTTGCACAAGTTATTTGATTCGTCCGAGTTTGTTTTTTCCGCCGAGTCGGATCCTTTCGCGTGCAGGCCGACCTTTAGCTTTTGCTCTTGCCAACCGGACAGCCGGGTTGCGACTGTAGTTGGGGACGAAGAGTGGGCCTTAGGTACCGTACACGTTTACTTAGACGCTCGTGTAGAAACAAAGTTAGGAGATTCGAAATAACTTGCGCCGAGTGATAAATCACCCAGTGGGTTTGTGGTGGCTTCCGGGTATTGCCCGAAGTGAAGCCACTCGGTTTTATTAGACGTAGCCCCCGGGGATTGCCCAAAGGGAACATAGTCGGAAAATGAAAGTTAAATGAACAAAATGCTTCCCGAGTGCCGCTCGAAGGAAACAAATTTTTATTCATAATGAAACAATGAACTATTTGAAGTACAAAGTTTAAGTGTAAAAAGGGACGCAGCTGTGCAATGTTCCATGTTCGTTCAGTGATCGAGCCGGTTGCCGGGTCCTCCAGTCGGTACGCGCCGTTGTGAAGCACCTGGTTAATGATGAACGGACCTTCCCAAGGCGGAGACAACTTGTGCATGCCCGCCTTGTCTTGGATCAGTCGGAGGACCAGATCACCTTTGTTGAAGACTCGGCCCCGAACTTGCCGACTGTGATAGCGGCGCAAGTTCTGTTGATAGATGGCCGAGCGCGAGAGGGCGAGTTCCCGCGCTTCTTCCAAGAGATCAAGGTCATCTTGTCGTGCCGACTCGGCATCCTTTTCCACGTATGCTGCGACTCGCGGGGAGTCGTGGAGGATGTCACTCGGCAGGACGGCTTCAGCTCCGTAAACCATGAAGAACGGCGTGTAGCCAGTCGACCGGTTTGGAGTCGTCCTTAAGCTCCAAAGGACGGATGGAAGCTCATCGATCCAGGAGCCGGCGGCCCGTTGCAACGGGACTAACAACCGGGGCTTGATGCCTTGGAGAATTAGAGCGTTGGAACGCTCGACTTGGCCATTTGGACTGCGGATGAGCCACGGAGGCATAGTCGATCCGGATCCCATGATCCCGGCAAAAGTGGCGGAAGACTTCAGCAGTGAAGTTCTTGCCGTTGTCGGTGATGATGCTGTGAGGAAATCCGAATCGGAAGATGACTCCCTTCATGAAGTTGACGGCAGTCGGACCATCAAGCTTCATGATTGGCTTGGCTTCGATCCACTTCGTGAACTTGTCCACGGCCACAAGGAGATGAGTGAAACCTCCCCGGGCTGTTTTAAGCGGACCCACCATGTCGAGTCCCCACACAGCAAAAGGCCATGTGATCGGAATGGTCTTGAGCGCGGTAGCCGGCATGTGTATTTGACGAGCATACCTCTGACACCCTTCGCAAGTTCGGACGAGTTCCTCGGCATCAGCATGTGCACTGAGCCAGAAGAAACCGTGTCGAAAGCTTTGGCGACCAAGGACCCTGACGAAGCATGGTGGCCACAGAGTCCCGAGTGGATTTCCTCGAGCAACGTTCAGCCCTCTTCCGGTGAAATGCAACGCTGGAAGATTCCAGTGGTGCTGCGCTTGTAGAGCTCACCATTGATGATGGTATAAGCTCGAGCACGGCACACAATGCGGCGCGCCTCAGTCGGATCCTCAGGTAGCTCCTTGCGCAAGAGGTAGGCAAGGAACGGCTGAGTCCAAAGAGGAATGACCGCCAAGACGCCTTCTTGGGCCGGTTGAACCGGTTCAGGGTGTGACGACCCTGCTTCAGACGACTCGGTTGCCGACTCCAATTTGACGGATGGCTGGAAAGAGTTGCTGAAGGAACACTCCTGGGTGGGTACTTTTATCTCGAGCTGAGCCGATCCTGGCAAGGGAGTCGGCTGCTTCGTTATCTGCTCGACGAACGTGGTGAAGTTCGAGGCCATCGAAGTGTCCTTCCAGCCGGCGCACAGCGGCACAGTATGCCGCCATGGTGGGATCCTTGGCGTCCCAAGCTTTCATTACTTGCTGCACCACCAGATCCGAGTCGCCGCGACAAAGAAGTCGGCGAATGCCGAGTGAAACTGCAATGCGCAAGCCATGCAGTAACGCCTCGTATTCCGCAACGTTGTTGGAGGCGGCGAAATGGATCTGCAGCACGTAATTAAGCTTGTCGCCCTTGGGGGAGATCAGCACGACTCCAGCCCCCGTGCCCGCAAGCATCTTCGAACCGTCGAAGTACATGACCCAGTGCTCCAGATGCACCTGAGTCGGAAGGGACTGGCTTTCAGTCCACTCGACGATGAAGTCTGCAAGGGCCTGCGACTTGATTGCCTTGCGGGGCTCGTAGCTGATGTCATGCGGCATAAGCTCTATCGCCCACTTAGCAACTCGGCCCGTGGCATCCCGATTGTTGATGATGTCAGACAAAGGGGCATGACTAACCACGGTGACCGAGTGGGCTTGGAAATAATGCACCAACTTCCGAGTCGCCAGGAACACGCCGTAGACGAGCTTTCTGGTAGTGCGGGTAGCGCTGCTTCGACTCGGAAAGGACTTCGCTGACGTAGTAGACGGGTCGTCTGTACCTTCTGGACTCGGCCTTCTTCTGCACGCTCCACCACTAGAACAACGCTAACCACTTGATTCGTGGCCGCGATGTACAGCAGCATGGGCTCACCCTCCATTGGTGCAGCGAGAATCGGAGGTGTTGACAGAAGACGCTTGAGATCTTCGAAGGCTTGCTGAGCTTCACTCGTCCACTCGAAGGAGTCGGACTTCTTGAGGAGTCGGTAAAAAGGCAAGGCCTTCTCACCGAGTCGGGCAATGAACCGACTTAGAGCAGCCACGCACCCGGTTAAGCGCTGGACAGACTTCAGATCCTTCGGCTTTCCCATCTTGATGATGGCGTCAAGCTTTTCCGGGTTCGCTTCGATTCCTCGCTCGGAAACGATGAAACCGAGTAACTTGCCAGCCGGAACTCCGAAGACGCACTTCTCCGGGTTGAGCTTCATGTCGAACCTCCTGAGATTGGCGAAAGTTTCGGCCAAGTCGGTCAAGAGGTCGGCGGTCTTCTTTGTCTTTATCACAATGTCGTCGACGTAAGCCTGGACATTTCTACCTATCTGGTCGTGCAAACACTTTTGCATACAACGTTGATATGTAGCGCCAGCATTTTTCAAACCAAAAGGCATGGTGATGTAACAAAAAGCCCCAAACGGGGTAATGAAAGAAGTTTTTATTTGATCTGATTCTTTCATTTTGATCTGGTGGTAGCCTGAATAGGCATCCAGAAAACATAAACGTTTCGCAACCGGCCGTGGAATCACGACTTGATCACACGGGGTAAGGCGAACGGGTCCTTGGGGCATGCTTTGTTTAGGGACGTGTAGTCCACACACATGCGCCAAGTTTTGTTCTTCTTAAGAACCAGGACCGGGTTTGCCAACCAGTCCGGGTGAAAAACTTCTTTGATGAACCCGGCTGCGAGGAGTCGGGCGATTTCCTCTCCGATTGCTTTGCGCCGGTCTTCAGCGAAGCGGCGGAGAGACTGCTTCACTGGCTTTGCATCCTTGGCGACGTTGAGGGAGTGCTCGGCGAACTTCCTTGGAACACCCGGCATGTCAGCTGGCTTCCATGCGAAGATGTTCCAATTCTCACGAAGGAAGTCGACGAGCGCGCCTTCCTATTTGGCCTCAAGGTCAGTCCCGATTTGGACCGTCTTAGACGGATCCTCAGGATGGACCTGGACACGCTTAGTGTCCTTGGCCGACTGGAAGGCGGACTCGGTTGCCGCCTTCTTGCAGGGTGGAGCTTGGTCTGAGTCGACAGACGCCTGGATGTTCTCCAGCTCCTGAGCCGCAATCAGGGACTCGGCTATGTCCGCGCTGGCGAGGTCGCACTCGTTGGAGCGCTCAAAGTCGCCAGTGATTGTGATGACGCCCTTTGGACCCGGCATCTTCAGCTTCAGGTACGTGTAGCACGGCCTAGCCATGAATTTGGCATAAGCCGGCCGGCCAAAGATCGCATGGTATGCGCTCTTGAAGCCGACTACCTCGAAGGTCAATGTCTCGACCCGGAAGTTGTTCGGCTCGCCGAACACAACTTCCAGGGAGATTTGACCCAAAGGCTTGGCGCACTTCCCAGGCACTATTCCGTGGAAGGAAGTGTTACTGGGGCGAAGCTGGGTCTCCGAGACTTGCATCTTCTTCAGGGTGTCCATGAAGATTATGTTGATGCTGGAGCCCCCATCCATCAAGACCTTGCGGAGTTTGAACCCGCCGACTTGCGGATCCACCACCAAGGGATGCTGCCCGGGTGAGGGACCCGGTCTGGGTGATTCAGTCAGCTGAATCCGACTGGCACCTCAGACCAGTCCAACCATTGAGGGACAGCCGGCACCGTCGCGTTGACTTCACGACAGCGCAGCTTCCGACCCCTTTTGGAGTCGGATCCCTGAAAGATCATGAGTACCCCCCTTTGAGGGGGATACTGCGCAGCGCCGCCGCCTGCGGTGGAGCCTCCTTCTCCGCCGTCTTCCGGCTCGGGCTGCTTTTCCTCCCGGAGGCGCTTCAGGAAGCTGCACTCCCGGGTCGAGTGCCCCGCCTGATAGTTGGCAGTGCTGTGGAAATGAGCAGGGCCTGTCGAGGATTTCCTCGAAGGTGAGTTTCGGCGCCTTGCGTTGTTGCCAAGGGCGCTCTTTCTTTTGGCCAGCATCGCCGCGCTGGGGGCCACGTTCAGCGGCCGCAACCAGGTCGGCTCCGCTGACCCCATCTCCGCCGCCAGCCTTCCGCTTCGGGGGCCGATTGTCCGCACGCTTCCGACCTGAGTCGGTGGGGACTTTCCGGCTCGAAGACTCGGCTTTTGCCTTGCCTTTGTCTTCGTACCGCATTGCCTCCTCACCCGTCGCGTACTTGCTGGCGACTTCCATGAGTCGGCCCATGGTCTGAATGTTAGACAGGGCCAACTTGTGTTTGAGGAGCTCGTATTTGACTCCCTGGGAAAAGGCCTGAATGGCCTGCGTCTCGGTGACGTCCTCGATCGAGTTGCGCAGCCGAGTCCAACGCTGAATGTAATCGCGGACCGACTCGCCCTTCTCCTGGACGCAGAGCCACAGGTCTTGGGCATTCCCAGGGCGCTTATACGTGCCCTCAAAGTTCTTGACGAAGGCCTCTTGGAGGTCCCTCCAGTCGTAGATGCTATCTTCGGGCAGGCTGTTAAGCCATGCCCGAGCCGACCCTTCCAGCATCAGGGGTAGGCTTCGGAGGGCGACACGCTCGTTGCCTCCTCCTATGTTGCAGGCGACCAAGTAGTCGGCAAGCCAAGTTTCCGGCTTGGCTGTGCCGTCATACTTGTCTACGCCGCTGGCGATCCAGAACCGGTCCAGAAACGGCTCAGACCGAATCCGCCTGCTAAAGCAAAGCGGACCGGTGGAGGCAGAGCCACCCAGCTGGTTGACTTCGCCGGCACGTCGCTCGGCCCGCAACCTGGCCGCTCGTTGCCCCTCGATGTCGTCTCGAGCATCACGGGCATCGTTTGCTCGGAGGGAGCCGGCTTGTCGCCGCTCCGCCTGGAGTCGGTTGATCTCCTGGCGAGCGTCAGGCCGATTCGTAGACCGACTCGGCTGCGACGAGCCAACGGTAATGGGGCGACTCGGAGCCGCTGAGGGCCGACTCCGAGTTGCTTGGGAGGCCAGTCGGTTGCTGACCGACCCGGCCTCATGTTGCTGTTCCACCGCCGTCTTCATCAAGGTGACGACTCGGCGGTGGATCTCTGCCGCGGGGCCATCTGCCGGGGGCGGCAATGAGTCGGCCAACACGGTAGCCGCAAAGAGATTTTAGGCTGGTGTCTGGTAGACAGGGACACCATCCTGTTCTCGCCCGAAGAGTGGGGCCCGAGTAGCCCGACTCCTCCGGGCGGCTGAAGAAACGCGGTCGCGCGTGAACCGTGAGGCTCATTTTGTTGCCGTTCTCGCTGTTCGAGGGCCGCCCGCTCTTGATCGAGGCGCTCTCGTTCAGCAAGGAGGGCTCACCAAGAGGCCTCAAAGCCCTCTCGGCCTCCGACTGTCCTTCAATAGGTGTCAGCAAGTGCTCGTTTGCCACCCTGGCCGCTGCGGCAGACGTACCCGCATCGTCCGTCTCGCCGGGCCCAACCACATACACCTCTGCCGAGGCGGTGTGGCTGTACGAGCTCTCGTCCCCGTCGGATTCGGAATTCAAGACGGGGAGGAGAGATTCGGCGCCCACCATGGCAACGAACTGGGAGCGCTCCGCGTCTTTGCTCGGAGCGAAAGGAAATCCGAGCCGGAGCTCAGGCTTCACTTCCACTGCGGGGCAGGGACGCGGGTCTTGAAGACGCAGCTGACCGAAGACGTCGGCCACAAAATGAAGGCTGCCGAAGATGAAGTCCGAGCCTTCGGGGTGTGCCATGAACGGCACATTGCCGGCGACAAGCTTGCCGCCAGCTGCGGGAGAGGATCCCGCCTGGATCATGGCTCCAATGCACGCCTCCCCTACCTGGCGCGCCAACTGTCGCGGGGATTTCGCGGCAATATCCATTTGTAGTAGGTTTTGGGGGAACGTGAAAGGAAAATCCAGGTGGTGCACGCAAGAACTTTTGCCCAGGTTCAGGCCCTCCAATGGCGGAGGTAATACCCTACTCCTGCTGTGTGTATTACTAATCTTGCGTGAAAGAGAGTACAAGAGGTTGGAGATGAAGCTAGAGCTGAGAGAGAGTGAGCCCGAGCCAGAGCTTAGAGATCCGCCTCCTCTGCATGGGGTGCTCTGCCTTATATAGGCTTGTACATCAGCCGACTCGGCCAGTTGGCTGAGCTACAGTAACTACCTAAATTAATTGAGGTATTTACATCGTGTAACCGTCCGAGTAACGCCAGTCTTCATGTTGGACGAAACGCATGTCTTGATGATCTGTAACGCCTGTCTTGATGGCACCCGGACGTTGTACTGTTGCAGGCCTTTCTTGAGCCTTTCTCCGAGTGGGCCTCCATAGAGTTCTCTGAGTTTGTTGGGCCGACTCGTTGTGCTGGGCCTACCCGGATGGGCTCCCCTCGTCAAATATGTATTGTCAAAAAAATAACATCGAATATAACCAATGACATAATACAAATGCTTGTCGCTCAATCTATTTTTCGGATCGCGGATTGTCCTGATTGCAGTAGCGAGGAGGACACGCTGTCGATGTTGAGATCGGCGAGCAGCGCGTCAATCTCGTCGACGTGGCTCAACTTCCGCTAGCGCGTGAGCTGCTTCGGATAGCAGTGGTGGTGGGGCCATGCAAGGAGGAGGAGATTGCTAGCGGCGGCGGCGTCGCACCCTCCGTGACGCGGCTGCGTGTGCAAGGTGGAGGCCCATGCGGGGGAGGCCGGTTTGGAGGAGGACGCGGTAGAGATCGTCGGGTGGTAGGGGAATGCAGCGCGATCCTCGATGGTGTTGCGGCACCGAAAGGTCACGGCAGGGTGGCGCTTGGCGGTGGCAGGTGCTGACAGCGGGAGGAAATGAGACGGCGGTGGTGCAGAAAGGGGCGGCAGCGGGAGGAGATGGTCCCGCCCCTGTGTTCTGGCGCCGCGCATCCTGCACGCCTTTGCCGCTGTCGGGCCTTGTCGGCTTCTTGTCAGCAACCGTGCCACTTGTAGAGTGAAAGAGACGGAGATGCACGAGCGATGCGCTGGGAGAGTGGCGAGAGGAGCGTGGGATCAAGGGAGGGCAGCGCGGCCTGGATCATCGTAGGGCAGGATTATTGCTTCGTTGGATGGTATAGCCAGACCATCAACTGCATTGCATCGAAGGATACAATGGCAGTGGCGCACGGGCACGGCCAAAGAGTGGCATGGGCGGCAGCGGCCACGCGTGGTGCATTCGGGAGAGAGGGTGCTAGAGGGTATAACAATGGCTATGGTGAGTAATTGCTATCAACTTTAAGTAAGGGTAATGATGGGTAATTACTTTCAACTTTAAGTGAATGGCATGGTGTGTAATTTTTAGGTGACGGACCATCAAAGTAATATTAGCCATTGGATGATCATGATCGAACGGTGTAGATTGAGTCGAAGATAAAAGGGAAAAACTCTCCCTTTTATAAGGTAATATAGATGAGAAATGTGTGTCGGTTAGGTTTTATTTAGTGAGATGCTACCAAGAAGATGATCTCACAAGTTTTAGGTGTGGATGATATCAAATATTGAATGGTCATCAAGTTGAGAAGGGCAAACTCAAGATAAGCGTCATATGTGGACATGTGATTAAAGCTTGTGATTCATCAAGTGTTGATGAATATATGAAGATGGCTACAAGAGAGAATGATAGAGTTTGTAGAATGAAGCACAAGTGATCAAGTAATTTGGTGAGTAATGTTCATCATGCCTGTGAACTAATTATGTTTCATATGTTTAAAAAGTGTGCGATTAGGTTTACCTCATAATGCTACATCAAGACGATAGTCTCTCCAAAGCTCAAGTAAAGATGACATCAAGTATTGATGGTCATCAAGATGCATTGAGTATCACTATAAGCTTTGCAGGATGCTCAATATGATGGTAATACTCAAAAAGGTCTAGGTGGTCATCATGTGATGATGAACCTCAAGCAAAACTTCAATGTTGATAAACACTAAGAGATGATGACACCAATGTGTGCAAGTCCAAGTCGAGCATTATGTGAAGACATATATTTGAAGATTATGGTCCATCAATCTATGGTGGACAAACTAGTGAAGATGTCATCAAGAGAAGACTTCCCATATTGGTTTATTGGGTGAGCATATTGAAAAACTTCATCAAGTAAAGAAGATTGAAGAAAGATTTCGACATGGAGCAAGGATGATTGCGTTCATCAAGCTCAAGTGGAGTACTTAATGCAAATGTATGCTTAGCTAGGTGTTTCTAGTTTTACTAGTCTCAAGGTATTGAAGCGAGACCAGGTCATAGGATAGATAGCTGTTCTACCATACGGACGGCACAAGTGAGTCATCAAAGACCAACAAATGAATGGTTGGATCACATAAGTTTAAACCAAGATATACAAAGAAAAGGACTTCTCGGTTCAGATCAACCGTTTGTGTTCTAGGCAGTTTTTTGCTGTACTAAAATTTGCAATCTCAAAACCTCCAAGATTAGGTGCTGAACTCACCAAATTTGAATCGCAGAACCTCCGAGTTGGAAGTTTGAACCTTCGACATCGCCTCCCTGAATGTGTTTTAGTTGAGACTTTTGAATCTCGGAACCTCCGAGTTTCCTCTCTATCCACACTGATATAACTATTGGTTTGAATTTTAGAACCTTTGAGTTTGGTTCCAGAACCTCTGACTTAATGATGATGGGTTATAAGTAGCTACCTTGTCAAGCTTGAGGAGTAAGTCGCTGCCCCTAAAGAACATTCCTTGAGTCCTTCTTGTTGCTCCCTCTCACTTAATAGCCTCTAAGGCATGTGTTGCTTTTAGTGAGATGCGAAAAGAGTTTGTGTATATCGAACCAATTATATGAACACATGTTAAGGAACATGGGGTTGGACTAACCTAACTTGAGACACTGCTAGAACATTATTTTAGTTATCATCAGTAGATCACATGCAATGTGTATGCTATGTCCTTTGACCTGAGATTGCCATATGTGCTTGAGATGTGTAATGGCTTACTTAGGGATTGTCAAATGCTACTCTGTAACTGGGTAGTTATAAAGGTTGCTTTCTTATTTGTCATGAAGCATGCTGTGAGGCATGGTCAATTGAGATGAGATTTGCCCCTCTCTATAATGAGAGAGATATCTTTGGGCCCCTCGACTGATCGGATCTAGAAATGTATGGCCATGCCACTTAAGGTTAAAGAGTTAACCTAGTAAAGAATTCCGAGACACGTGATCGAGAAAGAGCGGCTGAGCTCGAGCTTGAGCTTGACAAATATCATGAGGCAAAGGGAGTTGCATATATAACATTGTGAAGGTTCGTTCGATATGATCTTTATGTGCGTTTGAGAGTTGGCACTTCCTACTAGGGGCCGCTATCAATTAGTGACCGAGTAGGAATAGTCATGTCTAAATGTGCGTGAACCTATAGGGTCACACACTTAGGGGGCTGGAGCCTAATTCGGATTAGAATCCGAGTTAGACTGGGCATTGAGTCCTAATGGGCCTCTAACGTAGAAGCCCATTATGAGGATGCCTTTGGACGTTTTAGGGTCAGCCAATTCGGAATTCCCGAAACCCAGCCATCACTCCTCCCACGCCCAAATTTGCCCACTCGGATCTAGCAATTCGAGTGAGTGACGTTCCTCCTTGAACATGTGGATACCTTGGAGGCGTTGTGACTACGACGCTTGGACAAACTGTTCGAGGGAACCGCGAGGAGAGAAGGTAGTACGACTACAGCTGCACCGACGCGCTGCATTGACTCTATTTCTGCTACGGGTTTACGTGTCCAGTGGTAATCTCGTGATCTATTACTACAACAATTCCTGATTTACGTGGTAGAAATTTTTTATTTTACGCTAGTGTAGCCTATTCGTATCCCTTCAGCAATGAGATGGACATGGACCTTTTTTCGCGGCAACCACCATCTTGATCGGCGATGGGAAACAACAATGTCTTGGCATTCGTCTTGGCTTGGGGGATGAAACCAAAAGATACCGCCCCCAATATCTACCAATTCTCCAAGAGAGAGAATTGATGCAACAAAAAATTGAATCATGAGGATGCCTGGATCAACAACATGACACAAGGCCTATCCATTCAACACATTCATGACTTCTCTCTTTGATCCAAGCTGAGGAATGTACATTTGTCGGAAGGAACTCCAGATGACATTACTAGAAATTCACCACGCACAGCTCATACTCGGCTGCCTCGGCATATATGGCACAATTTGTGGGAGCCACGGCAACAATGATGCAGCCAACCATATGGAAAAACTAAGCTCCCCTAAATACACATTCTTTGCTTGGCTACTTATGCAAAACATAGTCTAGATGGTGGACTGACTAGACCAAAGGAGATGGCCAAATTATGGGGTTTGCTAATTGTGCAGAAGGAAACCGAAAACGGTGAATCACTTGCTCTTTAAATGCCACTACACGGTACGGATTTAGAACATGATTAAAGATTGGCGAGGTCTCGCCGGTCAGCAATCGAACATGTGGGAGGGGGGACCAACACGGTCAAATAGTGGTGGACGAACACAATCGGTGTGTGAGGTAAACGGGTAAAGGCAATGGCCTCCCTCGTGACGTTTGTCTCATGGAAAATTTGAAACGAATGTAACACATGTCTTTCGTAATATCTTGATCACGCCAATAATCGTCGCCTCCAAATCAAGAGCGAGGCGAGAAACTGGGCTAAGCATCTGAGTTGAATCATGCGGGGAGATTAAGACCTTTTGTATTTGTTCTTGGACTTTCAGGCCCCATACTTTGTAAGGGGATGTTTGGTTGGGCTTTTCAGCAGCTTTTCACTGGAAAAGCTGCAGCCCAACTAAACGGCTAGTTTTTCAGTAGTTTTTGCCAACGGTAGCTGTGGGTTTTGCAGTGTAAATTCAGCTGTTTGGAAAAGCTGCCTTCTACCAGCTTTTTGTAATGTGTTGAATTCAGTGCTCATTTTCCAAAATGCTCTAGATTGTTTGGATCAATCAAAAGCTATATGCTCACTTTCCCACAGCTAACAGCAGCTTTGTCAACAGCCGCAGCTCAACCAAACAGACCCTAATACTCATTATTTAATGAGATGAGGTAAAAAAATTGTTTCCGTTCCGGAAAAATCTGGTCTCACGGTCCATGCTAATCTGGTCTCGCAGCCCATGCCCAGGCTGACCCCTGCATCCATTCCTCGCCATGTGTTTCCATTCCCGTCCAGGTCAGTCACGTGATCAACAAGTCGCATGTATGCTCCAAGACTGCAAAATGCACTCGTAGAGCTACTAACTCCAGTCGTTGGTCACGGCACGCACGGTGAAATTGCGAAGTGCACGGCAGCGACTGAGAGAGTGACGACCAGCGTTCTTGCCTAACCCGGCGCGGAGGAGCTAGTCACTCGCCGTCGTCACGTTTCCTAGGCACTGACTGGTCGGCGGCAGCGCCTAGTCACTTTTCTTAAGTTTGTTTTCTCGAGCGTGACACGGACCGGTTAATCAAAGAACTTGTTGCAAAGTTTGCGGCACGATCGCTGACTACTGACCTGCCGGCCCCAGAGACCGGAGTGGCGACGGATCGACGTACCTGGAAGTCGAAGGCGTGGTCTGACAGTCTGACTACGCATCGTAATGGTAACTGATACATATTTGTCGTGTCCGTCGACAGCACGGATCTGATCTGCCATGTGTAACGAACGACAATATTCACGTCAAAAGTTACTCACGATTGTGTGCTCTTCTTTTCTCCGGCCACGCACGCGCAGACACGAGACGGCATCCTCGCTGAAGGAGCGGTGTTACTACACTACGTAGTAGATGCGTACGTAGAATAAGCAAGGGTACTCTCTCTCAGCCATGAATGCGGTCATGGCAAGCCATGTACATTCATTTTGCGGTAGCGAGACAACAGACCGGTAACCATAACCAAGAACGTCATAACTGATAAGTCCATCATGAATACACCAGACTATCAACCAACGAACAACCGATCCATGTCTACATTGGACTTGGACAGTGGCTCCGAGTACGTATGGCGCTGTGAGTGTCAGCCTGTCAGGTGGCTGGTGTGGTACTTGAGCCGCATGGCCAATAATAATATCTATAGCATTTATTTTTAAATACTTTTAGATGAAGTAACATGTTTTTGAAAACACTCTTGTAGCAATAAATTTACTCAAACCAGAGAAAATTCATGTAGAGTGGACGCCTGTAGCGGAGATTGTTGTAGCCTTAGATCAATTGGACGCAGCAGATCGGATAGCATACGTGACGTTTGTGCGTTAAGCCAGGTTCAGAACGTTCTGAACACGGATTTTCTATATGAAAATTATTTTGTAACCTAAGATTTATTTGCCAGCGATTGTCGCCGTCACAGATCCGCGTGGCGTCTCCCGTCCTTAAATAATCGTGTGCCCAGAAACGTGTTTTCCCCCACAGAATTTCCGTTTTAGGGCGAGCAGCGGAGAGAGCTCCTCGCTTCTCATCCTCCTCTCCAAACACTCTCCACAAGATTTCTGTCTCCTCCTCTCTCGTCCCCTTCTGCCCCCGTGCGCGTGACCTGAGGTAAGCGCAATGGCGGCGGCGGCGGTGGCGGTGGTGAACGGCTCCGGTGGCGACGCCAAGGCCGAGTTCGCGGAGATATACAACAGACTCAAGGAGGAGATGCTCGAGGACCCCGCCTTCGAGTTCACCGACGAGTCGCTCCAGTGGATCGACCGCGTAATGCTTCCGTCCCTTCCCTTATCTCTCTTTCTGGGGTTGCGGCTGTTGGTTTGATCTACTTTTAGAGTCGAGGAGGCCTACATCCTCGCGTCGAAGCTTAGAATTTCTACCGGACTTTCGGGCCTTTGGGTGATCGTGAAGGATCTGATGACTGACTGACCGGTGAAATTCTTCTGGTCCCTGCAATTTTATGTTCCTGATGGCAGAATGGTATGGTGCAAGGATTTTGGGGGTAGCAGAGTATGAAGGCTCAGTAAGGATTTGCAGTTTAGCATCTGCAACTCTCGAAATAATAATTTCTAAACAATTTTTTTTACTCGTAGTCACCTTAATTTGGTGAGTTTCCGCATGATTCCTGGCATTTGAGTTGTTCCAGTTCCTGTAACACACTGAACAAATCTAGTTCAGAAGGAGTATTTGATAGGCTGCAGGTGGAGCGTACCATCTAGGATTCACTTACTTTATAAACTATAGACATACAAAATCCATAAGCTATACTCCCTCTGATTCATAATATAAGTAGTTTTAGGTTTGGGCAGAAGAATTAAGGAGGGGTTAGTTAATGTACTAAATGACACTATTATCTTTGTCTCTCATGCAATAAATAATCTAGGATATGCAAACATGAGAAAAGAGCTCATTAACCATAACAATTAAAGAGGGGTAGATAGGAAAAAACTGACATAAATGTACATTAGAGCCCTAGAACTACTTATATTTTGATAAACCTCTTGAATCTTAAAACTACTTATATTATGAATCAGAGGGAGTATTACCGTAACTCCTTTTTTCACAGTTCACTTTTAAATCTGTGCAATCATGAATGAAGTTTGAGGAATCATCGGTATCTCTTAAAAGAACTCAGATAATTGTTTTATACGAGTTTTAAAAAAAAACTCAAATTAGATTGCTGCCTAGACAGAACTGAGTTGGTTACATCTTTTTCCATTGTCAAATTGAGTTGTGCCTGTGCGAGGCTAAATTTCCATTGAAAGAAAATGATCAAAAATCTTAAGTACTACTACTGCCTAAGTGCCTATGGTCACATATTCTTGTCATTTTTCTGTATATATGATTAATGGAATCTGAAATATTTACAGATGACATGGATGTCCTTGTCATAAAAGAAAATAGTAATACTATCATCATCGTATACTTCATTGACTGAAATTTATTGTGATAAAGCCACATCTCAGAGACTGGAAAACTGAAAACACCAATGGACTGTGTCTATGTTTTATGTTAAGTCACTTTCCATTGGTTAGACAGTAGAAGTATTACAGATAAAAATAAAATGGGAGAGCATCCCACAGTTTTCAGTAGAGGTTGAAGCTTAACCTTTTACAATTAAGCCGGTCACACTTGTGCTAGTTAAGTGATGAATCATTTCCATTGGCTGTTGTTAATGGGTCCATATTGATGGTGCTCAATGGATGGGTATTACAATTGGATGCTCTGTGATTCTCCATTTTATTCCCATATTCATTTGCCAGTGTTTGTGCCTTCTAGTCTGAAGAAAACTACCCATAGAAATTATCTATTGGTGTTCTTTATCAATTTCTGAAATGAATAATTTCTGCAATTATGATTAGAATAATGCAGGCTAAGTTAACAACCTTTTTTAAACTTTTTTCTTTCACTTGGAGTAGATGCTTGATTACAACGTCCTTGGAGGAAAGTGCAACCGTGGGCTCTCTGTCATCGATAGCTACAAGATATTGAAGGGTCTAGATGTTCTGAGCAAGGAGGAGACATTTCTTGCCTGCACCCTTGGTTGGTGCATTGAATGGGTAACACTTTCTCCTCATTGTTGCTTTGGAGGTATTTTGCTAAAAGCTGCAAATCTCTACTACGATGGCGCCATTGATGGTTCTTGATCATTTTGCAGCTTCAAGCCTATTTTCTTGTGCTTGATGATATCATGGACAACTCCCAGACACGTCGTGGCCAGCCTTGCTGGTTTAGGGTGCCTCAGGTTAGTTGAGAGCAATTATCCTTCTTATGTACCAAATATATAGAGTTACTACTTTGATGGCTATATTGAGGCTTTACTTCAGAAGGATTTAGTGTTAGCAGCACCAAATATTGAGCAAACAACTGTTCATCTGTTAAGCAATCTAGTTCCATTCTCCATGTTTGTACTTGATCTCATCAAGAGAAGTGATTTAGACTATTGACTTATTGAGCTTCCGCAGGCTGTTTTTAATCTCTTTTGTCGATAACAAATAGATGCTTTCATGTTTTTTACTTTTAACCTATCAAACCAATTACCTGTATTTTGTTGTTCAATAGGTTGGCCTCATTGCTGTAAATGATGGGATTATCCTTCGCAACCACATTTCACGAATCCTTCAACGCCACTTCAAAGGAAAACCTTATTATGTTGATCTCATTGATTTGTTCAATGAGGTAACCATATCCTCTGACATGCATATACATTCACACCAAATTTAATTTGCGCTTCTTACAAGTGCCTGATGCTCTATTTTTGTATCTCTAGGTTGAGTTCAAGACAGCTTCAGGCCAGTTGTTGGATCTTATCACTACTCATGAGGGAGAAAAGGATCTCACAAAATATAACTTGACTGTGTAAGTTCATGTTGCAGTAACTTCTACACGCTTTGTTTCTTTGCAGGCTTTACTGTGTCTATGTTTGTAACCGTAGATGTGAAAATTCTTGATCCACTCTCCCTGTGTAGCTTCCAGATGAATTCTTTGCATGATTTCTTTAGTAACTCATTGGGACATAATCTCTACCTGTTCATGATTTCTTGAATGTTTGACACTTTGAACAGTCACCGGCACATTGTCCAATACAAGACGGCATACTATTCGTTTTATCTTCCAGTAAGTGTTAGCATTCTATATGAATTTTTATATTGTCTGGTTGGTAACTGTAAAGTAGATGCAAATAGTAACAATATTCTACTATACCCAAGGTTGCATGTGCATTGCTTCTGTCTGGTGAGAATTTGGATAACTTCAGTGATGTAAAGAACATTCTTGTTGAAATGGGAACATATTTTCAAGTCCAGGTAAAATCTTATTTTTTTTGTAAGAGGAAATAATATTTATTGGTTTATATTGGACTGTCACTGATAAATAAGTTCTTTTTACAGGATGATTATCTAGATTGCTTTGGAGATCCTGAATTTATTGGCAAGGTTAGTGCATGTACCTGTTGTACTAACTTGAATGGGTAGAACTATTACGTAGTCAAGGCTTTTTTTCTTTATGACTTCTGATTTGATCTATATGAACTCTTACCACAGATCGGAACTGACATTGAAGACTACAAGTGCTCCTGGTTAGTTGTGCAAGCTCTTGAGCGTGCTGATGAGAGCCAAAAGGGGATTCTATTTGTAAGTGCTATTGACTAGGTACTTTTTACCAACCTAAAGGCACTCTCTGAACCGTTCATGTCTGATCGACAGGAAAATTATGGAAAATCAGGTCCTGAGTCTGTTGCAAAAGTGAAGGATGTGTACAAACAACTTAATCTAGAGGTTTGTCTTCACCATTCTCTGTATTTATCATTTATCTCATAACTTAAATGGTTCACTCTGGATATCATGCATATCAGCATTTGGCATGAAGGATCAGCATCCCTGATGTCTTGATTAATAACAAACATTACACATGACTGGTTCTAATTTGGTTGAAGATGCCTGAAACAGTACCCGAATGAGGCATATTCATTTAGCCATGACAGAACCAACCTGACACCTTATTGTTACATTCTATTTCTGTTGACGTCATTTTCTCATTTATACTTCAGGCAGTGTTTCACGAGTATGAGCGGGAGAGCTACAATAAGCTGATTGCCGACATTGAGGCCCAGCCAAGCAAAGCAGTTCAGAAAGTTCTGAAATCCTTCCTGGACAAGATCTACAGGAGGCAGAAGTAGAGCTAGCTCATGGAGAAGCGGCTCCGCCGTTGCTTGCGTTGGTAGAGTTGATGTGGACGAGTAACGTGTTCTATGTCGTTATGTGTGTGATGGTTGTATCGTACTGTACTGTACAGCGTGCTATTCCCGGCAACAATATAGTACAGTGCTATTTTAGATGTGTGTGGACTTCTTGTCATTACCGTGTCCTGTTCTCTGATATTTTCATCCTACCCTTCCTGTCCAATTCCTGGCCTGCAATTTGAAGGGGAGAGTTTCAGACGATCCATATACAATTTTACATTCCAAGACGACTGAATCGTCAGACAAACAGCGTTGTTCGAAAGATCCGGGTGACTTCATGGCGACGATGTGCCAGATGACACAGGGGCTCACGAAATAGGTTGGTTGAGCAGAGGGGCAACGACTAATAAAATCATCTTGAAAGCAGCTACGTGTGCCCTCTTCTGGTCCATCCTAGCAGGTACAAAGGCTACCATAGAATATTGCATCAGCATTCTACATGAAGACGCCAACCCTTGGTAGGAGGTCCGCTGCAATGGAGATCCAGAATGGAGATGCTAGCCCCTGGCAGGAGGTTCGGGGTGACGGAATTTCAGGACGGAAATACCAACCCCTGGTAGGAGGTCCATGGTAATGGAGGTCTAGGATGAAGACACCACGAATGCCACCTTTGACAGGAGGTCTAAGGTAATGGAGGTTCGAGCTGAGTAGTCAATTGAGGGTGCCATAAGTTACCTGATAACAAAAACTGAACTGACTGAAATTAATTCAGTTTTCTAGTTTTGACAACCAAAATATGAACCAAAACCGATTTAACTCCCTATTTCAGTTTTGCTGGTTCGGTTTTCGATGGGGTTTTGGTTTTTTGGTTTTTGTGATGACTAGCCTGACTTGCAGACAGCCAGAGGATATTTGAGTCACGATGTTATTTTCGTCGTTATTAGCATGTTTCTTTGACTCGGTTGGTAGCCTTAGGGCTTTTTTCTTATTCGTTATGAACTTTGTAATAATGGTACTTGTTAGGTTGTGTGCATCCTTTTGATATAGAGGGCCAAAAAATTAATAAATTATTCCTTTTCAAAAAAGAAGAAGCATGCGTCCGTGGGAGCTTGAGGATACGTACTCCTATATCCCTTTCAAAAAGAAGCACGACAAACCAACGGGTCTGAGAAGGAGAATTCTGGGAGCTCGTATGCTCCACACACGCATGACGGCATGAGTCCTGGTGCTCCGTCGCCCACTAGTTGGATGGCCCATTAGGTGCAGGGAACTTCCCTTTCTCCTTCCTTCTTCATCGAGCACCTGGATTTTGAGGCTGCTTGGTTTGCAGGCAAGCCAGTGTCTTGACAATTCTAAAACTTGCCAAAAGTTGACAACCTTTTAGGACTATCGCAAGGACGGGCAAGGCATTTTGTAGTCATCCAATTGGTAGATTTTTTTAGGCTTGCCCAAACATTAGCTAGTCAAATTTTGACCTCTTTGTGTCTCATCTAGAACGAGGACCTACTTCTCCCCGGTCACCTTCACTACTCCTCCTTGACCACGCGTGGCCGACGGTAAGCTTGCTATGCCATGGTCAATCCAACCCACCCACCGTCATTCTAACATTTCTAGCCTCTTGCCAAGATGCCCTCTACCACCGCCAATTGCTGGAGTGCCATCTCCCATCATTCATCTACATACTGGGTTTCGATGGACCAATTTCTAACCTAGTGAATCCTAACCCCATCGCCCATCACCTAAGAAAAAGCTTGTGTGATGGAGGAAGAAAACAGTAATCGATTAGCCAACGTGAAGGGGAGGGGGGCTTGACACACGATTGCGTGTAATATATATAAATCACAGAGATTCTGGTCAGTCCTTGAAAACTCAAATTTTTCAAAAAGAGCCCAAAATGCACATGTAAGTGCAACTTAGAGACGTGGAAATCTAATGTCCTTGGCTTGAACCAAAGCAATCAAATTTAGTCATGACCAGGAGACTTCCGCGAGGTAAAAGGCGTGTTTGGTAGGTTGTATGAAGTGGCAGATCCAAAAATGCACAACAAAGGGAGATGTGCTTGAGTTCTCTTATACACGTCTGCTCTCTTGTACATTTGGACTAGTCTGGTGCTATAGTCCTCGTAGACTTGGTCCTAGGACCATCCTTAGTTGCATGAACCACGGTAAGACCCGACGGATGCAATACATAGTTGATTGGTTCCCACGGCTAAGCTAGCTCGCTAGTTAAAGCATCTCTTAGCTAGACCATGGAGCAACACATAATTTGGAACTTTTTTAAAATATTATTTTTTTCCTAAATCGCACGGGTACAACACTAAATGAACAAATTTCAAAAATGGCGAATGGTCGGCGTGCCAGTCGCTGAAATGCTCAGATCGGCATTCCAATTGCCGATTACGGGCTGGGTTGGCGTCCCGTACGCCGAAAATCGAAGTCGGTACCCCGTGCGCCGATTTTTCTCGCAGTCGGCAAGCCAATCGCCGACTAGCTCCAAGTCGGCATCCCGTTTGCCGACTAGGGCCAAGTCGGCACTTACCCGGCCGATTCCTCGGCCCGCCCGCAGAACGCGCACACACGCACACACGCGGGCTCAGGCGAGCGGCGGCGGCTGGGGCGCGGCTTGAGGGGAGGGCGGCGGCCGGGGGCGCGGCGAGGAGAGCGGGGAGGCCGGCGGCGAGGTGAGCGCGGCTGCCGACGGCGAGGCGAGAGCGACGACCGGCAACGAGGCCGTGGGGTGGCGGCGCGGCGTGGGAGAGAGAGGAGGAAGAGAAAAGGAGGAGGAGAAGAAGAGAAGAAGGAGGAAGAAGAGAAGAGGAAGGGAGGAGGAGAAGAAGAGAAGAAGGAGGAAGAAGAAGGAGGAAGAAGAGGAAGGAGAAGAAGAGAAGAGGAAGAAGAAGAGAGGAAGAGAAGAAGAGGGGCAAAATTTCTCTGCGGAATTTTTCGTCCGTCAGGTAAACCCTAATTTAGAAAAATTTAGCAAAATTTGTCGATTTAGTTTATTAGTTACAAAATTTTGTCTTGTGTAGCTTAGTATTAGTATGGTAGTTTTGAGGTAGAAATAAGATTAATATGTTAGGTATATTAATCTACCTGAGACGTTTTAGAATAATGTACCTGCAGCATTTTAGGAATTCAATTCCATCTATAATCGCATATGTCACGATTTGATCATAGTTATACAGAACTAGGAAAATATGGAAGAAATAGAAGTGGTGTACGATTCTAAAATATTATTATTTAAAATATTGTTATTATAGATTAGTTGAACATACATAGCTACGTATTACGAGTCTCCTAAATTTTGAACATAGGGAAATTTTACGAAATGATATTACGGATGACAAGAATGTCTGATATGGTCAAATTCAAGATTTTCTATGGTTCTGGAGAAGTGAGGACGAACTCGAATGGAGTTGATCTTAGTTCATTCAGTTACACTGTATTGCCTCTGCAAAATCCCGAGTCGATGAACATTAGAGAAGCGAAAGACTGGTTCACCCGTAGCTTTGCTCTTGATACGGACAAGTATAGCGTCAGCATTCAAGCTGTATTTACAATGTCATTAAGTTCTTTGCGCTGGGATCTGATGTCCGTTGAAAGAACGAAGGAGTGGACTTCTTAGCTTAGGGTCTGTAGCGGTCGTAAGGATGATCCTGTTGCGTTGGTGCAAACTATTCTGAAAGATCAAACGGGGTATCATTGTACAGCGTATGAAGAAGATCACATAACTGCATCAGCGCAAGGGGTAACAGAGTACGGAGCCGGAGAGCATTCTGAATCAGTGATTCCGGGAGGAATGAGACCTAACCATGGTCCTACCGGGCGGGCGGACGAAGCTGAAGAATTCGAAGAGTTGGTGGAGGCTATGAAGTGGGAAGATCTAGCGGGCGTTGCACAAGATGACGACGAGGAGGCCGATGATAAAGATAGTGCTGAGGACGAGGAGACTTCTGATCATCAAAATCCTAGCGGGTGGGACCAAGAATTATTGGGTGGTATGCATGTGACAGATGGGTATGAGTCATCATGGGAGTTCAGAAGCAATGAGATAAAACATGGCACCATGTATCACAACAAGCTTGAATTAAAAGATGCAATTGTTCTATGGGGTATGTCCACGCAAAGAACATTTTACGTTCAGGTGTCTACCCCGACCCAGTACACCGCAAAGTGCAACAGTATTGGTTGTCCTTGCTCTGTGCATGCTCACGTCCCGAAGTACGAAGTGACTTGGATTGTTAGTAAAGTAGTGCCTCATAACTGTGTTCGATCCAACGTCCTCGCGGAGCATCGTAACATGACTTCAAGTCTGACTGCAAGATTGATGTTCGTCGAGATAGTGGAGAAGAAAGATATGGAAGCGAAATATATTCAGGTAGCAATAAAGAACAAGTACCAGTTCTCAATCAGCTACGGAAAGGCATGACGTGCTAAACAGAAAGCAATGGAGATGCAATTTGGGAATTTCAGAGATTCGTATCACAACCTTCTGTACCTATTGTGGACACTACAAGGCAGGAACCCAGGCACGTATGTGGACATCAAGTATACTTTGTCGTCCGAGTCACCTGGATTTAAAGAGATGAACCAGGCTTTTTTCTCCTTCGGAGCTTGCATTGAAGCATTTAACCATTGTCGATCTTTGCTGTGTGTTGACGGTACATTCTTGACAGGCAAGTATAGGGAGCAAATCCTTACCGCTATTGGAGTGGACGGCAACAACCAAATTCTTCCACTGGCTTTCGCATTTGTTGAAGGTGAGAACTACGCGAGCTGGCTATGGTTCTTCAGAAGACTGAAGCGAGGTGTTGTCAAAAATCGACCGAACGTGTGCATACTCCATGACAGGCATCCCAGTATATTGAAGGCCGTGAAGACTCTTACAAACCCGGGACCGGATGAGTTTGAACCCTGGGCTGATATGCAAAGCCGCTGGTGTATTCGCTATCTGGGGGCAAATTTCTACAGGCAGTTCAGAAACAAACGCCTTATGAATCTCTTCAAGTGGCTATGCAAACAGAATCAGCAGAAGAAGTTCTACAAACTGTGGGCTAAGCTTGATGAATTCACTAAAACAAAGTTAACTCAGCAGAGGAAGAAAGCCGCGACAATTGTAGTAGCAACGGATGAGGAGCCGATAGAACTGTGTGCTCTACCTGATATTGACCCCCCCGGTGTTAAGAGGAAGAAGGGTGGACGAATCAAGACCTTCTCTGAGTGGATCGAGAGTGAGCCGAAGGAGAGATGGTCCTTGCTCTTTGACACTCACGGTGCGAGATACGGTATCATGACTACCAACCTGGCGGAGGTGTACAATTGGGTACTTCACAGACAACGTGGTTTACCTTTAGTTGCTATAGTCGAGAGCATACTTCATGGCACAATTCGGTACTTCCAAGAGAGGTATCAGATAGCTGCATTGCACATGACCACCTACACTGAAACTCCTTTCAGCGTGACTGTCATGCAATACATGGAGTAGAAGATAGCAAAGGGAAAGATGCACACTGTCATAAGGATTGGCAACTGCAACATAGGTACGAAGTTTGACTACGGGATAAGACAGGTTTTGGAACCGCAAATGAGGTTCGGACGTTCGAGGTTACTTTCGGGTGTGAAGAAATTCCAACCTGTAACTGCACATGCAATAAGTCTTTTCTTCTACACAAGCCGTGCTCGCATGTGCTAGCCGCGTGTGGGCTAATTGGTATGGACTCTTCCTCTTTCATGTCACCGTTTTATTTCAAGGAGTCCGTCTTTGCAACATGGAGCGGTGAACTTATTGGATTCCGTGCTGTCGACAACTTCACCACAGTAGAAGAGGATCAAAAGGAATACATACCGCACTGGAGCCTACTTCATGACAACAAGGGGCGGCGTAGAGTTCGTCGAATTCGCAACGACATGGATGAGTCAGAGGTTGGGGGCCCACAAGATAGTGCTTGCATTGTGCTGCTTATGGCCATTGGAAGAAACATTGTCCTAAGTTAAAGGACGAAGCGGGAGGTGATCCAACGGCAAGTACATCGGCAATCCCTTCTACTGGGACTGGACGAGGGCGTGGACAACATGCCTTCGTGGAGTGAGAACAACGCTTCGTCCTGTTACGTCCTGAATAATGATTTGTACTTTTCCAGTAATGTTCGAATTGTAGTACTCTGTTTGAATATGACAATGTTTGTAATAATTGTAGTGAACTTCTAATATGTGCGTGCTTTCTCTGTTTTATTATGTAATTGAACTTCTATGTTGTAGTCTCGTACTGTGTTCGGAAATGTTTGTAATGATTCTAGTGAACTTCTAATATGTGCATGCTTTGTTCCATTCAATTATGTACTTCAATTTTTTTCTTGTACCGTATTCAACTACTGATATGCAGTACTGCTTGACATGTGCTAAGTGTTACCATCCTGCAACAGGCTTGCAGGTATGACGGACTTCGAGTTGCTCGATGCACGGGTCGACAATAAGCACCAAGCGAAGAAGATTGCCGACGGCGACTTCAGCCCGGTTTTCAGGACCCGTACCCCCCGTGTGGCATTGAGGATCCACCCAGCGTGGATCAACAGGTACATCTACGCGAGACCCCATGTAAGCAAGTCATTTTCTTATTTAATATGCGTTCAATTTTACTGGTTGGAATGGGCGGGTCTACTCTCGCTGGCACGGATGGTGGAGGGCACAGACGAGGACTACTAGCTCCTCGGTGAGGACGAGAAACCTCACGACATGGAGGTCAGGTCTAGACGGTTTCCTTTCGACAGTGCTTTGTTGACATGCCTCGTCGATCGATGGAGGCCGGAGACCCATACCTTCCACTTTTCTTGGAGAGAGATGGCCCCGACGCTGCAGGACGTGTCCTACCTGCTAGGTCTCCCGATTGTGGGGACAACGGTTGGACCTTTGGAGGCTTCACCCACATGGCGAGTAGATCTCGTGCAGCGCTTCGCAGTTGTTCGTCCCCACGATGATCCCCTGCCTCCTGTAGACGAGCACCAGAAACACGGCCCAAAGTGGGCATGGTACCGGCGGTTCGAGGTAAGTGCGAACAACATATCTCGGTCATACATTTGTTTTCTAAAGTTGTAACCAAATGAGTATTTCGTGTAGCTAGCAGAGCTTGGTTGGCCTGGTGAGCACTTGACGAACCACCAGGTCACTCGTTCGTTGGAGGTGTACATCATGTGGCTTTTTGGCTACGTGATGTTCACGAACTCTCACGGCGACACAGTCGATGCGCGTCACATCGAGATTGCGAGACAGATAACGGACGCGCAGGACCCCAGCGATGTCCCACCCAGGAGTTGGGGATCGGCCGTTCTTTCGGCCGCTGTGTGATGCCTGCACGAGGACTACGAAGAAGCCATCCTTGCTGGGCTGCCCCCCTTCTGCTGCAAGTTAGTTGTTCGTATTAGTATGTTATGAATGTTACACAATCTATTAGCATCATTACATTACGTACTTTGCAGGTTAATTCTAAGCAGTAGTATGTTATGAATATTGCACAATATGTTTGCGACATTACATTATGTACCTTGCAAGTTTGGTCGTACGAGCGTTTCCCTATAGGGAGACCATTTATGAACGCGGACGAGCCTTACGGAGTTGAGTTGTAGTACAACAACCCACTCAGGGACCTACTTTCGGTTCACTGTGGACACGGCGTCGGGTAAGTTCGTGCATATGACCGTACGTACTTTTGCTATGTCAATTTGATGGTTGCAACTTACATACTCCTGCTCTCATTCTATAGCCACAGTTCGCGTCCGCACAGCTCAGAAACTGCTAGCTCGCGTTCACGGAGCAGTTCGACTTCTTGCCTTGCGAGAAGGTCACGTGGGAGCCTTACACTGAGGAGGCGAGGCTCTATCATGCTCCCCACGGCCTTTCTCCACTGTGCACTAGGGACGATGCATACTGGATGACAAGGAAGAAATTGGTCTTCGACATCTTCGTTGAAGACTACGCTGTGCATCGTGTGATGCGACAGTTCGGCCTACACCAGGACGAACCACCGTCACACGCAGTTTCTCTGGATCGTGCCACTCATGGGTACGTCCAATTTATCTTCTATTTATGGAATCAACAAAATTGCGTACATATCTTCAACTTTCAAAATTTGTAATTTTGCAGGTGGTCTCGTAGAGGGGGGTCTGTTAGGGCACAGGAGTGGACACAGCTCCTGCACCCTTACATTCAGGCTTGGGGGGGGGCGGGTACGAAAGATTGTTGGGAGGAGTCTAGAGCCTTCGACCTTCAGGCCCATCGGGCTTACCTCCAGTGGCATGTTGCTCGGACTCGCATTTACCTTCTGCCATGCATGGAGCGTGAGGAGATCCAGCCAGCACGGACCACAGATTTGTACCCACTAGACAGTGCACGTCTGAGGGCCAATGCGGTATGTTCTACGACGTGTTTGAAAATATATGTTAAATTACTTTTTTCCTCTCTAACAACATCTTACGTACGTGCAGACTGAGGTGGCACGTGAGCTTCACGACCACATCACGACCGAACTAGCAAGATCGAG
Source organism: Stipa capillata (assembly GCA_019208055.1). NCBI lineage: Eukaryota > Viridiplantae > Streptophyta > Magnoliopsida > Poales > Poaceae > Stipa > Stipa capillata. The sequence continues at coordinate 152,818 of JAGXJF010001840.1, read as the reverse complement.
GACAAGAGAGGACTCTACTGCGTGGTCTCGTGCAGAGGAGCTCTGCCGTAGTTTGCTCCGCGCTCTTTCCTGCACACGGGCGTCAGATGTGGACGACCCACAGAGAGGACGTGGACCACACCACCCTCAAAGGCTGTCCGCGATGCAGACTACTCCCCCAGCTCCTTCATAGGCCGGTGGGTCGTCCTGGCAGGCCCAGCCTCCCACAGGTCCTTCACAGGCCGGTGGGTCGTCCTGGCAGGCCCCACAGCAGGAGGTCAGGCAGCTGTTTCCCTGGGACATGCCGTCGAGCTCTCAGTGCACACCTACACAGTTTCTGTGGCGCCCCCGGATTTTAAGCCGGGAACTCCCTCGTGATTACTGTATCGGTCCCTGGATCAGTAGCCGACACACACGAGTTAACCTGTATATCATCGACATACATGCGTAAACATTTAAATAGACCGATAAGGTCGATAATCTGATACCTGTAGCCCAACGGCTAGAAATCTGCAGCGGAAATTCAGCGGAGGGATGGCCCATCAATATGCCATACCCGACAGGCAACTGACTGGGGTTACGCCCTAGCTTTCGCGATCGTAAGCTTCTTCGGACTTGACGTCTCCTTCGTCTGGCCAAATCAACAAGCCAGGTGAGTACATGGAATGTACTCGCAAGCTATTCCCACATGAGGAAATATACGGCAATATTTCATGCAGGGAATTGTTCAAGGGATAGCTCTACCCTAAGTTGCAAGTTGTGCGGAAATGTAAGTTCTTGTTCGAAATACTAAGTAGTAGATTCAAAAGCATTCTCGAAATCACATTCGTCTCTGTCGAGACAGCATTCGGTGCCGGATGATCCAGCAAAACAGTCGTCCACTAGAGGTCGGTAGCTCCATCTACCGCCTCGAGCAATCCTTACCACCTACCCGCGCTACCGCCTCGCGGCCCAGGCTAGGTTTCCTCTTCCGCAGTTCCTCGCTACCAGACTGTAGCTTAAACTGCTCACTGTGGACACATTATGCCCACGTCCTTAATCCCATTTCCCAGCTTTCACAAACCAAACTCAGTCTAACCAGTGTGTGGCCTTACCAGTTCGTGTCCATGACTGAGGACGCGGCTATTCGAATAGTTTTAACCCTCTGCAGAGGTGGTACGGTTTTACCCACAAAATGTAGGTCACCCTGAGTACACTGTGCACCGTATACTGACAGGGCTACTACAACGAGACCTTTCTCCCGTGTTCACACCAGAGCCGGACTCGCTAGGAGGACTACCCGACTTTTTCATCTCGGATGACAAAAGTGGGACTCTCCCCCTTTGTGTCGGACCATGTTCCACGTACCTTGTAGGACTCTACTGAGCTTTACCCCCACGATACGGTGAGACCCACGAAGAGCTTTTCCCTTACGCAGTCCCGTGAAGATCCTCTAGAGATTTCCGATCCACTAGCACTTCTCCCTAACTTCCCACGGTTCCGGGCTCCGACATTAGACGGGGTACCAGGTCCAGTCCTTCCCATAAAGGACATGTGGACGTACGGTGGGGGAACTGATTCAGCGGCACTTAGGTTCGGTCCTTAACTGATTCGAGCGGGACTCCATAACTAACCAACTCCACGGGTAGCGACCGGCTACCCGACCATTCCTTCCGCAAGTAGCAACCGGCTACTCTACCTCCTCATAACACCCTTAGCATTCCCGCCCGAATCCAAGATCCTTCATCATTTCATGTGGGGTTTTCACAAATATTTCCTTTTTAAAAGATTTCCTCGGCATGTATAAACAAGCCGAGGTTTTGATCCCATACCCCCTGAATTTTGTAAAACTTGTTTTAACTAGAGCAGGTCTAAGCACGGCTACTGCTTATATTCCTACTACCTTGCCGGTCGATCTCGACCGACTAACTAGACCTAGGGTTACAAAGGAACGGTTTCCAACCTACGGCATATGCATCTATTTGGCATAACTTCACTAGCATAAAATATCGGTGATAATAAAATAGCATGCAAGACTTCGCAAACAAAATAATTAAACGTAGCAAATATGGGATTCGACATGGTCAAGGAGGGAAAGCTTGCCTGGCAGTTCCGGATCCTGTTCTTGCTCTGGACGTTGGGGCGACTCTAGATCTTCCCGAGGCACGTACGGCACTCCCTTAACTACACGTCGAAGAAATCGGCGAATGAAAAAGAAGAACAACAACCCCAAACAACTCCAGAAAAAGAAGTGCATGCATGCGTGGCACATGAAATGACGGTTAATCTAATTGGGTGATAATAATAATAGTGTCGATAGGGTTATCTGTTCCAGTTGGTACTTCTATGAATTTATGAATGTTATGCTGATCTGATAAAGTATTTACCTTTCTTGCTGCTGAGAGTTAAATATAGACAGCGCATATGTGGCTTTAAGGAATATAACAACCCTAATATAGTTAGTACTGAGAGTTAGCTGAACACTTGGGTTTGGACAGCCTGAAAATATTTCGTTTGCACTGGAAATAATACCTACAGAGTATACGAATTATCAGAGCAGAGGTACGTATTATTTTAAATTCAAGCTATACCATTAGAGCTTCCAAAATGAACTCAAACCTTAAAAGTTAGTAAGTATAAAAGCTTGGCTGTTAATTGAAAATCTCAGAATCGGGTTAACTGAACTAGAGCTCACCGATTTAATTAATCCTAACACAACCTAAGCAGCTGAGTCTTCGGACAAATTAATTGCGCTCTTTAAACAAGCTAATGAGCTGATGTTTTTGAATAAATGGAACTAGCATCTTGGTTAGCTGCTGGAATCAACTGGGCCGGCTCTGGAATAAATTACAGCAACTAAACCGGACTAATGCGCTACCAGCTAATGAGCTGCCGAGCTGCATGCGACTAATTAAATGCCTTTGCTTTGTCGGCAGCGGGGACTCGGAACACTGCAGGCGCACGGGTCAGCGGCGGGACTCTACCGAGCTGCTTTAATGAGCTGCCACTAGTTAATGCTAAACCCTGATTAAGGCGGACTAATGCGCGGTAGTTAAACAAGGAATAATGGCAGCTCGGTTAGGACCGGATAACGCACTTAATTACTGCGAAACAGCAACTCGGTCGGGCGTTATTTCTCACCTGCGGCTGGTCCACACGTCCTGGGTACTACTTACCCGAGTAGGTAGCTCACTGGTTCGGTTGCTCCTCTGCTTAGAGCAAGCCCAGGCGGCGGTGGCGAGCGGAAATCCACCGGCGGCGAGCGGTGGTGGGGCAAGGGACTCAGCTTGCTCGCTTGGCGCGGTTCGGAACTGGCCTTGAAGCTGGATCGGGAAGCTTGGATTTGGTGGAACACAGGGGAAAGAAAATGGAAGCTGGACTGAAGCTTGGTGGCGGCGTGGGACGGGCTTTAGTTGATGGGGAAGAAGAAGCGGGGCGCACCCGGGTCAGAGAAGCTCGGGTTGGGGAGGCAGTGCAGGGTGCTCAGGTTGGTCGTTTGGGGCTGGCGCTCGGGTGCCCTTTATATGGCAGGCGGCGACGGTGAGCTGGCGTCGCTGCTGTTCCCGGTGATGGAACAAGTCCAGCGGTCTGGGGCGTGGCCGAGGCGACTGGGAAAGGAGAGGACGACCGTGGAGCTCCCTGGTTTGCTCGGCGGTGCTGCATCAATGTGAGACACGGCGGACGGCGCGGGAAGGTCAGCGTTCGGCGCGGCCTGCTGGTGCTACGCTGTCGACGGATGCTGCGGGATGGAATGGCTCACTGGTGTGGCGTGTGGTGAGGTGGACGATGTGCTCCGGCGTGCGGCGCGGCTTTGAGCGGATGGATGCGTGGCGTGTCAACGGGAGGCGCGGCGAGAAGCTCTCCCGAGGCGCAGCTGGGCACTGGTTGGACAGGGGGGTGAGATGACCGGTCAAGGCATGCGGTGGCGCGACGGCCGGGAGTTCAGGCGACGGAGGAGACGGCTTGGCATGTGAGGACTGCGCGGTGCTCGCCAGTGCACAGCCTGGACGCGCACCGAATGGCTTTCAGCGCGCTCGAGGTCGTCTGGACGCATGCGGGCGAGCAGAGGTGTCTGGGCTTTCGTCGACGTGTCTTAGAGCTCCAGGGCATGCTTTGGCACCATACACATAGATGTTTGACTCGAAGAATAGCAAGCGTGGAATGCCAACTGCTAAGCTCCAAAAGAGGGGGTGCTTCAAGGCTGGCCAGGGAAGTTGCGAATTTCTGGACGGATGGGAAAATCGAGGGAGTGAGGTGTTCCCATCGTTTGGTACAATATACTTCGGGTTTTGCTGTTCATTTTATGTGACGAAACTAATTTGGTCAGGGTGTTGGGTAGCTGCCATTTGAGGTTTTTACGTCGAACGCGTTCATGTTTTTACCTATTGGGACTCTGCATGTAAGGAGATCGGTGTATAATTTTATTATAATTTTCCGAGATGCATTTATAGCAGATGCATCCCAACGTGCCTCTTTGCCCTAGGTTTTATCAGTTCCGTTTATCAGTATCTTTGATCTGGACATTATTATTTTCTTTTATATCTGTGTTGTATATGTCGATGGGTTGCCGTATTTATTCATAATTGCTGGAGAGGTCGAGGAGTGATTAGCTTCGTGATTAGGGTTTTGATGGAAATAGATATTTAAATAGGGAGAGGGGGATTGGGTCGAGGGCTGGGGTTTTCTGGGCGCGTTAAGGTGGGGCAGAGATATGGACCTCAAGGTAAGACCTTTATCTCCGCTCGGGACTTGTTGGTGGCGAGGTACCGTCAACGCAGTGACGTGTATGGTGTGTGTATTGCGTTGAGTTCCTTTACGTATTTAGGGTTAATAGAAGACGAGCTGAGGGACTAGGGTTTTAGGTGCGGCAAGGCGACGGGTCACTTGGGAATGCTTCGGGACGCTAGTGTCCTAGTTCCCGAGCATAGGGTTTCAGGGTGCCGTAATCCTAATGGCATATATAGCGCGTGTCGAATTAGGGCGCGATTTGTGTTTTGGTTTAATAGAGGTTGAGGATTTGGGTTTTCCGAGTGTGGCAAGGTGGAGGGGGTCATGGAAACACTCCGGAACGTCAGTGTCTTGGTTCCGGGATGTTTGGATTCAAGGTGCTGCAGACATACCAGCGTATACCGCGTAGGCGTCGAGTTAGAGTATCACGGGTTAGGGTTTCGATCAAACAGAGGTCGATAGAGATAACGACAAGGGTTTTCTTGTTGGTATTTAGCTTCAACCTGATTTGAATTAAAGTTTTAATTAAGTGTATTTTTAGCTGGCACGATTAAGGAAAAAGTTTTTGTTGACCCTAATTTTCAGGTTTCGAAAATTCGAGGTGTGACAGTTTCTGTCCATGATCCCCACACTGGGTACGTAACCTTTTCCTGCTTCCGTAATACAATCAACATGTTTGGACACAGTCATGACCTATTGTCTCCTACTGGTTTTGTTCCCTTGTCACAAGGAGGAGGAGGTTCAGACCGCCCGTCTCGATACTTCATGAACACTCAGTTCGACCCCGCCAACAGTTCTGCGTTGGGAGGAGGGTATCCTACCCCATCTTCGCCGCCGCCACCCACGCAGGACACCCAGCCTACCGTCCCTTAGCCTGAGGGGCCCTTGCACGGTAGGGGCCGTCATACGATTGTTCCGCCGGGACAGTTGACGTACTCGGACTTCCGTAAGAGGCCGCGGAGGGGGCCGTGTCGAGGACGTGGACAGGGAGGCCCAGGAGGACCTGCCCAGGCAGACTAGCAGGAGTATTTGTTTCTAATAGTTATGACCGCATGTTTTCAAATTTTATCGACCTTAGTTCTACTACTTTTCCTTAGATTCGAACACTTAGTTTATTTCATCGAAATCTAGACTACGAGTACAATACATTGTCATCAGTACTCAGATGGTACGATAACATTCGCTTTATACAGCGATAGAACCGAACAACCTAATAATAGAACAACTAGGATAATACAACATAGGACAATCTACTCAGGGCCTTTCGGATATTTTTCCTTCCTCGTACGACGAGCGTGAGCTTCCTCTCCTTCTTCCTTCGCGCAACGCGCGATCTCGCGCTTCCTCGCCCTTTCAGCCTCACGGGCTTCCGCAGCTCGACGTTCCGCCTCCATCTTTTCCTTGCGTTGCTCCTCCTACCAACGCTTTCGCTTCTCCGCCTCGTCCGCTTCGTGCATGCATTGCAGAGTGTAATCTCGCCTAAAATAGACCTCACGCATCAGTTGTTCTTCATCCTCTTTCGATTGGGTATTGTCCAGCCGCTGTATGTAGTCACATATAGTGGGTGGAGACTGCAAGCAAATGAGTGTTAGCATTGTATTGCAGTGTTACGAGCGGGTGGAAGAAAAAACTATTGGGTGCAATGCGTGTTTTACCCTTCGACGCTGTGTGCACACGGTAAGCTTCGCTGACTCTTCATCGTAGTTAGCGCACATGAAGAACCTTCTTCCGAAGGTGCACAATATCTCTCTTGACACCATTAGCTTGCACGGATCTTGGCACCAACAGAGGGGAACCTCGACTCCGTTCGGCACATTGGTAGGAAACTTCTCCTTCGGCATGTCGTCCGAACTAGATGAAGCCATTCCTACCATTTTGCAGTATGGACGTGATTAGTAAATCCAACAAACTCAAAAAAATTTCACAAATATTTACCTCACTTCAGCCTCCCGCCGAAATCCCTCTTCCAACTTGCCTCCAAAACCCCTCTCCTCTCCTCTCTTCCAACTTGCCGAAATCTATTATGTTCGTCAGTGGGTGGGAGGCAGAGAGAAAGGTCCGGGGTGGCTAAATAGGCAACCTGGGCCAGGTCAGCAGCTGGCTAGCCGACTAGGGCATGTCGGCAGCTGGCTTGCCGACTTGGCCCTAATCGGCATCTGGCTCGCCGACTAGGGTGGAGTCGGCAGGTGGCTCGCCGACTACAGTTTCGCGCCAATATCAGTTGGGCTAGTCGGGTTTTGGACTGCCGACTTGGTGCTTCTCGTTTGCCGGGCTGTCGACTTGCTCTTTTTCGGCAGTTCGTGCGCCGATTTCTCGTTTTCGGCATTTGGTGTGCCGACGCGTCTCTAGTTTTGAAATTTTTTCATTTAGTGTTGTACTCGTGCGATTTAGGAAAAAAATAATATTTAAAAAAATCCCATAATTTGCTTTTTTTTTGGGGCAGGCTGTTCCATCTTAGACCTGGCACTTGGATGCAGTTAACCGAACAAGACCGATTGCACCACCCACAGCCTGTTTCACGCGAGCCTAGCTCCCGAACTGGTGCAATCGACCAAACGTGCCCCAAAAAGAGCCAGAGCTCCATACCGGACAGCACCACGGGTCCCACCGCACAGTGGAACACAGGAAAACCACCCGAATTCTGCCATTTCTCGCCCCCTCCCCTTCCGACTCCCCCCGATCCCGACCCCGACCCCGATCCGCGCAAACACCTCTCACCGCCGCGAGCACGACTTCCCCGGCGCCGCAGGCGAGATCCGGCAAGCTCCCCCCTCGCGACCGGTCGCAGCAACCGCCCCGCATGTCCGTGATCCGCCGGTAGGCACGACGATCCAGATCAGGCGAGCGAGCGAGATCCCACCGCGCTGCGCGCCGATGGCTGGCGCGGTGTCGGCGCTGTTCCTTCTGGACATCAAGGGCCGCGTCCTCGTCTGGCGCGACTTCCGCGGCGACGTCTCCGCCCTCCAGGCCGAGCGCTTCTTCACCAAGCTCCTCGACAAGGAGGTAGCAACCAGCCCCTTGCAACCCCAAACTCCTCTATTATAGCATTATTAAGATCTGTGCAGCCGCGGCAGCTTTGCGCTAAGTTGATGTGATCGGGCAGGGCGATGCGGAGGCGCAATCGCCGGTGGTCTACGACGACGCCGGCGTCACCTACATGTTTATACAGCATAACAACGTCTTCCTCCTCACTGCCTCCCGACAGAACTGCAACGCCGCCAGCATCCTCCTCTTCCTCCACCGCGTCGTCGATGTATGTTGCCTGGCTCCGTTCTTTGCAGCGGCACGTCGAGCATTTTAGCGTTCGATTTGATCATGTACTTTTTGCGTGCGTGCGTGTGTATAGGTGTTCAAGCACTACTTCGAGGAATTGGAGGAGGAGTCGCTGAGGGATAACTTTGTCGTCGTGGTATGTAAATGTTTGTGAGAGGGGTTGGGGTTGGAGGGCATGTGGATGTGACGGTTGTTTCTTCGTTGCTGGCAATTACTGCGATTTGACTCCAGGGGTTGTGTATCTTGTATCTGTAGTACGAGTTGCTCGATGAGATGATGGATTTTGGGTACCCACAATACACTGAAGCGAAGATCTTGAGCGAGTTCATCAAGACAGACGCCTACAGGATGGAAGTCTCACAGAGGCCACCGATGGCTGTGACGAATGCTGTCTCATGGCGGAGTGAGGGAATTCGGTACAAGAAGAATGAAGTAAGTTGGCTTGCTGTTTTAATGTGCTCAGGCAGCTTCCTGACAGTATTTGACAAACCACCAAACCTCTATTTTCACAGGTGTTCTTAGATGTAGTGGAGAGTGTTAACATTCTCGTTAATAGCAATGGACAGATAGTGAGATCAGATGTTGTTGGGGCACTGAAGATGCGTACATATTTGAGGTGAGTCTGCAGTATCATTTGTGGAACTAGCAGTATGATAGTCTGAAATGCTTCTAGTGAGGAAGTCAATATAGAGCACATTGCTAAGGAGTAAAGCTAGCTTATCATGGAATCTCATAGATGAGTGAAATACTCAGACATATTTTTTATGCCCTTTTAAAATTCTTTATCAGGCGGGTAAATAATTTGAGTGATGACATAAGTGAAGTAAGTGCATAGTCATTTGCGCACTATAGCAGATTTGTTGCTTGTCTTTGGGGTTCTCTAGGAAAATATGATTCTTAGCTTGATTTTTTTTTAAATCAGAGAGGAGGCCAAGCCCCCCATCGGTTTCCATTAGAGAAACCGCAAAGCATTACAGAAGTCTGAACAAAAACGAAAATAAAAAGTTTCGAATGCGCACATCAGCCACATTCAGACACTAACAGCAGGGACTATAATCCAGCAGAAGCAGCTGCCCAACACGATACCAAAAACTACACTGCAAACAACCAGTCACAACAGCCGTTTCGTCACTGGAGCCCAGCCACACGACCTTAGATTCTTAAAAAAGTTTGGGCTTTTGATGCTCACTTACGAGTCTGTTTATTACTCTTAGTAACACGATAGACTTCAGTGAATGAATATTTGGAAAATCTATTAAAAAAGTTGAGAATGTTACCTGGCCAAGGTTGCTAGATTTTTAAGGGAAGTATGGAACCTTGTGCAATTTGAATTCTACAACTTAGTCCTGCAGTAAACAGACTTTGTTCTTGGATTCCTGATGAAAGTCTCATCCTAGTAGGCTCTTCATGTTCCTTTCTTTTTTTGTTGCAGCCTGTTTACTTACTCACGTAATTCCATGTGGCACAATTCTTGTACTAAATAATAAAAATGTCTTTTAGACGGATGAGTTTCATGCAACTTGTACCATAAGACTGTACTGTATTCAAAGTTAAGCTATTTTTGTATGATGTTTTAATGGTAGTCCTTATCATTTGATGCTTTGAACAATATCGTACTTAACATGTGGTATTGGTGTTGAAATTCCCTGCTTTAAATGTAAATGCTTTCCTTTACTTTGGACCTTACAACTAGATATTGTCAAATTGATTCCTTCTGTTGGTTTGTACCATAATAATCAATAAGCAAGTTATAGTAGAACTGGAAGTGCTATATCTGTGGTAATCATAAAATAAATTAAGAATCGAAAATTAGTAAGAGAACCACTATCAAACAAGATGTGTCAAATGTGGCTACTGGAAGTTGAGTATGCTACACTGGTACTTGTAAGGTTGATAATGTCTTTACCCTTCATGCGTTGTATACCATATTCAATAAAGAGGTGTTTTACTCTTTTAACCATAAAGTAAAGTGAGATAAAATTGAAGGTGAGCACAACAATGCGTCACATTTCTGTCCACATTGCCAGTTTCAAATGTTAGATGCTTGCCATGTCTTCTGTTAAGAAATTGTGAAGCTTGGCTGGAATATTATGGCTCATTTTGAAATTAAGATATCATAAATGACAGACAGTGGTTTACAGATTGCCAGAACTTGTTGTGTTCTATTTATTTTTCTTACAAGCTTTCCTACCATCTAAATATGTTTGTCATCTTTGTTTTCCTTGTATTCAGATATACATCTGTAACCCCACTAATACTGAGATATGTTGAAACAGTGGAATGCCCGAATGCAAACTTGGGTTGAATGACAGGGTTCTTTTGGAGGCTCAGGGGCGAACAACTAAAGGGAAAGCTATAGATCTTGATGATATCAAATTTCATCAGTAAGCAACAGTATTGCCTTTTTTCCATCAAATTTGTTACATCAAAACTTGAGCGTGACCATTCTCTCTTTTGCTACTAGGTGTGTACGATTGGCGAGATTTGAGAATGATAGGACTATATCCTTCGTACCTCCCGATGGAGCTTTTGATCTAATGACATACAGGCTTAGCACTCAGGTTTTTCTTCCTGCATTTGCTTTACAGCTAAGAGAGGCTTTATAGATACTTGATTATAAATTGAAATTCCTTGTTTTCATCACATTTTCATATGCATGTCTTCATTTTTTATGCCCTTCAGGTGAAACCACTTATCTGGGTGGAAGCCCAAGTTGAAAAACATTCAAGAAGCCGGATAGAATTCATGGTGAAGGCAAGAAGTCAGTTTAAGGAGAGAAGGTGAGTCTTTAACAAAAGCAGTTTGCGTGTGTTAAACTGATAACCTTTCGGAAAGTCATGGGGTTTCTTTTCTTTTTCTTTTACAGCACAGCAACAAATGTTGAAATTGAGGTGCCTGTTCCTTCAGATGCCACGAACCCAAATATAAGAACTTCAATAGGTTCTGCTGCATATGCACCTGAGCGAGATGCAATGGTCTGGAAAGTAAAATCATTTCCTGGTGGCAAGGTGAGTACTAACTGATCCGAAATGAATCCATTGCCTTCTAGTATGTTGCTACTTAGAAGTGTGCTAATATCCTGGACCTGCTCTCTTAGGAATACATGTGCAGAGCAGAATTTAGTCTACCAAGTATAACTGCGGAAGAAGCAGCCCCTGAAAAGAAGGCGCCGATACGAGTGAAATTTGAGATACCGTATTTCACTGTGTCGGGTATTCAGGTAATCAAATTTCATATGTTGCAGATTTGTTATCATTGGTTCTATTGTATGTTCTCTGGCATCTCAAGTTAAAAGTATGGCATTTTTCTGTATTTTTGCAGGTTCGCTATCTGAAGATCATTGAAAAGAGTGGATACCAGGCGCTTCCTTGGGTTAGATACATCACGATGGCTGGTGAATACGAACTGAGACTTATATGAGTTTTCTCTGGCCTGTACTAGAAGACATCGATGAAGCTGCGAGACTCTGAAGATACATAGTTGTTGCTCGATAAAGCATATAGATGGCATTGGGACATTACATGGAACTCTTCTCCCAAAAAACTCGACCATGCAAGGTTTTTCCTGTGGCTTGCTCACCTTGCTAGTGTTATTTACCATGGTTCCTGTAAGTTACCCATCAAGTATAGTTTTGAAAGGGAAAACACTGTTTTGTTTTTGAGTTCACCTGTATCATTATCGATTTAATTTTGTTGGTGCTAAACTTGTTTCTTCTTTTGTACTACACACGGATCTTGAGCTGACTCGAGATAAACGAAACACTTCTGTGATACATGAATGGTGCTTTTGAAGTTCCAGTTTAAACTATGTTCAGCTTCTATTGTAGTCTGTAGAAGTCTACTAGAGATGTTTTTGAGAGATACTTTCCGTTATATACGTGCAAGAATGAGATTTTGCTTCAGCAGAGATTATCAACTAGTCAGATAATATAGAGTTTCTTCCTTCCTATAGGATTCATAACTTGTAAACGCTGTTCTGATTCATGTTTTTGTTCTTGCCACAACATTGAGTGCCCTATCGTTTTACTAACCATCTTTATTTCAAAATGTAAAAGAAGTTATTATCCCATTGATTTTTGTTTTATTTTGAGTTGTTCATGACCTTGAGCTTAGATGATTCTGTGTTTTCCTTTGGCAGAAGTCTTTAATCCTGGGATAGTTGGCCATTGCCAAATATCTTTTAAATTTTTCCTATTTTTTGCCTGCAAGAGTATGTCAAGCGGTCAGGATTCGAGCTTGGAGGAACTTGGTTGTCTAACGGTCCAGTTTAATTCCCCGATTAAAAAGAGAACATCATCCTGTTTTCCCACAATTTTTGATCTGGACCATTGATTCATTGATCTGACGATCTGTAGCGTGCAGTCGGTGTGCAAAGGCTTACTCAAACTCTCATGCTGTGGCGTTGGGTCTTAAAGTAGTTTCGAAAGGAAAAAAAACCGCTGGGTGTTAAAAGAACGCTGCTGCTGAAGTTCGTGGTGGCGTTGGAGCGAAATGCTGCGAGGGCCGACGTGATGCAGCCGCAGGCGCGCAGCCTCAAGAGCAAAGGGTGACTTCGAATGCTCCAACCTGTTCATGGAGTTGCTGAGCATCGCATCGCATGGAGTGGAGAATTGAAGGCCATGTTGGACGGACGAGCTGCCTGACGCCATGCAAGATGACAGTGTTTGACATGGTCGGCATCCACGGCATGGCGGGAGTAGTGAGGAAGACAGCACTGCGCGCGCTTCAACATACTCTATTCACGTGTAGCCGTGCGCATGAGGTTTGGAAATTATTGGGATTCGATCGATCGGATGATCTCAGAAGCATTAGCATTATTAGCTGATCGAGCGGGACCGGTGGTGCTTGAGCATATCATATGTCGTCAGATTACTCAATCTCCAGTGAGTCCTAGGTCAATACGGGCTTCAGGCAGGAAAAGGTAGTTGTTACTGTCTGGTACCTGTGGAGGGAGCGATGATGGCTGGTGAATGGAGAAAGGCATCCGTTCGCCGTCACGTTCTGCGATGGCGATCAACTCCCTCGTTCCGAACTATGCCAAGGTGAAGATGAGTACCGGCTGGTTGCTTGGCTGGAGGCAGCCATCGGTGGGATTCGTGAAGCTCAACTTAGATCAGTTAGATGCCTCTTTTGACGTGCATCGCGGCCGTGGTGCTACAGGAGCAATAATTCCAGACCGTCGAGACAGATTTGTGGCAGCTGTGCAAATTGGTCGCTGGATCATGCTGGATCATGTGCTGGATGTTGAAACGGCGGAGACCTTGGCGCTCTGCAATGGCTTGGACCTGGGGAACCATCTGGGATGTGCCAAGGTGGTTCTTAAGTCCGATTGCATGCGTGCTATAGAAACCGTGCAAGACAGGGGAAATCACTGGGTGCACACGGTGGCATGTGCACCCATTAGATTTAGTGAATTTTAATTTCATATACAAGTTTCCAAAAAATCTGAAAAATTTCATACCGGTATATGATGGAATGAAGTTTACGCAGTTAAAATTTTAAAAAATAATATACCAAATTGCGATCTGTGAAAAAAAAACTATGTGCATATGCCCCCTTTTGTACTGTTCATAGCTACCCAAGGTGTGTTTTTATTTTTTTTCACAGGTCACAAATTATCATATTATTTTTCAAAAATTTAACTGTGTATACTTCATTCTATCATATACCAGTATGAATTTTTTCAAAGTTTTTTAAAACCTATACGTGATTTAAAAATCGTCAAATATAATGGGTGCAAATGCCTTCGTGAGCCATTCAGCTGCACTCGCAAGACACAGGCTTTTCAAAGGCAGGAGCAACAATGATATACAGTGACCACAGGACTTCGGCGATCCACTTTTTTTTTGAAACCCAACACATCATGCTAGTATTCCATTGGCAAGAGACTTACATCAGTAGCTAATTGAACTCGAATTACATCCGGAGGGTCCTGCCGCCACACTACACTCTGCTCACCAGGCTGGGCAGCTAACAGGTGCGCCACCTGATTGGCCTCCCGCGGGCAATGCTCAAACTTAACCACACTAAACCCCCGACACAGAAAAGAGCATTCCTCATATATTGCCGCGGCCTCACCGATTGAATTGCCTTCATTCTTCATCGTCTCCACCACCTCCATGCAGTCAGAGTTCACCACCAATCGGTTGCATCCCATCGTCCCCGCCAGCACTAAACCATCCCGCAAAGCGAGCGCCTCCGCCATTGCCGCCGAATCAATATGCTCAACAGCACAACTACAGGCAGCAATGAAAGTGCCCCGATCATCTCTCAGGACTGCACCTGTACCGCCCCTCTCCTCCATCTGGTAAAAGGCTGCATCAACGTTCAACTTCACAAAATTATCCGGCGGCTTCATCCACCCACCTCGGTTAATGCCAGTTCTCTTCTTCTTGGCACAAGAATAGTTGATGCAAAGAGCAAGAATGGCTTGCGCTGAGTGAGCCGAAGGTTGAACCTTTCCATCATGGACCGCTTGCCGACGTTCCCACCAAATATACCAGGCGGCGACTGAAATGAGTTCCTCCCAAGCAGACACCTCGGGGACCAGTGCTGCCTCCGGCCGATTGTGCAGAAGGATATCCAGCAAAGAAGAGCCCCCATGGTTGCACGAGCAAACAGCCGAGATCACCGGCCAAATCCCCAGGTACTCCCAGACCTCACGCGCCCGCGGGCAGAAGAACAAAGCATGATCAATGCTCTCATAGTTTATAGAACAGAGAGGACATTGTCCACTCGAGATCAGATGCCTATTCTCCAACACCCCTTTACAAGGAATTACACCTTTGAGAACACGCCACACGAAGATTTTGACCTTTGCTGGCACCTGGATTGACCAAACTTTCTTCCAAAAACTATGCGGCGCAGAAGGGCCTTCAAGATTGCGACCATACATCTCGCTCCACTCACAGAAGTATGCAGACTTCACTGAAAAAGATCCTGACTTTGTACATCCCCACGAGATGAAGTCCTCCATCATACCCACAGCCAACGGGATATTTAGAATGCGTCGAGCATCAATGGGCCAGAAGATCTCGCGCACTAACTCAGCATCCCACGTTCTAGTTTCTGAATCAATCAGCTCACTGACCTTAGTAAGAACAGCTAATCCTCGCCTTGTAACCACATTCCTGGATGAACCTCTCGGGATCCAGGGATCACTCCAGATATTAATACCTGAACCATCACCAACCCGCCAGATGTACCCTTTCTTGAAGCACTGAATTCCTTCCCAAATGCTCTGCCAAGTGAACGAGCTTCCTTTCTTAAGAACAGCATTCAACAAGTCACCTGAGGGGAAATACTTCGCTCTCAAAACAGTGCCACACAAAGACTCGGGTTCGCACAGAAGACGCCAGCACTGACGCGCCAGCAACGCACGATTAAAGCACTGAATGTCCCTAAAACCCATTCCACCACAATTCTTTGGCATACAAAGTTTCCACCAAGCTAACCAGTGCAAATGCTTCTGCTGGTCTTCATCTCCCCACCAGTATCGGGACATTGCAGAGGTGATCCCTTTACACACTCGAGTAGGCAGCCTGAACACGGACATTGCATACGCCGGTATCGCCTGAGCAACTGCTTTAAGCAAGACCTCCTTGCCCCCAACAGAAAGCTTCTTCTCCTTCCAACCAGAGAGAGCTCCATTCACTCTGTCAATCAAATGTCTGAAGCAATCCGAACGAGCAACTCCCACCTGAGTCGGCAGTCCCAAATATTTGTCAGAGATTGCTTCCGTCAGAATATTCAACACACTGCATACCTCGGCCCTCATTTCCACAGGCGTGTTCGGGCTGAAATAAATACTAGATTTCGCTTCACTGACCAATTGACCAGATGCCTGACAATAAGAATTCAGCGCCCGACGAAGACTGGAAGCATTACTCCTGTCCGCTTGCATCAAAATAAGAGAGTCATCTGCAAACAAGAGGTTCGAAACAGAAGGAGCTGTTCTGCACACCTTAACCCCAACCAGATTCCCATTCTCTTCTTCATGCTTGAGCAGACCAGTCAAGCCCTTAGCGCAAAGCAGAAACAAATAGGGGGATAACGGGTCCCCTTGCCGAAGTCCCCGAGTCGAAAAAAACCTCTGCGATTCTTGCGAATTCAAGCGAACTTGGTACGACACCGAAGAAACACAGGATATCACCATATCCACCCAGTCCTGATGAAACCCCATCTGGAGAAGAGCACCTCGGAGGAAGCACCACTCAACACGGTCATAAGCCTTATGCATGTCTAATTTAACAGCGCACAGGCCATATTTTCCTTGTCTCTTCTTCTTAATGGCGTGATAGCACTCGTAAGCAACTAGCACATTATCAGTAATCAAACGCCCAGGGACAAAAGCACTTTGAGTTGGTGAAATAATATCTGGAAGAAGTACTTTCAATCGAGCTGCTAGGATCTTGGAAATCACTTTATAAACCACATTGCATAGCGAAATCGGTCTGAATTGACTCAACACCTCAGGCTCAGCGACCTTCGGTATAAGGACAATCATCGTGTTATTCCAATCACTTGGGATTGATCTGGTATTCACAGCATGCAAGACCTCTTCCACTAAATCCTCTCCAACAATATTCCAGAACCGCTTGTAGAAAACCGCGTGAAGACCGTCCGGCCCAGGGGCTTTTAAATCACCAATATTAAACAGAGCAGCCTTTACCTCCTCCCTTGTATATGGTGCCAGCAGCTTCTCGTTCATAGCTTGAGTCACTCTAGGAGCTATCTTACTCAGAACCTCATGATCAGGCCCTGCAACTTCCGAACTGAACAAAGTCTTGAAATATCCGGAAGCCATATCAAGTAACTGGGCCTCATCCTCCACCCAGTCCCCAGCTGCATTCCTCAACCTCTTAACAAAATTTCTCTTTTTACGTGCTGTAGCAAAGCGGTGAAAAAAAACAGTATTCTGGTCTCCCTGCTTCAACCAATTCACTCTCCCCCTTTGGATCCAATACAATTCCTCCTGGTCACAAAGGTTATCAATTCGCAAACGAAGCTCCTTCTGTTTGACATCAGCATCATCTGTCAACGGACCAGACATTACTCTGTTTAGCTCCTGTAGCAAAACCTGCACATTCCGCTGAGGCCCTTTCAACACCTCCCGATCCTAGCGGTGGAGCGCGACATGCACACTTGATATATTCTCCATAAAACCACACGGGCCTCTCTGTTTCGCTGCCAGCCAGGCATTCCTAACCACATCTTCGACCTCCTGTTCGCACAGCCATTTCGCCTCGAACCGCCTTTGGCCATAAGCAAAGCTGCGTTGAAGTCCCACATTGAGCTCAGTGTTGACAAGCACCGGCCTATGATCAGATTTCGAAAAATCCTCATGAACCACCTCAGATAGAGGGAACATCAGGTTCCACTTCTCATTGCAAACACTTCGGTCCAGGCGTTCACGGATACGCCCCCTTCTCCACGTGAATTTATCCCCGAATAGCCCATATCATTCAACTCACACTCAGCAAGACATTCCCGGAACAATTCCATACAGCGCAGAGGTCTCGCATTACCTCCCTCCTTCTCATGACCAAAAAGAATCTCATTAAAATCACCGACCACTATCCATGGCAAGTCAGCCCTGGCACATAATCCCATGTCAGATGCTTCCTCTCCCCACTAGGTTCTCCATAAAGCCCGGTGAAGCGCCACCCCGTCACACTACTCTCCTCTACCCGGATGTCAATGTAATTCTTATGCACCATCTGCGAAGAAACACATATTCCATCCCTCCAGAACATCAAGAGCCCTCCGCTCCGACCATCACTCTCCGAAATGGCCATATTAACAAAACCCAAACGCAACTTCAATTTCTCTGCCTTAGCTCTGACTAGATGCGTTTCAGACAGAAACAACACATCCGCTTTTGCACGCCCCTGGAGAACCAGGAGCGCCCTCACTGCCGCCGGCTTATTCAGCCCTTGGCAGTTCCAGCTCAAGATTTTCATTGCGCCCGGTCAGCTTCCACTCCGGAAGCCGCCGATCTGTTCATCGTTGATTTCACTGCTGCTGTACCAATGCTCCTCTTGGCCTTCTTCTTATTCTTTGACTTCTGAGGCGTATCCTCACTGCCCATCCCCTCCAGAACATCCACAGTCCCGTCCTCAATCTGATTCACTATCGCCGCCACACCACGTGCAATTCCTTCACCAATGCCTTCAACTCCAGGTAAATTACTCTTCGGTGGTGATCCATACGACACAGCCAAGCGTTTCCCCAATAAACTCGAGATCATTCCCGTGTCCTCGTCAGTCTCTCGCCCAACAGCCTCCGTATTATCATACCCCATACCTCTTCCATCCTCCTGCTCCATCTCTTCCTCCTCATCAAACCGGCTCCGCCGCCTGTGCTGCTCGTGGCCAGCATCTCCTCTTCCTCCACGTCCGCGCTGAGAACCCGAGGCCTCCTTACTCCAATCCCCTTCAACACCACGATCAGCACCATTTCCACGACCTCCGTCTCTGCCTCTTCGAACTGCCAGAATAAACGGACCCCACTCGAGATTCGAATTCTCATGCTCCCCGGTGCCACATTCCTCGTGCCAATGCCCCAGCCTTCCACACGCATGACAAAAGGTCGGTAACTTCTCATACTTCACTTGATAGAACTCCGTCTTACCCCCTTTTGTGAAACTCACAAACCTCGTCAACTTTTTATTCACATCAAGCTTCACCCGAACTCGGATGAATTCGCTAATGAATCCGCTAGGAAGTTTGATCTGCACCTCTTGGACTTCTCCAATACGACGGGCCAGATTTGCTACGAAACCTTCGTTCTTCAGGACCCCATCTGGCAACTTGTGGATCTGACTCCACGTTTCGATCCTATCCAATTTGATCGACGTCGGGTTTGCAAAGCCGTCATATTCGACCATGATCAACGCGAAACCGCGAAAATC
Organism: Stipa capillata; assembly: GCA_019208055.1. Classification (NCBI taxonomy): domain Eukaryota; kingdom Viridiplantae; phylum Streptophyta; class Magnoliopsida; order Poales; family Poaceae; genus Stipa; species Stipa capillata. Next base: position 133,948 of record JAGXJF010001840.1, on the reverse strand, counting down.
CCAGGGCCCTTGGTGGAGAGCTTTATTCCAATCAGCTAAACAGTTGAACTGCACCGAGAACAGATTGGAATCGATCCTCCTCCATGTTACCTCGCGCGCCGGATTCCATGCAGCCTTCATATCAGCGATCAGAGCACTCTGGCTAAAGCGTTTCCCCGTTAGAAGTCGCGCAAGAGCGAGCCACTTCGGCAGTTCCGTCGACGCCTCCACTTCCTCCTCCCAGATCAGATCATCCACTTCCTCGTCTTCCAGATGCAATCGTCCGAGCAAAGCACTCGGGTCGTCTTTCTCCCACGCGCTCTCCCCAGTGCGATCCGAAGGGATCGCCATCGCCGGATGGTTACAAGAGATACTCGCAGCGGTAGCCACCGGAGGACACCCGAAACCCTAGGTCTAAAACCCTAGGGGACACGTTAACGGTCTGTTTGAATTACTTCGGCGATCCACTTTATCAAGAGAACCTTCCATCATTGTCTTTGGAAAGCAACAAAATGTTGTTTGACGACCGCCGAATTTTCTAAATCCTTGCTGGTGGACGATGCGACTCTAATTTAAGCTAATAAAGGTTATCTATGTTTTAAATAACTGATTATGTTTACACATACTGGTCTAGTCTCACCCAATCTGAAAGCAAAATGATCGGCAATATATAAGCTGAACCAAAAAGAAGTTCCAATCGGAATTCGAACAAATGTGACTTGTTTTTAATATGAAGTACACTTTCGGGCCTGCTTTTTGACAATATACCTTTCGGGCCTGTTAATTTCCATGCGCATGTATATATATCCCGGCCTCAACTAAACAGTTTAATTATCTCTGTCCCCAAATTACCTATGAAACGTAATGCCTCCCGGATGACAAATCTACAGTCATATACACTAACACGCACGTATACATACATACATATATGCATGCATATCTTATAGGATTATACATGTGAGGTCAAATCCTATTAAGTATGCCACGTGGCAGCATCAAGCGCTAATGGAATCAAAATTAGAACCACGTGTTATAATTTGAATAGTGTCCAACATCACGTGTATTGGGTACTAGCTAGTCCTAATTCTCTCCCAGCTAGTCCTAATTAAGACTTTTTTCTGCATGGATGCAGCGCTTGCATGCGTGCACGTCAGGGCAGCTTGATGGTGGCCGCCAGGTCGATGCAGTTGCTGACGAGGCGACTGATGTGGCGCTGCAAGCCGGGTATGGGCGACTTGAGCTCCGGCCGCTCGTCGAAGATGTCCTCACAGTCGGTGGAGAAGGTGCCCGCCGCCGACAGCTCCGTCATGACATCGTCGTGGCTGCCGCCGTTCTTCAGCGTGTCCCGCGTGTTCGTGAGCGAGTCCACCAGCGACCCGTACGCGTCCCTGCACGACTGCAGCGACGACGACATGGCCTTGTCCTTGGCCGCCGGCGACTTGAGTGCCTCGTCCAGCCGCATCTCTGCCATCCCCGCCTTCGCCGCCGCCACCCGCAGTGCCACGTCCAGCAGCTGCACCGGCGTCGTCACCCCCGGCAGCGTCGTGAGCGTGCTGCACAGCGTCTTGTAGTGCACCTGCATGCACGCGCACGGCACACCATACGTACGTGAGAAAATGAACCCTGTGCTGTGCAGTACGTATCGTACGTACATTGCGAAGTTCCATAGTTAATTATGTGCTACCTCTTGGCATATGGCTACGCAGTCATCACGGCTGACGGGGCCGATCAGGCGACGGCCATTGGCACCGACGGGGACGACGATGGGGTGGACGACGCGGGCATCGGCGGAGCTCGGGGACGCCGCCAGGACGGCGACGAGGGTCAGAGCAGCGAGGTGTCGGAACATCGGTTGGTCGTGGAACGAGAGGAGGGCACGTACGTACGTGAGCTAAACAAGAGAGACGGGGAGCTCAGAGGCTATAAAAGAGGACGGCACTTGACTGTGGGCGAAAGTTGGCCGTGAACTTTTGCGGGTTTAGTGGTTGGCTAGCCATGGTTGTCGGCTCGTAGCTTCTTCCACCCTTAAAATTAGCTTTGATTTTTTGCTAGCTGTGTGCCAACCAGATGATGAATTAGTAAAAGGTAGAGGGTGACCGTGCATTTGTGCAACTATAGATTTACTGTGTATTCACACAATTGATATTGTTTTTTATACAGTTATTTACTCTCGTTACCAACAATCATTTAATTTTATTCACCGTGACGTTAACTTATGTCATTCGAAATAGGGAAAAAATTATAGTCATAGCACGTCACGAGAAAACATGATTATTGATATAATTATATTTTTTAATATATTATATTGTTAGTCTTTAGTTGAAAGTACTTTTTAACTAGTAAATTTTATTCCATATGTTATCTATCCACCCGTCTCATCACTAGTCGTATTGCAGTTGCATTATCCACATGCTACCACGCATGCTTCTCTTACTTACTTGCCTTTGTTTTATGTCTATTTCATCGATGGAAACAGTGAAGCAGACATCATCGTCATCCACAAGCGTAGTCTTGACTAAACCTATCATGTCCTGACATCCTTTGGCGCTTAAGCACCGTGCCAAGCTTCTTGTCTTGGACCCATATGCATTAGTGTGACTCGGATGGCCATGCTATAAACTCCTTCATGAGAATCTAAACCTAGCAGTTGCTTTAGTGCCTCATGATCAAACTGCTGTATCTCTCCGAAAACTGCCTCCTCATCACCACCAGCCTCCCCTTGCAGCATCTCATCACCTTCATCAGTTTGTTTGGCAAATCTTCTTTGAAGTGTGATCCCCTATTACATTGTTATCGTGTCATGACTTACCTCACAACCTCGATGGCAATGTGTTGATTGATGTATATTCATAAAAAATTACTAAAATATTCTCTCTCGCTTGTTCTCGTCATAACCTATCCTTTCTGATTGTCCTAATCGCATAATAATTTTTAATGTAATTAAAACGGCTTATAATAGATTTGACTTGATTTGTTGCTTACAACCTTTGATGTTGTAGAGAGCCCACCATTTGGTTCCTTTATGTGATACACTCGCTCACTCACATGGCACATTGGCATGTATAGTGTCTGTTCTTATACATGCATATAATCTCGGATTCTATCCAATCTGCCTCTCCTCCAGCGCTTCTAGTCAGCATGCACTTTAACGCTGTCATGCTTTTCTTGTCTAGTGTCCTTCACTCTTCTGGCTCTCCTATCGTCGACCTATTTTCCTATACTACCAAACACATGCATATTGTACATCTAATATGTTTCCTCTTTGCCAATCGACAGAAACATACCATACATGTCAATACATATGATGCATGTTATGTTGACATTGGTCTTCCGTTACTACATATTGTGTACTATCGAATGGAAATCGAATTGTTAAAAAAATTCAAATTTAGTTAGCATTTTGGTTTTAGGTTGGATTTCATATATGAATCCAACAGCTATTTTTCATTTAAATTGATTCTAAAATTTTAGCTATTTAAGAAAATAGAGTTATATTATTTATCCACCTAATATATAATTCCAACGACTAGTTTTCATCTACAAGTAATTAGGAAATTAGGAAATAGATTGTGTTCTTTATCTACCTAATAAGAGTTATATATACTGTAGATTTTTAAAATAGAACGTACTCTTTGTTCACCTCATAAGAGTTGTATGCACTATAGATTTTTATAAACAATCTTATTCATCTACACCATTATAATCTAGATCTACTACAATCAACGGTATAGATATTTTAGCACATGTGAACGAATTGTGAGACTTCTTTTCCTTATCGTTTTATGTTACCAAGCATCCGATGAATTGCCACATTCACTAGCTACAGATGGCAACGAGTGCAAAGAGTTCTTCGCTTCCCTTTCCCCCTCTCAACGAGTTCTGCCTAACTGCGTTGAAGTTAAACACTTGGTGGATTACACCGGTTCTCTCTGTCTCTGAAGAAATTCTGAAAAAAATTTGGGGAACATGTCAACTTCATTGGATCCGTCTACTAATTAACCAAGATGTCTGCATGATTATATCAAGATTGACGATGGTTTGCACTGGATTCACAGCTGAATGACTGCTATCTACTATTTATTCACTTAAAAGGCACACGCACAAAAATGACAGATGAGCACCGTGGATCATGAACAATTAATGAACAGCAAAACATTTGTAAGAAGTCATCACGAAACCACCTTTAGTTGTTTACTAGGTAGGTCTATCTTGAATAAGGTGCGGCCGTGCAGAATCACTGCGTCAAACTACCGGCTATTTCGCACGAGACCAAATCTGTCCTGAGAGGTGCTGCACTGTCTCATCTTCCTCTCTTTTTCGAAAACGATATCATCTGATAGTGAGGTGTGATTTCGATGGGAGGGGACTTTTGCTCTGGAAATCTAAGCTGCAAAGAGAACTAAGAAATTGGAAGCATCTGCTGCACAGGCAACCAATAAAACCTTATTTAATTTCTCTTTTTAACATGATATCAACATATACTCCTCGTACTCAGTTCCAACCTAATTAACCAGGTTGCTGTACAGTTTTTTTTTCTTTTTGAAACCCAAGTTGCTGTGCTAATACAACTTTCAATTAGTTCAAAATTATTCTTAACTAACCAATGGACATATATTAATAGGATTAAGATGCAATTTATATTGGTTCAACAGCCTGCCGTGTAGTTAACTATTAAGTAAATAAGCTCCTATTTTAAGATATCGGAATTACTTGAATCAGCAGCTAGAGGCGCCCAGTGGATACCCAGCCCATGGATCAAATATCAAATCAAAGTCGTCTCTCAACTAGACAGATATCAATAGTGTTGAAAGGGAATCTTGAATCTTTGCAGATCAGAGCAAGCTAGGGCAGCATGCGATTGGGACTAATTAAATTAATCAGCATGAGCTAACAGTGATGCAAGTAAGAGGAGGGGATTGGTGAGAAACCATTGCAGCTGGGCACCGAGTAGCCACGTTCACCTGTTGGGGGTCACCGGTATGCCGGAGTTGAAGGTCGTCACATCCCCATCAGATACATGAAGTAACAGCCAATTGGATCCGAGGGAGGCTTTGACATTTTGGCAGGAGCAGGTCGGGTTGTCATCTAACCCAGCCTAGCTGCAGCGTGCACATGTAGAAGACAAAAGTTACACACGGACGGCTAGGAAATATCCGGCCTGAACCAATAATTCTAAGTCTAATCCAGTCTGTTTGGAACACAAGAATTTTATGGAAACTTTGCAGAAATTTCAGGAGAAAAAGGGTCTATTTCTGCAGGAAGCAAGAAGAATTCAGACGTCCCAAACTGAACCTTCGTCTAAAATTGCAACTACAAAGAGTCCAAAGCCTTGCAATATCATGCATGTCAAGCGTCATCGGATCAGTTGGGTTCCGTACAGACAGGGAATCCAAATGCTCTGAATCGAGACTCCAGAGCACATTAATTTTACAGGTTTAGTACTACTTCTCTGCAGAAAGCGAGGGATCGGAGACGAGGTGACGCTAGATCCCAAAGTCAGAGGAAGAGTCTTCCGTGCTCCCACGAACAGGAGGGGTGACACAAGCTCACCAGTATGACAACCGAGAAGAGGATTCCACCACCAATATACTACTTTAGGTTGCCACTTGAGATCAGCTGTAACACGTAAAAAAGAATCTTAAAATCGGTGACGTGCCAACAAGCGAAATATAGGTTCGTTCGATCTCTGTTACAGAATCTATATAAAATTTTAAAAAATCCATATTAAACCCTGAACTATGATTGTCCTAGACCTGAACTTTTAAACCGTTTAATTAGCAAACTAAACTATCGAAATCAGAGTACTTAGCACCCCAAGCGGTATTCACAGGGCGGTTTTGCCACGTTATAGCGGTTTAACAACATCTAATTGTCAGATAAGCATGCCACTGTGGAAAATGGTCAGTGATTAGTAGGCCTCGCACATATGACTCGGGGAAAAACCGAGTTGTTCTCATCTCCCTCCATAGAAATCTCTCTTTCCCCGTCGATTACTCACGCTCGCGACGACCATGGAGAAAGCTAGGTTTTGCAGCCGGTACGCCGGGACCGCACCGCCGCCGCCTCTCCCTTTGGAACAGCAGCGACGCGCTACTCCCGTTGGAACTGCACCACGGCTCCGGCCCCCACGCCACAGTGTCTCTTCCGCTGGAACCACATGCACCGTCGGTGCGCCTCCGCCAACAACATCAGTCTCACAGGCCTACTCCTCGGCCACTGCCTCCGCTCTTCCCAGCCTTCCCCTCCTTTTTCTTGCAACATGTTTCCATGGCGGTAACTCATAAGTTCGTTGATTGGCATACAGGATGCGACGAGATTCCCTTGTCTAGTTGTGTTATATGCTGCAATTACAGGAAGTTTATATGAAGGTGAAGCAGATAAAAGGGAACAAGAATGGAGGAGATCAAAAGCACAGAAGAACAAAGAAAGCCTCATGTGCATGCTTTGTTGTCTCAGTTTTCTTTTCCGCTTTGAGAAAATCGTCAGTTACACGAATTGGTGTTGTAATTTATTGGAACTGTAGCTACTTCTGTATGATGAGAAGTGAATGCTTTTCACGAATTGTTCAGTTTGTGAGCCATGTAATCTCTGATATGTCCAGTTTGATATGAATGGAGCAACTCCTCCCTTATCAAATATCTGACGTAAAGTTCTGGTGCAATTCCGACGCAACCTTCTGATGCAAAATTTCAGACATTGAATCTGCGGCTCAATCGCCGCCTCCTTGCCGGAGTTGCCGAGACAAGTCGATACGAGACAGAGAGTTGGGGTTCGGGAGGAACGGGTGAAAGCTAACGGTTTTTTCCCGACGATCTCCTCCTAATCACGTCACACGTAAGCAAAACCTCTCAATTAATACCGCTTAGGGCCTGTTTGGAAGCCCGGTATTGGCCCAAATACGCGTGTAATTTACAGCCCACGAAGAAAAAACGACCGGGCCGAAAAATACTGTTTGGATGCCTGGTATTGGGCCGGCCCGTTTCCGTCGTTTTTCCATTTACACCCGGAAAATGATTCAGGCCTCCAGTAGTCTGTTTTCTAATCCGATAGATGTCGGGCCGTGGCCGTCGCCGTCTCGCCGAGAGCTCCTCCTCGCTGCTCCCTTCTCCGATCCATCGCAGAAGGGGAGCCCCTCTCATCTCCGCCCCGATTCGTCTCGGCGGCGCCGCCCGCGCCTGATCTCTCGCCGGCGGCCTCTCTCCACCGCGGCCCTGCTCCTCCTCACCTCCCCTTCTTCCCATTCCCCGGCGGCGTAACATTGGTCCACCCCTGAAACGAGGCAGAGCTAGGGTTCTGAGAACAGGCGGCACAAGGCTGCCGGCGACCTCAGCCCCATCCGACGACCCAGCAAGGTGAGGAACCGCCGCCCTCCTCCTCCTGACTTCAGATGCAGATTACCACCTCCTCCCGCGCGCACGGTAAGGTAAGAATACCAGAGGGACGGAGGCCAGATCCCTCCCACACTACTGCCTTCTGCTCCCCTTGTGGTGATTTTGTTTTTGGCTGCGCCTTGGATTCAGTTAGAACAAGAACGCGCCGTTTGGTAGGAAAGGACTGTGAGCTTCGAAATCGGGGATTGGGATGTTTCTGTCCTTGAGTCGACTCCAGCAGTTGCTCACCTGGACCCACGCCCTCCAAATTTTCTTTAAAAATCTGTTCTTCTTTACAGCTCATGTGTGTGCAAATGTTTGATCCATTTTATACTTGCAAATGCCGTACATTTGATTCAATGTACATTTGCTTTAATTTGTTGCTAGTATAGTAGGAGTAGTATTCACTTGATCTTGTGAATTGGTTGTGTATAGAACAAAAATGTTAGCCTTCCCCAGGCACTCGGATCAAAAGCAACAAAAATGTTAGTCTATTTGCATTCAAATATGAGATGAGAAAATATCAAGAAATTGATCAAATGATCCATTTAGAAGAGTACATTGATGGCCTCTAGGGGTTTATTTTATGGGGACAGTAGGCTTCAATCTGACCACCTTGTGTCGTTGTGAACTTGTCATGACACATACTAATTTATTGGCCTGTGGAGGTTATTAATTAGAAAGGATAAAGGGAATTTCGTATGAGATGAGAACACATGAAGGCATTGATCAAATGATTCATTTAGAAGAGTATTTTGATGGGCTCTAGGCATTTCTACTGTGTAAGCCTGATATTTTGGTGGGAAACATTTCTATAACAAATCAGCCTGGTGAAGTTATTGCCATAACAACTAAAATACAATGTATGTACACCATATCTTTACTTGATATTGTATATAGAAGTAGTATTTATACTGGAACAGCAGTAATTTACAAGATTCTTACATTATCTGCAGTCTGGACCTCACATGATTTCTCTGTCATTATTTGTGTGTATAAAGTACAAACTGCTGCCTCAAGTTGGTGTAATGCTAAAAGCTTTCCAAATCACTAATACACAAACTTTTTTCTTGTTCTCTTATTTAGGTAAACTTTGTCCTGTTTTAGTATCTAACATTTTAGAGTTGCAACAATTATTTGATGAGCATGGATTCTCATTAAACTAACTTGATTTCTTTTGATGCATAATCAGCGTGATGTACTGGTGATCCATTCAGAAATTTAGCATGCTATGTATCTTCCATTTTCATGATGTTTATATGCAATATTCTTAACTTAAGCTAAAACAAGTGCAGTTAGCACTGTTGCTCCTGAAGATTATGGGTTTCACAGTGGAGAAGTTATTACTACATTTTTTTTACAGTTTCAATTATGCCCTGAACATGGGATGGTAGATTCATTTTCTTTGTACACAGGTGTTTCCCATTCTTGCAAGAACTGTTTTCTTTACTTTGTTTTGGCTTATTTGACATTCCTACTGTATCTGTGTTGTGTGTAATTTGGATAGCATGCTTATAAGCAGATTTTTCTATTCAGTGGGCCTGCCGGTACTTTGTTGCTAGTTTTCATTGTTCTGTCAAATGTAATTGACACGCTTGCTATCTATTTGCTTTGCAGCCAAAGAAAGCCGAGGAGAAGGCCGAGGCTTAGTGATCCAAGCAGAACTCTTTCAGTGTAATGTGGTTAACAAGCAGAACATTTGTACTCCCATAAACGTACCATCTTGTCGCAGGATAAAATGTCCTGATTCATACATTTGGATATGCGTCTTCAGGTGTTTACTGACTGGGGATGTCTTATTTTTCAGAACATGTTCAGTGGACGTTGGAGAATTTGTTTGGATTGGTGGTTTGTAGTTATAACATCTTAGCCCTTGTCATTGCGGCCTTCTTTGAAAGCCAGAGAATTACAGATTATAAGAAATCTTGGCCTCATCAAACAAAACACAGATTATGGATGGGTCATGCTCAATACTCTGCATGGATGTTCTAAAGTTGATAGCGTCAGTTTCAGAATAAACTGTCCGCATGCCAGCATCGGCTGCAAAATTGAGTCCCTCTGAACGTGCTTCAGCTTCGGCTTGAAAAGCATCATTCCCAGTTCCAAAATAGGTAGACATATCGAAGCTAGAGTCAGAGCCAGTGCCATTGAGTGACTAGAGCCTGAGCCTGAGCTAGTTCCACTTCCGGATTCATCGTGTTGGCTAATGCTTCCCACCCCACAGGGTTTACAAGGGTTTACAAGGATTTACCCAAACAAGAGTTTACAACTGAAAAAAAAACCCTTGTATTTAAGGGTTTTGTTGGGGCCTTGTAAAATACCCTTGTAATATATTTACAGGAGTAAATATTTTCAGAGCTCCCAAACAGGGCCTTAGGGTGTGAAGTACTCTGGTTTTGATATTTTAGGGTGTCAAAGAAACAGTTTTAAAGTTCAAGGTCTAAATAGGACCAAGTAGCATGATTCAAGGTCTAATATAGATATTTTCCTGTATAAAAAATGTTATAGAATCTCGTAGGTATCCACTCGACATACCCCTCTTTTGTTATTCCAAGCAAACTCAAGTCAATGCTTCCACGATAGAACTCCTAGGACATATGATTTTCATGAAATTTGTTTATTTCATCCTAGGACACTGAGAATTAGATATTTTCTGGGTGATGTCACACCTAGCTAATCAAATTACTTGTTGCAATCGTCCAAGCAAAAGAACATCAGAGGCTATTCATTAACCTGCAGTTTTGTTGTGACTAGTATTGACACTTCTCTAAATTTTCATATTTTTATTATGACGTTTTAATGAAACAACTGCAGTGCGCTATTTAGAGGGTGTTTAGTTGGATTTTTTAGTAGCTTTTCACTGGAAAAATCTGCAGCTCAACCAAACGGCCAGCTTTTCAGCAGCTTTTGCCAACCGTAGCTATGGACTTTGCAGTGCAAATTTAGCTGTTTAAAAAAGTTGTCTTCTGCCAGCATTTTGCAATGTGTTGAAACTTCAGTACTCATTTTTTAAAATGTTGTAGATGGTTTAGATCAACCAAAAGCCATATGTTCACTTCTTGCAGTCATATCAGCTTTTTCAGACAGCCAGCCAATATCAACTTTATCAACAGTCACAGCCCAACCAAACTGGCCCTTATTGTCAAAGAAGATCGAAAAGAAACCAACTAGAAAGGTATCAACGAAGCACATAAAGAAAAACACTAGAGCTTGGGGGAACTTAAAGGAAATAAACACTTCTCTAAATTATCATCATGTTATAGAAAGTCCACAATTAAAACCAACAGCATTCTGTAACTAGGGTTTGATAATGTTTGTTCCGACATAAAATTCATAGGTGCATGCAACTCATTATTCAGCCTTGTGAACAAAGTTGCTTTTCTCTTTGATAAACTCGGGGTAAAATTCGCTAGTCCTCTTGCCATCTTGCGATTAGTGGTAAAACGCAAGAGTAACCTCAGCATGAATTCCCAATTCCAGTTTCCTGGAGATTCAAGCATTCTTGTCATTTTGACATTACTATGTGCGCTATGCGTCACCTTTCGTCCATACTATGGGAAGCTTTGTCACTGGTGGGCTATATTGTCTCCTCATCCACCGCCGTTTCGTGCTTTGAGATTCACTTCTAAAACATTATAATCTCCTTAATAAACCAATCCATATTTAGTTTATACTAACCCATTTCTATGCATGTTAGACATTGAAAATAAATTAATATTTAAGTGATAATGGAATCCAGAGCATATTTACCATGTTCTAGTCGTAACAACACTATAAAATTGGATTTATTGTGACATGAGGACATGCTATAGTGAAGATAATGAAAATATATGAATCTCAAAGCACGAACCAACGATGGATGAAGGGGCGGTATAGCCCAAAGGATGTAACAAATCCACGCTCTTCCATATATCATATTAATCAAAATGTCATTACTACAGAAAGGGTCATACAAGACCTTTAATCACAGGGGGTTCACTAAAAATCATCTACATCAGAGTAATCACAAATGGTTTTTATAAAAATTAACATTGCAGACGTTTTTCTTAATGTTTGCAATAATAATAACATTACAGATTTTTTTTTGCAAAAACTGCCTATGGCTCTCGTAGCCCAACTCAGCCCAGCTAGCCCATTCCTATGTAACAACACATTGTGCTCTCCGCCACAGACCTAATCTCCTTCACCCCTCCTCAGATTCTCTCTGTCACCTCAAATCCCCTTCGCCCCCTGCACCTCTCCTTGGCCACTCTCTCCACAACCCTTCTCCCTCCACTTATGTAGCAATGGTGATCGAGGCATGCCAACAAGTCAGGCTGGCAGGAAAGCCCGAGGCTCGAAGCTCGGCCCGAGCTCGTGCCGGCCCGGCCCGACTCGGCTTGGCTCGATGCTCAAACGGGCCGAGCCCGAGCTTCCATCCTGGCTCGGTTGTTAAACGGGCCAAGCCCGAGCCAGCCCGCGAGCCGCTCGCCCAACTCGTTCGGCTCGGCTCCATCCGCAGGACTGCACCCGCTAGGCCCCATGTCCCCATCCACGCAGCCCATTTAGCTTTTATGTCCTACCGCACGGGCACACGAGCTGCAGGCTGCTCACACCCGCCGACCGTCGTCACGTTGCCGCTCACCTAATCGCCTCCTGCCTCCGCCACACCGTCATGCCGTCGTCGTCGGCCGCCGCCACCTCGCCTGGCCATCTCACCTCTGGCCTCCAGGAGTCCGAGCTCCGGCCTTTGGTATGCCCAATTGCCCATGTATAATGTATATACAGAATTAGCAGTTCATGTATTGATAATTGAGAAGATTGCTGTTCGATCGGCCATGGCGTCTTCTGTTACCTGCTTCAGAGAGACAGTTAGGATAATGATCTCCGGGGTTAGTTGCAGGCTTAGCTTGCAACTTCTAGGAAAGAAACCATTGCTTTGCATCGGTTTGTTCTTTATGCTCTTATCATATTTTGACCGCGAAACCAAAAATAGCTCATAAAGTGGTTGACAGTATAGCACATTAACTGAAAATAAATAGCGCTACTCAAGATGATGAAATTCCTTCATCTTCTGGCCTCCCGATCCTGCGCAAGAATAGGATTTACATGTCGAACTTTGGCATGAAAATTTGAAACCGATAAATTGTATTTGTGCCCAAGAACAAATCCACCAATGGTTGCATCTGCAACCACGTTTTGGGAAGTGTATTGCAGCATGCTTGATTAGAATATGTGCATTTGCAAATATTTGTGCGACCACTCATGTACTATAAAAAAGGACTTCTATAGCAAATATATGTGTACAAATTTTTCTTTGGTAGTGCACTTTTGCACCGCGCGAGGAGAGCCTATTTAGTATTTTCTTAGGATAATGTTAGTTCATGTATTCATAATTGATGTTGTTGGAGGAGGGTTTCTGTGCTACCCCTAATCGACGCTTTCCTCCACGGTCAAGAATAACCCCAATGCTACATTCTGCCTCGTCTGGCATAACCCCGACGACGTCGTCAAGAACAACCCCGATGCTACATTCTGCTCCCGACGACGTCGTCAAGAACAACCCCGACGCTACGTTCTGTCTCGTCCGGCATAACCCTGACGACGCCGTCAAGAACAACCCCGACGCTACGTTCTGCCTCATCCGACATAACCCCAACGACGCCGTCAAGAACAACCCCGACGCTACATTCTGCCTTGTCCGGCATAACCCCGATGACGCCATCAAGAACAACCCCAACGCTACGTTCTGCCTCGTCCGGCATAACCCTGACGATGCCGTCAAGAACAACCCCGACGCTACGTTTTGCCTCGTCCGGCACAACCTCGACACCGTCGGGGATCACTTCGGCCCAACCAAAGATTCCTCCAAAGATGCATGGGAATATTCCATAAAGATCCCTTATGATTAGGGAAATGACCATAATGCCCTTGTAAATTCCCTCCCATGTGAGGGCAAAATTGTAATCTCACATTTTCGATTCTCAAACCCTATAAATACCTCCCATGGGGGTAGAGATGGAGGACTCTCATTTGTAAGCTCTCAATTCTATGCTCTAATACAAACACTGATTTATCTCGACGACTGCCTCGTACGTTCGTGTTCGCGCTCGTTCTCCCCAAGCACGCCCGGAGGTCGTCGTAACCGACCGGGGGTGCCACAAGTTTATTGTCTAGACTTATATCTACGACAGATGTATATACTGAATTAGCCAGCTGCAGCTTTCGATCTTACACAGTATGTTCTTCCATATGAGTATCATTAGTTTTTAGTACTTGGTCTTGCAGTAGCCAGCAGCCCAGCAAGCTCCATCATGGAATGACGGACAGAGCGAGAATGATCTTTAGAGTCAATTTTAGCAGCAAAAACAGGGAAGGGGAAGCCCGAGAAGGGAAGGACCGACAGCGCTGTCGGCATGTCGTGCGCAAGTCCTGCTGTCCAACGTCGGCCACGAGGACCACGGGCGCAACCTCCTCCTTTTGTTGGCACGACATCCGCTTTAGCTTCTACACCGACGGGGATGACACCGATTGATGTACCTCTAGCATCTCCACTACCAACGGAACCATCACCAATGGTGAGCATTTTTATAAATTTTAAATTTTTTTATGCCATTATGTTTAATTGTTTATAGATATGGAATTGGACTGACAGGTTGAGGATGAGGAGGAGGAGGATAACTCCTTCGATAAGGATGATGAGATGTCAGACGGATTGTTCCCAACCCCCATTGATGGTTCCGATGAAGGGGGTGATGCATCAGGAAGCGAAGGGAGAGAAGGTATCTCATTTTCAGGTTCGAACAAAGGAAAGAAACACCGTAAGGGGGTGAATGTTGGATCAAAGGTTACTATTCTTGGTGCTGAAAAGAGCAATGAGAGGTCCGGTGTTTGGAAGAATTTTGAGAAGGTCAAGGTGCCATCAAAAGAGGAGCAAGATGTAATGATCTTGAAGGCAAAGTGCTTATACTGCTATAAGTTTTATTCTTATAGCCAAGGTTCAACCACCTCACATCTTGGGAGGCACATTAAGGCATGTGTTCCATATCAGAACAAGTTGGCTAAGCAGAAAGATCAAGCCCTCCTCAATTTTTCTCCAGCCAGTGTAGGATCTGTAGGTACATCTGTTCCTTTTGTGGTGTCTCCTAATGAGTATAATGCTGAGCAAACTAAGAAGTTGATTGCTAAGATGATAATAGTGCATGAGTACCCATTTAGAATGGTAGACATACTTGGTTCAACATAGTGATGAATTATTTAAATCCTGCATATCAGTTTATTGGAAGAAGGACCATAAGAAATAAGTGTTTGAAGGTTTATGAGTCTGAAAAAGAAATCCTAAGGAAGAGCCTTAAAAGTGTGGATCACATTAGTCTGACTACTGATTTATGGACTTCCAATCAAACACTTTGCTATATATGTGTAGTTGCACACTATATTGATAGAAATTGGATCATGCAATGCCGTGTGCTTAGTTTTATTGAGTTAGATCCCCCACACACTGGACATGTTATTGTTCAAGTTGTGTATGAGTGCGTCGCTGAATGGAAAATAGATGACAAAATAATCTCAATCACACTAGACAATGCTTCCAATAATGATGTTGCTATTCGGGGTTTGATGGCAAAGTTTTCTACTAGACAAGGCCGTTCTTTTCTTCTAAAATATTTCCATGTCCGGTGTTGTGCTCATATCATCAATTTGGTTGTCAATAATGGCACGACTGTCTTAAATCCTTTGACAACAAATATAAAAGAAACAGTGAAGTACATAAAGAAGTCTCCCTCTCACATGCATAAGTTTGTAGAGATTTGTAGATCTCTTGCTTTGAAAATTGGAGAGGGGCTCAAACTTGATGTGGCCACTAGATGGAGTTCAACTTACAAGATGTTGAGTGCTAGCATTGCCTATAAAGAGGCATTGGTTTTTTATGCAGTTTCAGATGCCAATTATAGATGGGAGCCAACAAGTAAAGAATGGTACTTGTTTGAACTAATTGAGCCAATACTCCAATCTTTGGCTAAAGTTACCACTGCATTTTCTAGTTCAACATATCCCACTGCAAATATTTTTTATCCTCATATTGTTAGTGTCAAGATTGCATTGAGAGCTGCAATTGCTCATAGTGATGCAAATTTGAAGTCCATGGGCAATGCAATGATGCAGAAGTTTAACAAGTATTGGGATGAAAAGAACAATGTCATGGTGATTGCTACTATTCTAGACCCGAGGTACAAGATGAGATATGTGGAGTGGTGTTTTGGGAAGTTTTATAATTCTCCCACAATTGAAATTGAGATAGATGAAGTTCGCAAAGAGTTAGAGAAACTGTCGACGATCGGTGAATCGGCGATCTTACGGTATTCGTGGAACGGTGATACTGGGGGGTAGGGACCTCTAGGGCCCAAGGCCAGGAGATCTGACAACAGGGGACAGCCCTTTTTTATACAGGTTCGGGCCTCCCTCAGGATAATAACCATACGTCCTGTTCGTATATATTGATGGAGAAAACGTCTTTACAAGGGGGGTGTATGTTAGTGGCTACCCTAGGCCTAATCGCAGACTAATCTAACTAATCCTGCGGGACTCGACTCCTTCGAGGCAGCGGGTCTTCTAGGGCTTCACCTCCTGGGATTTGGCTCAACTCGCTATGCGACCAGCCAGACTTCTCCTCCCCTATGGGATTGCTGATCCTTATATAGGGGGTCCCTAGAGTCGTACTGGACATGGACTTACACCCGAGTAGGACTCTAGCATCCTTGAACATCGGGATTGGCTTCCTAGTTTAAGGGATATCTTCCCTCTTTCGAGGGGTTACCTTGCGGTCTGGGGATCCTTACTAAATACGCTGTACCTTTCTGGAAACCCGGGGAATTGTATGCGGATACCTTCTGATATACAGGATATCGTACTATACATCATCAAGCCCCCCCCATCAGTGCATGAAGTGAGGTCATGACTGTTCTGTAAAAAATATGCCCTTCTCGGGGAGCAGCTCCGAGTAGGCGAACCGAGTGGTCCTTGTCGACAACTTTTCCAAGTAGACTTAATCCCTACCGGGTAGTCGTGACAGATATATCGGAGCAATTCTCTGAAAAAACCCAGAGTTCTTTCCGAGCCGATCTGATCCGTTGATCATGGACACGCGTCTTGCCTAGTGGATTTCTGGAAAACTGAACCGTCGTGGCGAAAATTTCGCGTGGTGATGAAGAATCTTTCCTTTGTTCTGCGCTGCTGTGCGGCTGACGTGAGCCGTAACACGGCACGCTTGTCGGGGTTGTGGGTTTGTTAGGCCCTCTTTTCCCACGCAACGCCTCGTACGCGAAAAAAGCAACTGCCTGCATTAAGTGCGATGGAACGGATCGTGCCATTAACCACGCTCGGTCAGGCGAATATTGAAAATCCCTTAAGGAACCAAGAGTCGGGGTTTTTGCCCGCATTATTCTCTGTCCCTTAGCATTCCTGCCCCCCTCATCTTCTTCCTCGCGCCCCTTGCCAAAACCTCCTGCTTCCATCGTCTCCGATCAGCCGGAAGAGATGGGCAAGAAGAGCGCCACACGGAAGTCCCCTGAGCCCACGAAGTCGTCGGGGGATGCTCCGGGATGCTTCGGGGGAGCCAATTTCCGTCATCCCCGCATTCGAAGCCTCGGTGATGAATTCCTCCGCCCTCAAAAGACTCGTGGCAGAGGAGGTGATCCTCCCGGAGGTGTCCATGCCTGTCCGAGAAGCCGTGAAGGAGACGTTCCCCAGTCCGGATACGAATTGGGTCGTTGTCTTCGCAGATTTCTTTAGGTGCGGATTCCAACTCCCACCGTCACACTTCTTCCTCCACGTGCTCCAGTTCTACGAGATCGAGTTGATTCACCTCAACCCAAACTCAGTCCTGATGCTGGCGGTCTTCGCACACTTGTGCGAAGCGTACCTCGACATCCGACCAAGCCTGGAGCTGTGGAGGTTCTTCTACAACCTCCGTCGGATGAAGGTCAGCGGCGGAGGAGTCGTCGGCGGTGCCGGGTTCCGACTCCGGGAGGGGAAGAAGGATGCCTACATTCCCTCCTCCTGGAAGTAGAGGTGGTTCTACTACCAGCCTCCACCTCTCTCTGGGATCAGCTACCGAGGCCTGGCTCCTCTCCCGGTGAAGTGTTGGGCAGAAACCCCGAAGGAGACAAAACAGCTCAGGGCTCTTGTCGGCGACATCGCCAGTCTCGCCGCCAAGGGCTTGTCGGCGTGGAATGTCGCAGAAGATTTCCTTCGGCGGCGACTCGGCCCTCTTCGGTCGAGGATCCAGCCTGCCTGGATGGTCCCGGAGGGGCAAGACCAGTCAAGGGACTTTGACACCGGTAGGTAGTTTTCCTTCCTGTGTCATGCTAGTCGGTGCGACTTCCAACTTGTTTTTGATCATTTTAGATTGCGTAGATCTGTCCCCCGAGGAGCTCCAGAATAGGTTGAGCAACCTATTCGAGCAATCTCCCCCAGGCGGGCGGACCGGGGTGCCACTGCCTATCCTGAGGCTCAGCCCCGACAACCAAAAAGAAATCCTCTTGGTAAGTTGGAAGTCATTTACCTTGTCTGGCGTTTCGTTGGTCACTCGTACGGTAATACTAATCACCTTCGAGTTCGTCCCTGCAGCGAGTAGGCCGCGGAGGCCCTGACCCGGAGGCCGAACGCGCTGGCGCCTCTGTTCAGGATGAGGATGTTGAAGTCCTTGGGGAGACCGGGCGAACCTCCGAAGAGGGAGGTGGAGGTCCATCCAGGGCTGCGGCGGCAAGGGAGGACACCCGGGTAGAGCCCACTACCCGGAACTCTCCTCCTCCGCCAGATCCCCAGCTTCAGGTTAGAACTCTTTGCCCGGCTAGCTCTTCTCCGTGCTTTCCCCGAGTAGGTTAACAGGAGTAGCTTGTCAGACAGCATGAAGCGGGCGGCCCTCCTCCACGAGAACCGACACCTCCTCCCTTGACTACTCGTAGGGAAGAGGTGGCAACGGCGAAGGGAAAGGCGCCGCTGGCTTCCTCTGTAAAGCGAGGCCCTGATGCTTCGTCCAAGGGATTCCTTCCTCATGCGAAGCGCACAAGGTGAGTGTGTTTTTTCCTGGCCCTCTTCGGAGTTCCTTTCGCTTCTTGCTCTGATGACGAACTGACTTGGAAGTTCCTCTGGTTAGGATTGCCATCATTCCCGCCGGTGTCTCAGCGGAAGAGACCGCCGAGGAACATCTCCCGCCACCAAGACCAGTGCCGGCGTCGGTTGAGCAGGTGGAGCCTTCTGCGCCGGAACCCTTAGTGCCGGAGAGTGTCGGCCTAACATCTTTGCTACAGGTAAATAGAAATGTTAGTGCTAAAACGTGTACTGTAATCGATATTGACCTTGCTGCTTTTAGATCGCCATCTCCCAGATTCCCCCGCTCGAGAAGGCTCAAACCGAGTTAGAGGCTACCCGAGCGGCAAACGAGGAGCTGAAGAAACTCCTTGAGGAGTCGGGAAACTGGCGCGCGGAGAAGGAGCAGCTGCAGAAGTGCCTCCAAGAAGCCGAGAAGAAGAGGGAGACGGCCGAGGTTGAGCTCCGGGTGTCGAAGGCCCGCTTGTCGGAAACGAAGTCTTCCCTGCAAAGGAGTAACGCCTATGCGGAAAAACTGGAGGAGGATCTCGAGCGCACGCTTGATACGCTCGAGAAGGCGCTCATTGAAGTTGGAGTTGTTGTCCTCCCCCGTCCTTCGCCTGCTACCCGGTTGGAGGAGCTCGTGGCGTCGGTCTCTCAGTTGAAGCCTCTTCTCGAGAAGCTTCTTGAAGATGAGCTTCAGTAGGGCGTGCGGGATGTCCTGGCTTTTGCCCTGGCTCTTCTCCGGTGTCAGCACCCAGACTTGTCGCTGAAGGCCCTAGCCGCCGACCTGCCTGCCGGTAGGGAGGAGCTTCTTGGCGCTGTGCAGAGTGCGGCGGATGCCTTCGGTGATCGGGTCCAGGCGTCTAGTCTTGCTAAGTAGAATAGGAACTTGTACTAGACAATTGTCAGTAACTGTACGATTAATCTTGTGTGTTCTTTGTTTTCTAAAAACTTGTGTTCTTTTCACAGTATTTGTCTGCTCTGCGAAATGCTTGTCGTATGCGGGGTTTGTTGTGGACTTGATTGAACTCGTTGCTTCTTCCCTCTGATTCAGGATCTTCGAGTTGTGCCGTTTTTACCGCGAACTGAGGTTGACCAGTCCTTAGGTTTAGTCGGATGGAGGGCTCCGTGGCTCCTCGTCATCAGTAAACACGTTTAAGGGGTCTCCGCCCAGTTTTTCCCGGTCGTGGCGACAACTTGTGTTCCGTTTGCTTGCCGGGGTACTGGGCATAAGCTAGCAAGCTCCACATTTTTACCCTGCTAACGACCGCATGATGTTCTACCCGTGATGCCTCCTGTTCAAAGTAATCGGGGACGTGAATGAGCGTATGGGTTCCGTTGGTCTAGTCATATTTGCACATTCTTTCCCTTCCTTTACTCGAGGTCAAGGAACGTTACTACGGAGCCGGGAAGCTTGGTCGACCAGGCCTTAGGTCTGGTCAGGTGGGGGGCTCAGTGGCTTCCCCTGTCACCTGCAGACACGTTAAGGGGTTTTCCTCACGTCCCTGACGGTTGTAGTGCGGAACCTTTCCCCTTCGCGCAGGCCGAGAAAGGTTAGTGCTCGTATGCGTACACCAATTCGCCATATACTCATCTAGCCCCCGATTGTCTTATTCGAGGGGCATCTCGGATAGGCAGTCCAAAAAATTATATATTGAACTAAAAACTTGATATATTTAGAAACTATGTCTTTTACAAGCTACTGTAAGAAAGGCATTCTAGGAAACTAAAAAAAAATAAGCCGTCCCCCCCCTCCTTCAGCTTGTCGCCGGTTGTTCCAGAGACTCGCGTCCTTTCTGTCGTGACCTGCTGACGAAACTTTATTGAGTGCGTGTGCTGGGCGGCGGCGCCCGGAGCGTCTTATCATCGACTTGTTCGTAACTTGACGATCTTCAGGGCTGGAGCTGGTGCAACTTTGGAATTTGCTGATGAGGGGTGACGGCCATGCAACCTTACTGAAGGTACTAGCGCGGGGGACTCTCTAAGGGACATGACTTTTTAGCGCGGGGGACTCTCTAAGGGACATGACTTTTTGGCAGCTGGTACAAGCGACCTAGATCAGGCGGCTTTTCCTGTGGAACCGTGGTCCTTCTGAGGAAAAGGCCCTGTTTTCCCCCAGCTCCGATCTAATCGTGGAACTTTTTCTCCGACTTGGAGGGGGTACTTTCCGAAGTTGTCGCTCAAAGTGGCGGCGGTGGTCTTGACAATGTAGAGGCGCGTGCCGTTACATCGGTGTCCCGACTAGAGAGTTGATGTTGTTCTGCGAGGTCGAGGCTGCGCTTATCGCAGAGGAGTGCTTCTTTGGGAGAACTCTTTATCGTGAGGACGCCTTTCGGGCCAGGCATTTTTATGCACTGATACGCATAGTGCGTTGCTGCCATGAACTTGGCCAGAGTCGGGTGTCCCCAGGATAGCATTGTACGCTATTTCAAAATCAACGACGTCGAACAGGATCTTCTCTGTTTGAAAGTTCTTCGGCGTACCAAAGGTAACCGGGAGCGTGACTTGCTCGATCGGTGTGGCCGATGAGCCCGGGACGATACCGTGGAATGCCTGCATCACCGTCTAGACAGACGACCGCGGTACTTGCATTGCGTCGAGGGCGTTGGCGAATAGGATATTGAGGGAGCTCCCTTCATCTACCAGCACATGGCCTACTCGGCAGTTGTTGATTGTTGGTTCGACAACAATTGGATATTGTCCCGGCTGAGCACAATTCTCAGGGCAGTCTGTCTGGTCGAAAGAGATCGTGACCTCGGACCACTTGACTGCCCGAGGGACCCGCGGTACACTCGCGAGAACTTCTCGGGCAATCGCCTTGTATTGCCTTTTTGACTCATAAGAAGTTGAGCCCCCGAATATGTGCTCGATTGCTCTGACGTGCCCCTGGAAAGGCTCAGGAGTGGAGTCATCGTTGTCAAAAGTCGTGTCCCGACTGTTGTTAGCGACCTGAGGATTCTCCTCGCGGAACTTCTCCCTTTCTTCTCTAAGGTATTTCTTGAAGATGCGGCACTGACGTAGATCATGCGAGTCGGTCTGGTGAAAGTCGCACCAGGGCTTGGATAGCTTGTCGGAGGAATTTGTAGGCTTGTCTTTGGGGCGCGGTCGCCATGTGCGCTTCTCGAAGATGTCGGCCATTACCTCGTCGGCTTTGGCCCTTTTGTCCTTGTTCCCTCCGGAGGACTTCTTCTTGCGTTTAGTCTTTCTCGAATCGTCCCTTGCTCGAAGGGGAGAATTGGTCAACCCGCCTCGCTGCTGCTTGATGTATCGCAGGGTCTCCTCCGCACAGGCGGCTTTTTCAGCCAGGTCCATGAGCTGTCTCGTGGTCTTTGGCGGTCGCATGATCAAGTCGTGCGTACACATCTCGTTTCTGCTGCCTCGAGTGAAGGCGCGGATGACATTCGAGTCAGTTATCTCCGGAATAGTGTTGCAGACTGCACTAAACCTCTTGGTGAACTCTCGGAAGGTCTCATCTGGTCGTTGGACAACTAGGAATAGATCATCGACACGACCAGGTCTTGGGAAGGTACCTTGAAAGTTCCCGAGGAGCACATCGCAGAGCTGTCCCCACGAACGGATCGTTCCTGGGGGTAAATTCGTCAACCAAGTCCTAGCGGCTCCCCTGAGAGCGGTAGGAAGGTAGTTGGCCATAACCTTCTCATCCCCGCCTGCGGCCTCGATCGTAGTGGTGTAGATCTGCAGGAATTCCACGGGATTCGTGGTGCCGTCATACGATTCTAGCGACCCAGGCTTGAAACGAGAAGGCCAGCGCACCTGCCGGAGCTCCTGGGATAGCGCTTGGCATCCACTGAAGGCTCCCCGATAAGGTGCATTCTCGACGCTGTTCGAGGTCAAAGTTCGGCCGCGAACGTTGGCGTGTTGCGTGTGGTCCCTCCGAGGGAGCTGTTGCTCTTGCTGGCGTCTTTGGTGTCGGCGCCTGTTGAGCTGGTCTCGGAGGTCAGCAGGTGGCTCCTCCTGAGGAGACCTGTTCCTGGGGTGTCGTCCTTCTCGGTCACGCTCTTCTAGCGGAGAAGGGGTTCTTACCCGAGTAGAGCTGCGTGTCACCGACTGGGCTCGAGAAGACTCGGCTTGGTCTTGGGCCTCTTGGGGGTCAACCCCCAGCCGTTGTAGCCATTGCATACCTGCGGGTGTTGATAAATCCGCTGCCGGTGGTCGTGACAGCAGATTGCGCACCTCCGCGAGCCTTCAAGCGGTTCAGGACACGTATTCCCTCGTTCCTAGAGGGGTTTTTTTCCTGCAGCGGCAGGCAAGTCCCCGTTCCTGGGGGGAGTGGCCATCGTACTGCGTAGTTGCGAGCCCCCAGGCAGATTTCGGTCCTCGAGATCTTCACGACCATCGTCGATTGCAAGAACCACTCGAGGTCCTTAGTTAGATGATGTGTACTCACACTCCATCGCATTGTCCTCATCGGACGCGGTGTGGGTAGGGTCATGATCGTCCTGACGATCAGAATTCGCAGGTGAAATTCCGACCATTGGACTGGTCGTTCCTGCCGGGAGGTTGTCGTTCAACACCAACTTCCCGTCGAAGGCCCTGGCGCACTCGGCCCTGAAGCGATCTGCTTCGTGGTCCGAGTACTCTCCAGGGGCGTATTCTCCAAAATCCACGCGATCCTTTTTTATACAGGTTCGGGCCTCCCTCAGGATAATAACCCTACGTCCTGTTCGTATATATTGATGGAGAAAACGTCTTTACAAGGGGGTGTATGTTAGTGGCTACCCTAGGCCTAATCACAGACTAATCTAACTAATCCCGCGGGACTCGACTCCTTCGAGGCAGCGGGTCTTCTAGGGCTTCACCTCCTGGGATTTGGCTCAACTCGCTGTGCGACCAGCCAGACTTCTCCTCCCCTATGGGATTGCTGATCCTTATATAGGGGGTCCCTAGAGTCGTACTGGACATGGACTTACGCCCGAGTAGGACTCTGGCATCCTTGAACGTCGGGATTGACTTCCTAGTTTAAGGGATATCTTCCCTCTTTCGAGGGGTTACCTTGCGGTCTGGGGATCCTTACTAAATACGCTGTACCTTTCTGGAAACCCGTGGAATTGTATGCGAATACCTTCTGATATACCGAATACCGGCAAAAGAAGGCAGATGCTCAAAGATCTAGTGCATCCTCATATTTAGCTAAGGATGCAAGTAATTCCATACCGGCCTCCTCAAGTGAGTTTCAATCCTTCTTATCATCCACTTCTTCCATGTCATCAAAGAGTGAGTTGCTTATCTATCTAGAAGACTTGAATGAGGACTTGGAAAATAAGAACTTCAATTTACTTGAGTGGTGGAAGTTGAATTCACATAGATTCCCAGTACTCTCAAAGATGGCAAGGTTCTTCCTAACTATCCCAGCTAGCTCAGTGTCTTCTGAATCAACTTTTAGCACAGGGGGTAGAGTTTTAGATGATTACCGGAGTTCTCTTCACCCATCAATGGTGGAGGCCTTGGTGTGTGCTTCAAGCATGATTAGAGGTGCCCACCATAAAGATTTGAGTATAGTGGTATATTTTACATTCGTGCTACAATATGTTTTCTTATTGCTTCTATTTTGTTTTTCTCATGGCTAACTTGATTAAATGCAATTTTCTTTAGGAGGAAGATGATGTTGAGACCATCCCATTTCCTACAAGTGTGGTGGAGAGCAACTGAGCAACTAGTAAGTACTTCAACTACTACAAATAGGATGAATTGATGATGCATAAAATTGATTCATTTCTATTTTACTTGAAGGCTCTAGAAATTTTGATGGATGATGGATTGATGGCCTACATTTTGGAGAAATGGAATATGGAGAATTGGATATGGATGAATTTTTGCCTTTTTGCTTCACTTTGGAACTTGGAGTTGGATAATGGAGAATTGGAGACAAGACTTGTTTAAACCATTTTGATGCTTGAATGTTGAATGATTTTATTCATATCTTTGCTTGTTTATAGTTATGGATTGTGGATTTATATAAAATTTATATGCTGCTGAAATTGTGCTTGGATTATAGATTTTGGACTTATATAAAGTTTATATGCTGCTGAAATGGTGCTTGAAATTATCTTACTATCTTACTGAAATTATGTGTAAAATGTTTCTGAATTTTTGCTTGCAAGAAGGTCATGCTGAAATTTTTAGAGGCTCGCGAGCCGGCTCGAGCTAGCTTGAAGCTTGTCTAGGCTCGGCTTGAGCCTCATTTCTAGCTCGTTTGTGTCAATGAGCCTAGCTCGGCTCGGCTCGAAATTTGACGAGCTCGAGCCAGCTCGGCTCGGCTCGAAGGCTCGGCTCGGTTTGTTGCCACCCTTACCGACAAGGATGGGTGGGTCGTCTCCCTCCAACCGCGTCGCCAACGGCCGGTACCTAGCCGCCTCCGACGCGTCGACGCCCGCCGAGTGGCCTCGCCGCCAGCAATGTGCTGGCGCCCGCCGGGCACTGCGGCCTCGCCACCTTCGTTGACCTTGACCCTGACGACCGGATCTATGCTCTCCCCCGCGAGGCGCCACCGGATCCGGCCTCTCCCCACGTGCCGCTACTAGATCCGACCTTGGCGACCGGTGAGGACTTGCGCCATTGAGCTGCCGATTGTATCAAATTCATTCTCTCCTATGAAATGTATATGCATGTGTCAATTCGTTTTTCTCCTTCTGTGAAATGTAAGTGCATATATGGATTTGTTGTGAGTTATTTAGTTGAATCAATTCTCAGATCTGAAATGAAAATTCAGAATTGGGTTTGCTGGTTTTTCTTTTATTTCGTAATTAGAATCACAAATGGTTCTTGACGGGTCATAAGAACCGTCTACGGTATGCAATGGTCATCATAGATCGTTGTTCTCACATGGTTTAAAAACTGTCTGAGATGATAAATTTAAACCGTCTGTGAAACTCTTTTCTATAGTAGTGTGTGCTCGTATTCTTGTGCTCAAGCTATGTCTTACATAAGAGCCGTCTCAATTAATTATCCGCGTTTTAGGTCTCTCTTCTACGTCACATAAATTATACGTGGTAACACCAGAGACAACTGAGGTTCTGCTGCTGTGCATCCCCTGGATAGATTCGTCAATCGGATATGTGCGAATGCAGCATTATATGTTTGTCATACACATGCCAGGGTTGGTGGTTTTCGATTTTCATCATGTGTTGTCAGGTTGCATCCACGTAGCAGGACTGAGTTCTACGTGGATCCAAAATATGAACGTTTCATAGCCGTTGTCCTTTCGTGCAACTACAGGCTCCGTTTCCAACCCGTAGTAAAGGAGGAGCTCCAATCATTCGGAAGAATATTATTTTCCTCGTACAATATTCCTCCCGAATATTGTTGTTTCTCCGTCTTTGAAAACAATATGGTGCTGCGTCTTCTGGCTGTAATGTTAGTCGTGATAGGTCCTAGATGCCACAATTTTGATCTTTTCAACTGTAATCTATGTTGTCATAGGTCGTTGATGATCTTTTCAACTGTATCGTCGCTTCGGTTAATTGTTTAAAATCTTTGGTAGTCCATCCACTGACGCGAGTTGTTTCTACCGAAACAGCGGGTAGCTCCGGCACCACTATTTGACAATCAGAAAACAACATAAACGTGTATAGTTTACAGTAGACATGACAAAGTTGTATCAAATGATCCAGTTGCATCATCATGTGGTGAATCTCCTTGAATTGATCAACCTTAGGAAAACATAAAGACACACCTCGGCGTGAGGTGATCTCTTCCCAACACCTTAGAATGGCCATTTTGACTGTTAGTATGTTACTACTCGAGAGATCAGTACAGACAGAGTAGGCAGCATGTTAAATACTTCAGAGGTCACGGCCTCCCCTTCCTAGGCAATACGGCGGCACTCGAGCTATTGATATGAGCAGCAGGTGTCGAGCAGGGGAGCTGAGGCAGTTCCACTCCCCGAGGAACTCCCTCCAAAGTCAGAGGTCACAGCCTCCCCTCCCCTCAAAACCCGTCACCATACCAGCTCGCCAACAACAAAACCCCGCCTCGGCCTCGGAGAACCGCGACCCGGGCACACTACACTGCGGTGCCGGCCTTCCACTGACCCCTTGAGATCACCAGCGAAATCTTTATTCATCCCCCGCTGCCCTCTCGCCGTTCCCAAACATCGTCCCCGCCCCCACCCCGCGCGCCGCGACCGGAATCGCTCGAATCCCCGCTTCCGCTGCGCTATATGAACCCGGCGCGCCGTTGAAGTTGCACTACTGGCATCTACGTACATTACATACACAAAAGGTTGTACCAGCAGGAACTAGTGAGAGGTCGGTGCAGGTGAGATGGATGGGGAGGCGAAGCCGGTGGCGATGGAGGTGGAGGCGCCGTCCAAGGCCAAGTTCAGGATTCCGGTGAACTCGGACAACCAGGCCACGGAGTTCTGGCTCTTCTCCTTCGCGAGGCCGCACATGAGCGCCTTTCACCTCTCCTGGTTCTCCTTCTTCTGCTGCTTTGTCTCCACCTTCGCCGCGCCGCCGCTGCTGCCTCTCATCCGGGACAACCTTGGCATCACGGCCAAGGACATCGGCAACGCCGGGATCGCGTCCGTGTCCGGCGCCGTGTTCGCGCGTCTCGCCATGGGGACCGCGTGCGACCTGGTCGGTCCCCGCCTGGCGTCCGCCTCCATCATACTGCTCACAACGCCGGCGGTGTACTGCTCGTCCATCATTCAGTCCGCATCGTCGTTCCTGCTCGTGCGGTTCTTCACGGGCTTCTCGCTGGCCTCGTTCGTGTCGACGCAGTTCTGGATGAGCTCCATGTTCTCGCCGCCCAAGGTGGGGCTCGCCAACGGCGTCGCCGGCGGCTGGGGCAACCTTGGCGGCGGCGCCGTGCAGCTGCTCATGCCGCTGGTGTTCGAGGCCGTGCGCAAGATCGGGAGCACGCCGTTCACGGCGTGGCGCGTAGCTTTCTTCATCCCGGGCGTGATGCAGACCTTCTCCGCCATCGCCGTGCTGGCGTTCGGGCAGGACATGCCCGAGGGCAACTACCGGAAGCTGCACAAGACCGGGGAGATGCACAAGGACAGCTTCGCCAACGTGCTGCGCCACGCGGTCACCAACTATCGCGCCTGGATCCTGGCGCTCACCTACGGCTACTGCTTCGGCGTCGAGCTCGCCGTCGACAACATCGTCGCGCAGTACTTCTACGACCGCTTCGGCGTCAACCTCCACACCGCGGGGCTCATCGCCGCCAGCTTCGGGATGGCCAACATCATCTCGCGTCCCGGCGGGGGGTTCATGTCCGACTGGCTCTCCGGCCGGTTCGGTATGCGCGGCCGGCTGTGGGGGCTGTGGATCGTGCAGACCATCGGCGGCGTTCTGTGCGTGGCGCTCGGCGTCGTGGACTACTCCTTCGGCGCGTCCGTGGCCGTCATGATCCTCTTCTCCTTCTTCGTGCAGGCCGCGTGTGGGCTCACCTTCGGGATCGTGCCGTTCGTGTCGCGGAGGTCGCTGGGGCTCATCTCCGGCATGACCGGCGGCGGCGGCAATGTGGGCGCCGTGCTGACGCAGGTCATCTTCTTCCACGGCTCCAAGTACAAGACGGAGACGGGGATCATGTACATGGGGGTGATGATCATCGCGTGCACGCTGCCCATCGCGCTCATCTACTTCCCGCAGTGGGGCGGCATGTTCGCGGGGCCGGCGCCGGGGGCGACGGTGGAAGAGTACTACAGCCGAGAGTGGACCGCGGACGAGCGGGAGAAGGGTTACAACGCCACGACGGCGCGGTTCGCGGAGAACAGCGTGCGCGAGGGCGGTCCGAGGTCGAGCCAGTCCAAGCACACCGTCCCTGTCGACGGGTCGCCGGCCGACGTGTGAAGAATGCCCATACCTACGAGTATGTATATGTTCGCAATTGATGCTCCACGTGTACAATGATACGATCGCATGGCCGGGTTTTGGGTCGGGTTCTACGTACGTACATACGTGGCTTTTCAACGTATTCCTCTAGCGTTCGGCATTTGGTTTGCTCCGTAACCTTTCTTGGCTTGTTGCTGTTCATGGTGGTGAAAATACTACTTACTTCTTATGAGACGTGAAATACTACTATTGGTGTACAGTGTACTGTTTTTGACTTTTTCCACCACCGTCCTAGGCCGGCGCCGCCTCTGCTTTTTATGGCAGTCGACCACCATGTTCATACAACATCCTGATACAGAACCAGAGGTTTTTCTTTCTTTTGGAAGGAATACGGAACCTGAGTGCTGATGTGCTGTTAATGTTTCTATTGCTACTCAAATCTCGATCGCCGGCGTCCCTGTCTGCTGGACAAGATGACTGAACGCCTGCGTAGCAGAATGCACTCAGCGCGTCTGCTCTCCGACCTGTATCTCGTACGGCACCGCGTGCCCGATGCAGCGACTGCCCCGCACCAGGCTGCCCCCTCTCTCGCTACTCAAAGCCCGACGCATCGTTTTTTTGGGCTCTTCCGACAACCGAGGCCTCGGCGGGGAATTCCGTCAACACCCTGCGCTCTACAATTCACTCGCCTCTAGGTCTTTCTTCTAGTTTGGTCGTTTCAAATTCAGAACGGGATGGAGGTTTGATTTTGGGAAGACCATAAACAGGGGACTTGGGTCTTCAAAGATCGTTATCCTAAGTTTTATTATATCACCCGTAAATAACATATCACAGTAGTCGAGGTGGTAAGAGTGCTGTTTTGTTAAATGTTTCTCTCAAGCGATCAATTATAGGTCTCAAGCTAGAAGCCTGGATGGAACTAGTTAAGCGGGTAGTGAGGGTTTCATTTTATCCAAATCAAGACCAGTTTATGTGGAACTTGTATGTTAATGGACAATTCTCTGCACAATTCATATATAGTACTCTCATACGGCCTCCTATGCTTAGTAGCCCTCATTGTATATGGCATATGTGACTTTGGCGACATAAACTTTCACTAAAGATTGATATTTTTTGTGGTACCTCCGTGGGAGACGGTGCTTACTAAGGACAAATCTGGCGAAAGGGAACTAGCAGGGCAGCAAGAAGTATTGCTTCTACGATGAGGAGGAGATCATTCAACATTTCTTTCTTAATTGCCAGTTCGCACGTTTCGTTTGGCGATCGGCATACTTAGCTGTTAACCTTCCACCAACTTAAAGTATGTCCAATTTGTTCAGAAATTGGTTGATGTGGTTGTGGTGGTTAATCGAGCCCAAATTCTTGTGAGGCCGAGTCTGGTGTGTTGGTCCATTTGGTTATGTCCAAATGAAGTTGTGTTTGATAATAAAAAAAAGTTTCCAATCCATTGCATGTTATCTTCTTATTTATCAGCTGGTTGCAGTCCTTTTTTTACTACAACGAGCAGCGGACAAGGAGCAGATAGTCGCGAGTGCTCGGCACTTGAAGACGGTTGCGGGGGTATTTATGTCCCAACATAGATGGCGATCGCGTAATAGATTATGTAGTGTTTTATCTTTTGTGGTCTTACGTTCTATGTAATCTATTTTAGTTCGATGTCTGTTGACGTAAACTTCTATATTTAAAAAAGATTTTAACTGTATATATCTTTTTAATATAAAAGGAAGGCAATAAAACTCCTCCCTGCTGAAAAAACTCGCCTCCGGGCCCTTGCGTAACAGCCGACGAGCGAACTCTCGGTGAAAGAAGTGGCACCAAGGCAGAAGGCACAAGGAGATCGATTCCTATGTCGCAAAACAAAAAACAAAAAGAATAGGTGCCATTTGATATATCTCACAGCGAGATGTTGGCCTTGCCTTTGGAATGATGACATCGCATTATAGAATTAGTTATCATCAATCAAGCACGGAATACATTTACAAGGACGAAATGAAGTGACAAATTATGAACCTACTGCTATAAGCTAGGTCCGACTCGATGGTATTTGCGGGCGAGCCACACCCAGAATCCAAGGAACCCAGCAAGAAAAGACGGCGTTGACGCGAGTAGAGGCAATGAGGCAATGGCGTATTGCAATGCTTTTGTCAAAAAGCTTGGATCGCTCTCGTTTTGTTCATAGAATTAGGAATACTTAGGAGTTAATGTATGGTGAAAAAGATGTTAAGCTGTATAAAATTTTGAGAGAGTAGAATAGGGTTAGTCATGACCTTGCGAGTCTTGATAAACGTAGTGATCAGACGACATGTTGGCTTGGTAGTTGTCCGGCTAATATGGATATTAGTCTATGGTCGCTTGTGATTGTATCTATTCTGGTTGAGTAATATCATCTCTTTCTTCGGGAAAAAAAAATGAACGTGAGGACGCCAAGAATAGCACTGATCAGCATACACCGACGCGGCCGAAGATCGGAGCACGGTCACTCACCGGCGTGAGCGGCAGGAACAAATGGGTGCTGCACCAGATTAGCACGGCCAACCACGAGCAGACAGCCTACGAGATGTACAGAACAGAGCGGCTGCCATGAGAGGAATTGAGCAGAAGCCTGGAGAGGGGCCCAAATGAAGCCCAGGTAAGCTACCAAGCCCGGAGCCCAGCCCCGCAAATCAGGTGTTTCGTAGTCGGGTCGGGCCCAGGCCCGCAGGCCCCCATCCCCCATAAAATAGCAGCCCAGCCGCAGAGAGGGCCGGCCCTGATCGCCCGAGTCACTGACATGGTAGCCCCACACACGGCCTATTCTGCCACAACATGACAGACACCTGGGCCCCGAGGCACACTGCTCGTGCGGCAGGCGACCACTGCTCCACCACCACGCCACACCAACCGCACCGGGCCAAGCGGCTGCGGTGCCCGTCCGCCCGTCCTACCGCCCCCCCTTCTGCTGCCCGCTACTGCAGATAGCGCAACGGAAGGCGGACCCTCCGATGGCCGCCGTGGCAGGCCCCACCGCGCTCCGCCTCCGCCCCGGTGCCGCCTCCCCCTCCGCGCCGTCCTTCTCCGCCTCTCCTCGCTGCCGCTCCAGCTCCGTAGCTTACTCCTATCCAAAGGCAATCCCCTCCTCCTCAACGGCTAGGAATCTTTCATGTGTTTGGGACTTGTTTCGTCTATGGTTGTTTGCTTGGTTTTCTTGGGGATTAGGTAGGGTTTTAATTAGTTGCTGGTGGATGCCCCCATATTGTATATGTTCCAATTAGTCTAAAGAAGATTTTAATCTCTTTCTTGGGTGCGATGTCAACGTGCCACTGAGTTTGACACTGAGTCATTAACGGTAGAATTTTTACAGATACAATATAACACATATTTTATACTCTGTATTTCTGTGATTTTTGATGCTATGAACATGAATAAATACTGAATTAGCGTACTAGCATACTGACACGGTTTATCTCCCAGGTTGCAAGGTCGTTTTCAATTCAGAGAGTAAATGGAAGTAGGATGCAGTACTTAGATACTCCAAAAGGTATATTTTCCCTTGGGCCATCTACTTTCTGAAAAGCTCTGTTGAATTCGAATAGCCCATGCTGATTTTTACCACATGTTAACAGGACACGTTTTAAGAAGCTCCGACAACCGCGACGGACGGCTTCATATTCATATTAAGCGGATCATTTCCTTTGCTGCTACGGACAAACAGGAGGCAATTGCTCCACCTACCTTGGACACACCGGTGTTAGAAGATACCGAGAGTAGCACTGCAGATTCCCCTACATTTGGCAGCTCATCCTATTTTACTGAGAAGAGTGTTGGAAAACCAGGATTTATTTCATTTCATGGCGGCAACTCTCAAACAAAAAGTGTGGAGAGTGTGCCACATCCTGGCAAGGAAGCATCTAGACTAGTATGGTTTGTTGGTCCAACTATCCTCGTGGCATTCTTGGTTCTTCCATCGCTTTACTTGCGCAAAGTACTCTCAGCTGTGTTTGAGGACTCCCTGTTGACAGGTATCCCTTTTTGATAGTTCAGGAATGTGTTCCTTCCATCCTGAACTATGGCGTTTCAACAATGCTGATAGTGTCTCTATCTTGTTTCCATAGTTGTTTATGCAGAACTACCTCCCAGTCCCACCTTTTAATAATTAAATGGAAATTAATTATGTTGGTTACCACTTAACACTATCACATAGCTGTGCCTGTTGGTAGCATTTATTCCGATAGAAGTCATAAAGGAGTTAATGCTTGAAAATATGTTATTTTTCATTGCTTTACATCTTTCATTGCAATACACCTCAAAACTGTTTCATTTTTTGCTTAAATAAACCTTGATATACATCATTCACTCGTTAGATATTTACACATCTACTCCAATGACACTGCATATACTGTTCCACACTCAGATGAAGTCTAGGCATAACTGCATTACCTGATGAATTTTTGTTATTGTTTGCAGATTTTCTTATACTATTCTTTACTGAGGCTCTGTTTTACGGTGGAGTTGCAATTTTTGTCCTGTTGATCGACAAAGTCTGGAGGCCGTTGCAGCAAGTAGCACCTAAGAGCTACATCTGGTCGAAAGCTAGATTTTTCCGTATTTCTTCAGTAACGACAATGGTTCTGAGCTTGATAATACCGCTTTTGACAATGGGCATGGTTTGGCCCTGGACTGGACCAGCAGCTTCAGCTACTCTTGCACCTTATTTGGTAGGTCTTGTTGTACAATTCGCATTCGAGCAGTACGCACGGCATCGGAAATCGCCTTCTTGGCCAGTTATTCCTATTATCTTTAAGGTAATTTGGTTCTTAATATCCTGGTATTACTTGGATCCTGAAGTTGCCCTTTGTGGTTATAATCAAGTGTGTTTTCGTGGAAAAGTACAGATCGTTTATGCAGTCTGTTAAGATGGGGGTCATAGCGACTCTGATGTTCGGATTTGGGTGTATCACTCTACCATGTAAATTTCAGATTGCTTAATGGTGACGTGGTTTCATTTGAATAATCTAAGAGCATCAGTGAGTTAGGAAACATTAAAATTCAGAAATACAGTACAGTATCTCAAAAAAACAGTACAGTCGTAGAGGCTAACAGATGTTCTCGAAAAATTTGAACACATAAGCTACCATGTTTCTGACAGATTTGTTCATCCAGCGCTATGCTTTTCATCCTGCAGAAATAATTAATAATCATGCATCTATGAGGAAAAAAAAAGAAGTCTTGATATTTATGGGTAACAATATGATTGGCACCTAATATTACTTGGTTCATGTATGATTGTTTGTTCTGATTGAGGGTTTAGGATACAAGTAGACAAGACATTACTTGGAATAGAGGGTCCAGTTTCATTATAGTGGTCAGTACTCAGTGCTAGAGCTAGACTGTAAGCAATTTGTTCCCTCATCCGATGACTATGTTGGTGTCATTTCGTTGTTAAGTAAAGCTTAATCTTAGTAATGACTGTTAGTTGTGCGTTGCCTACAGTCTACACCAGACTCTATGGTTGCTTGACAAGGACTAACTGCAGTTGTGGCATGATGAAAAACTTTATTGTAGAATCTAGCCAGGTTGATCGCAATCTTGTTTCAGTGAACCATGCTTTTCCATTTCATCTCATTTGTTGCCATCTACATTGCTCATGTTCATTTTAACAACTCATGTAATTGCATATTCATGTTTTTTTTCTGGAAGGACTAGCAATTTTACATCTTAGTTGGCATTCTTCCTATAGTGAGATGCTTCAATAGTTCTTAGCATGTGCCTTTTCCCCCCTCACCCTTGTAGGTCTACAGGCTTCACCAACTGAACAGGGCAGCTCAGCTGGTGACAGCACTTACCTTTTCTGTCAGAGGAACGGAGGCAACAAATCAGACTTTGGCTATCATGAATTCCTTAGGAGCACTATTGACTGTCCTTCAAATTCTTGGGGTTATCTGTGTATGGTCTCTCTCGAGCTTCCTGATGAGGTTTCTTCCCTCTTCAGACATTCCAGATCCCTGACAGCTGGGACAGCACTTCAAAATATGAGCATAGCCTCCTTACTGTAAATTAATTTACCTGGTACCAGTTGGCACGTCTGCAATTGGTTTAGGGATTACACTGCTTCATGTGAGGAACTGGCAGAGAAATTGTCCAATTGGTAGGAATGACGTGGAATTGAATGAACTGCAAATAAGAGAGCTCAACTATCCGCCTGTAGGATGTTGATGCATAGCGTGTTTACATGCTCTTCATGTGGACCAAACTCAAGTTGGACACCTAATTTTGACTGAAGGTATATGCAGATTTAGTTTTATTTAGTGCTCCACCAAACCCATGCAAAACACATGGTGAAAATAGAAACGATATGCTCGCTCACAAATTAATGGCAACCCAGTATGTCATTATCGTTCGGTCTATTCCTATTGATGCTAGTTATCAAGAGAGCTTAATCCAGATGTTCAGCTTCTCTACTTTATCTTTCTTTGCGTACTGTTCCTCTTCCCCCCACTTTGGACCACCTACATGGCATGTAAGCTATGTAAGCTACTGAATTCAGCTATGTAACCTCGAATTAGGTGCATCGTGAATCACCTTTCTCTCATATTTTGCTGCTTTTGACTAGTAAAGCACTAAACTTGTTTTAGTTCGAGAGCCAGGAAGGGAATATTTTTTAAAAATATTATTTTTATTCCCATAAATGACAGAAGTACAACACGAAATGGAGAAGTTTCAAAAATACGGCTTGGTCGGCTGCCCATTTGCCGAAAACGACCAATCGGCATTCCAAAAGCCGAGAAGGACTAAATCGGCTGACAGTCGGCCGAAAAGACCAAGCCGGCAGCCCACTGGTCGACTTGGGCCAACTGATTCTGGCGCCAAGAGCAAGTCGGCCAGCCAGTGGCCGACATGCCCCTAATCGGCCGGCCAGTGGCCGACAGGCCGACTTGACCCCAATCGGCCGGCCAGTAGCCGACTTGCTCCTCTCCCTGTGAGGCTTGTCAGAACTCGGCCAATGATAGCCGATATGCGTCCCAGCTGCTCTATTTATTCACTCCGAAGCCTTTATCTGCCTCCCACCCACCGACGAACAGAATAGACCAAGCAAGTGGATAGAAATGAGAGGGATTAAGGGTTCGGGAGCGAGTGGAGAGAGAGGACATTAGGGTTTCAGAGGCGAGGCGGGAGACGGAGGGATCTCGGCAGCGGGGCTCATGTGAGGTAAATATTTGCGTTATTTTTTTTAGTTTCCTGGATGTAGTAACTATGCCCATATTGCAAAATGGTAGGAAATGGCTTCATCCGGTTCAGACGACATGCAGAAGGAGAAGTTGATTGCCAATGTGCCGAACGGAGTCGAGGTTCCCCTCTGTTGGTGCCAAGATCTGTGCAAACTAATGGAATCAAAAGAAATATCGTACACCTTCGGAAGAAAGTTCTTTATGTGTGCTAACTACGAAGAAGAGCCAGCGAAGGTTGCCGTGCGCACACAGCGTTAAAGGGTAAAACTTGTACACACCTGCATTCGTAACACGATGCAATACAATGCTAACACTCATACATTCATTTGCTTGCAGTCTCCACCCACTATATGTGACTACATACAGTGGCTGGACAGTACCCAATCGAAAGAGGATGAAGAACAACTCATGCGTGAGGTTTATTTTAGGCGAGATTACACTCTGCAACGCATGGACGAGGCGGAGGAGGCGGAGAACCGAAAGCGTTGGCAGGAGGAGCAACGCAAGGAAAAGAAGGAGGCGGAACGTCGAGCTGCGGAGGCACGTGAGGTTGAAAGGGCGAGGAAGCACGAGACCGCGCGTTGCGTGAAGGAAGAAGGAGAGGAAGCTCACGCTCGTCGTATGAGGAAGGAAAAATATCCAGAAGGCCATGAGTAGTTATTACTATGTTCTATTATCTTAGTTGTTCTATTATTAGGTTGTTCGGTTCGGTTTTATGGTTGTGTCATGCGAATGTTATCATACCGTCTACCTCATGTGTACTGATAACAATGTATCGTACTCGTACTCCAGATTTCGATGAAATAAATTAAGTGTTCCATGAAAAAATACTACAACTAAGATCCATAAAATCCAAAAGGAGATGGTCCTAACGATTCAAAATAACTACTACTGCTAGTCTCCCTGTCCAGGTCCTCCTGGGCCTCCCTGTCCATGTCCTCGACACAGCACCCTCTGCGGCCTCTTGCGGAAGTCGGAGTACGTTAATTGTTTCGGTGGAACAATTGTACGGCGGCCTCTACCGTGCAAGGACTCATCTGGCTGAGGGGCTATAGGCTGGGTGTCCTGCGTTGGTGGCGGCGGTGAAGACGGAGTAAGATAACCTTATCCCGATGCAGAAGTGTCGGCGGGGTCGAATTGAGTGCAGGAGCTGTGTCCACTCCTGTGCCCTAACACACCCCCCTCTACGACATTAGCTGCAAAAATGAAATTCACAATGCTTTAGATATCTAAGTAATTTTGTTAATTCCATAATAGGAAGGTAAATGGGATGTATCTGTGCATGGCACGATCCAGAGAAACTGCATGTGACGGTGGTCCATCCTAGTGTAGGCCGAACTGTCGCATCACACGATGCACAGCGTAGTCTTCAATGAAATGTCGAAGACAATCTTCTTGCTTGTCATTCAGTATGGCTCGTCTCTAGTGCACAATGGAGAAAGGCCATGGGGAGCACGATAGAGCAAAGCCTCCTCAGTGTAAGGCCCCCACGTGACCTTCTCGCGAGGTAAGAAGTCGAACTGCTCCGTGAACGCAAGGTAGCAGTTTCTCAACTGTGCATACGCGAACTGTGGCTGTAGCATGAGAGTACAATAAGTTAATTAGCAACAATTAAATGGCTATAGCAAAAGTACGTAGGGTAGTACGCACGAACTTACCCGACGCTATGTCCACAATGAACCGAAAGTAGGTCCTCCGAGTGGGTTGTTGTGGTACAAGTCAACTCCGTAAGGCTCGTCCGCGTTCACGAATGGTCTCCCTATAGAGAAACGCTCGTACGACCAAACCTGTAAAATATGTAATGACGCTAACATATTGTGAAATATTCATAACATGCAACTACAAACAACTAACCTGCAGCAGAAGGGGGCAGCCCAGCAACGACGGTTTCATCGTAGTCCTCGTGCAGGCGTCACATAACGCGCGCGTAGTGGCAGAAAGAACGGCTGATCCCCAACTCCTGGGCACGACATCACTGGGGTCCTGCACGTCAGCTATCTGTCTCGCAATCTCGATGTGACAGGCATCGACCGTGTCGCCGTGAGAGTTGGTGAACGAACGAGTGACCTGGTGGTTCGTCAACTACTCACCAGGCCAACCAAGCTCTCCTAGCTGCATGAAATGCTCATTTGGTTACAGATGTTATAAATAACAGCACGACTGAGATAAGTTGTTCGAGCTTACCTCAAACCGTCGGTACCACTCCCACTTGAACAAAAAAGTTCTGTGCGTGGACATATCCCAAAGAGCAACTGGATCTTTCAATTCGAGCTTGTCGCGATACATGGTGCCGTGTTTTATCTCATTCCTTCTGAACTCTCAGGATCACTCATGTCCATCTGTCACACGCATTCCACCCAATAGTTCTTGGTTCCACCCGCTCGGAATTTGATGATCAGAAGTTTCCTCGTCCTCATCACTATCTTCATCATCGACCTCCTCGTTTTCATCTTGCACAATGCCCGCTATGTCTTCCTGCTCCATAGCCTCGACCAACTCTTCGAATTCCTCAGCTTCATCTGCCCGCCTAGTAGGACCATGGTTAGATCTCATTCCTCCCGGAATCACTCCTTCAGAATGATCATTCGCTCCACATTGTCTTACCCCTTGGACCGATGAATTGATGTGACCTTCTTCATACTCTCTACAAAGATACCCCGTTGGATCCTTCGCAACAGCCTGTACCAAAGCAACCGGTTCATCTTTACGACCGCTGCAGACCCTAAGCCAAGAACTCCACTCCTTCGTTCTTTCAACAGACATCAAATCCCAACGCTTGGACCTTAAGGACATTGTAAACACTGCTTGAATGCTAACGCTATACTTGTCCGTATCAAGACCAAAGCTATGGGTGAACCGGTCTTTAGCTTCTCTAATGTTCAGCTACTCGGGATTTTCCTGAGGCAATACAGTGTAACTGAATGCACTAAGATCAACTCCAGACGAGTTTATCCTCACTTCTCCAGGACCATAGAAAATCTTGAATCTCACTATATCAGACATTCCTGTCATCCGTAACATCATTTCTTAAAATTTACAATTAGATGATACACCTATGTTCAAGATGTAGGAGACTCCTAATATATAGCTACATACATTGAATTGATCTATAATAACAAAACTAGGTTTACGACTATTTCTTAACTACGTAGTCCACTTCTATTATTTCTATACGATTTTTCTAGTTCTGTATAACTATTTCTAAAATCGTCAACTATATGATCAAATCGTGACATATGTGATCATAGATGGAATTTAGTTTCTGAAACGCTGTAGGTAAATTATTCTAACACCTTATATACCTAACATATTAATATTATTTCTAACACTAAGTTGCCGTGCTAATACTAAGCTACACAAGACAAAATCTGTAATTAATGTATTCAAACTAACTAATAAGCTAAATCAACAAATTTTTCTAAATTAGGGTTTACCAAATGACGAAAAAATCCACGACGCGGCTTCTCTTCCTCTCCTCTTCTTCCTCCTTCTCTTCTTCTCTTCTCTTCTCTTCCTCTCCTCTTCTTCCTCCTTCTTCTCTTCTTCTCCTCCTTCTCTTCTCTTCCTCTCCTCTCTCTCCTCAGCCCGCACCACTGCCGCGTCGCCGCCGGCCCCCGGCCTCGCCGCGCCTAGCCGGCCGCCACCCCCCGCCTTGCCGCGTCCCCAGCCCCCGCCCTCACCTCGCCTAGCCGCGCCGCAGCTCGCCTCGTGTGCGTGTGTGTGCTGGCGGGTGGAGTCGGGCTCCTAAATGCCGATATGCCCAAGTCGGCCAGTCATTTGCCGACTAGAGGGGCAAGTTGGCCAATGGATCGCCAACTAGAAATAGCAAGTCGGCTAGCCACTTGCCGACTAGGCATGTCGGCCAGCCATGGGCCGACCTGGAGCTTTTCGTTCCGTTAGAGGCCGACCCACTCTGTAGTCGACTTTTGCTTTGTCGATTTTCTCTTATCAGCAGCTCGGCAACCGACCGGTGCTTATTTTTGAAACTCCTCGATTTCGTGTTGTACTTCTGTCATTTATAGGAATAAAAATATTATTTAAAAAAAATCCAAACTTATGAGTTATTACCCCCACCCCCAAAAAGCTCCAGTAGCATATTAAATTGTCCTCTCTATCTCAACTGTATTTATATTAGTGAGATTATTTGTGTATTTGATATAATCATCACATATCTTTTAGTTTTCATTTCGTCATGTTATGGATAGCTGGCTCCATGGCTGCAGCATCTGTTTATTTTCGCTGTTACAAGCAACAGTTTCCATAAGCTCATCATTTTTACATCCTCATCTGTTGAGAACTGCAGATATGGTATGTTTAACATCACCAAAATGAAAACTTGAAGGTCCAAATATATCCCGCTTAACGAGAATAGAGCGAACTAAACGAACGCAAAAAAAAATTTCCTTGTGAGAAACCATATGGAGTACAGGGATCAGGGATAAAAGAGATACAAAAAAAGTGATGTGCGCTTGATTCACCAGGAGGATTGGAAGCAGGTGAACTCCACGCCTCCACAGCAGAGTGAAGCGAGCACTTCGCCACTAATGTTTAACACACGTAGCCCATCCTTCTGTGCAAAAATTGGCCGGGCTGTCCAAGCGAGATTTGTCACAGCCGGATTGGAAGTTTTTGCACCATCAAAATTGCCCCCCATCTCAAATGTGTTAATATATCAGGAGTTGAGGTTATGTTTTGTTTGATATAATCACCAAATGGTCATTGGCAGCTTCAGTTTTCATTGGAGAGAGTATGTCATGTTATGGATAGCCGGCTGAAGCTTCTATTTACTTCCACTGTTACAAGCAACAGTTCCATAAGCTCGTCATTTTTACATTTGTCATCTGTTGAGAACTGCAGATCTGATTTGATTAGCATGTTGCAGATACAAATATGTCTCCCTTAACGAGAAAAGAGCGAACTAAACGGAAGCAGAATTTCTATCTTTATCCAATCAGAAAACCGTATGCTGGGTGAGAAAGATAAAACAGATGCAAAATAAGTTATGTGCGCTGGCTTCATCAGGAGGATTGGAATCTGATGAACTCCAAGCCTCCGTAGTAGAGTAAAGCGAGCGCCTCGCCACTAATGTTTAACACACGTAGCTCATCCTTCTATGCAAAAGGTGGCCGGGCTGTCCAAGAGAGATTTGTCACAGCCGGATTGGAAGTTTTTGCACCATCATATATACAAACATCAAGATCACCCACTCAAGGAGAAGAAATGAAACCAGAATATCGCATGAAAACACACACAAGAAAACGGAGAGCTGACTCAAAGAAGCAATAACCAGAAGCTGCAACATTGTTGCTCACACAAGTACACAACAGAATGAATAAGATGGAAGACGAGTGCTACTCCTTGCTAGCAAGAACGAAATGACGAAGATGTTGTGGAGGAAGCTTTGAGCTTGCCCTGCCTTATATAGGAGGGCGCTGGCCGTCTGGTGCAGCCAAGCCCCTCCTTAGGGCAATGGCTGCTCTTAAGCAACGGTCGCTAGGGTTTCAATCGGCCTTTCGGGCAGGACGTCCCGGGCAGCGGGCAGCGCCCCAATTGGCATGAACATATGAATTTATGCCAGCAACTTGCCTGAGACGATAGCTGTCCGAGTATTATCTTCTCTAGAATAAGAGCAAGTTGCTCTTGCATGCATGGGGTCCTGGGCGCTCTGCGACGGGCATTGACCAGTATTTACTCAATCTCTACCAATTTATTCCGTACCTTCAAATGACATTTATTAGAGCATCTTTAGCAGATCCTCTATTTTTAAGCTTCTATATCCTTATATAGAGGGCCATCTAAAACAACTTTTCCTCCATATCATTCCGTTATTTCCACAGCATATCTATATTTCACTCTTCATAATATCCTCTTCTATATTTTAATAATATCTTATATATTCAACCCCACTCAATAATATCCCAAATTGCTATTACCATTTGGATTATCTTATGCATTTAGAAAGGAGAAAAAATCTTATTAACCAGCCACGTTTGTAACTACCTCCCTCAAATCCCATACAAATCCCTCAAATCCCTTCTCCCTCAATTCCTCGCTCTCTCAAGTTCCCCTTCTCCCTCACTCTCGTTTTCTCCCTCACAACTACCTTCCCCGAGCACCCTGCCCTTCCACCAAGCACCCTCCCCTCCCCTCCTCCTTCCACCGGCGCGCCACCCTCCCCTTCCACCAAGCCACCGAGCTCCCTCCGCCGACGCCCCCTCCCCTTGGCATCCTCCTCCCCGGCGCTGCCGCTCCTAGATCTGGAGCGGCTTGAGCTGCAGCCCCGCTCCCACGGCTTGAGTTGAGCTGTGTTCAGGCGAAGACGCGCGCTGCATGGGCTGAAACATCTGGAACACACCCAGCCTACGTATGACTTTACTCGGGGAGGCCCGATAGTCCGGCCCTGCTGGAGTGCTGGGCGTCGCCCGTAGGTCCCGATGACGCAAGATTGTTGGGTGGTGATGACGATCACGACTACGAACCTACGGAGACTCGAATATATGTCTCTGGTGGTAAGGTAACATCTGTCACTAATCGTTGGGACTTTCTGTCTATCCCCGTCTCTGTCCGAGCGCACTGCGTCTGAGTTGGCAATTCAGCGTACGTAGTGATGCGCACAATTTAGAGTCGCGAAGCACCAAATTTTATGGAGGACTAGGATAAATTCGAACCTTTTAGCATAAGATATGAGTACAAACGCGACTTCTCCGTCGCCAGCCAGACGCTGTGATAGTTTCCTTGCTACTATATCATAGATCGACTTGATTTTTCTCCAGAGTATTTCTACCCTGTCTGACCTAGACAAAAGCGCAGGACACTAGAATCCATATCACCAAGGATATATTGTCTGTGAAGAATTTATATTGAAACTTTACCCCCGATTTTCACAGCATTTGCAACATTTGGTGCGTTTTGACGTGATATTCCCCGTTTTGCTTGCAGCATACCTTTTTTCTTCTTTCAACTTAACCTGTGCTGCGAAGCTGCAAAAGCGGAGTACATAGTACAAAAGACAGAAATTGTCGCGCTGCTGCTACAGAAGCAATCACTATTACAAAGTCCCAGAGAGAGACTCGTTAAACAGAACGTCAGGTAGAGAGTGCAGATGCAATGCAACGCCCAATATCATATCAGGTGAAAAGGTTCTACGCATATGCGCCAACTTTCAGTAAAGCAACACTTTTTACTTTTTCAACCTCCGTGGTTGATTGGATTCACTGCGCGCGCGTACATTACTGCTGCCCCCCGCGACAGCTCCTCCAACCCCACCGGCGAGCACGCAAGAATGGCGCGGCCCAGCGGCTCGGCGCGTACCTCCGGCGCGCACGGCACCCACTCCCACCTCTCCACGGCGCTCCCCTCCTCCCCCTCCCCCAGCTCGTAGAGCGCCGCGCCGTTGGCCGGCTCGGCCGCATTGTACACGTACCCACCGGTGCCGTTGCCGCACACCCCGATCGACGGGGGCGTCTCCTCCTCGTCCTCGTCGTGGGGGAACAGCCTCTCCGACATCTCGCTCGGCATCGCGTCGCGTGCCAGCGCGCCGGGGGACGACAGGTCGAGAGCGTCGCCGTCCACCTCCCATGCCTGGATGACGACTCGGTTCTTCTCTGCTCCCTCGCCTCCCCGCTTCGCTCCGAAAAGGACGACCCGCTCGGCGCCGGCGCGGCCCGGCGCGACGCCCCACGTGGAAACGGTGGCGTCTGGCCTGAGGCGGCGGGTGGGACCCCAACGCCGCTCCGCCGGATCGAACCAGCTCGCCCACCCGGTGGTTCTGTCCGTGAGGTACACTCTGTGATCCGTCGCGGCCGCCGAGAGCCACGTCGCCGCCGCGGACTCCCGGAGCGCGGCCGGCATCGGATCGCAGGCGGTCCAGTTGCCGCTCTCGTGGACCTCCACCGCGGCTGCGTCCTCTCCCTCGGCCAGCGCCAGCTGACACGCGCCGCCGAGGGCGACCACGCGGTCCCCCACCGCGGCGAACACCGGGTCGACGCGCCACACGGCGGGGGCCTTCAGGGCGACGCACGCGGACGTCCCGAGAGAGTCGCCGGCGACGTCGAGGCCGGAGAAGGAGAGCGCGCAGACGCGGTCGCCGCGCGTCCCGCGCACGAGGCGCACGTGGGACGGCGTGGCGTGGCGCGGGGCGGGCACGGTGATCCACGTCCCCGAGTGGGGATCGTACGCCGCGGTCCGGCGCCGGCGGCCGTGGAGGTGGACCACGAGCCAGGGCAGCCGCCGCGGGCGCCGGCGCAGCGCGGACCGCACCGCGGAGAGCCACTCGTGCGAGACCCGCGCCGCGGCGGCGAGGTCGGCGGCTGGCACGCGCTCCAGCACAGACTCGAGCACGTCCCCGTACAGGTACAGCGCGGCGAGCGACGGCGACGACTCCGCAGCGTCGCGGTCGCCACTGGCCTCTCCCGCTTCTTGGTGGCGGTGCCAGCGCTGCTTCTGCTCGTGCGGTTGGACGCC
Organism: Stipa capillata; assembly: GCA_019208055.1. Classification (NCBI taxonomy): domain Eukaryota; kingdom Viridiplantae; phylum Streptophyta; class Magnoliopsida; order Poales; family Poaceae; genus Stipa; species Stipa capillata. The sequence continues at coordinate 90,058 of JAGXJF010001840.1, read as the reverse complement.
CACGCCCACGCCCACGCCCACGCCCATCTCCAAATGCGAAGGCTACGAGAGCAGTTCGAGTGTACAGAGTGTACAGCTAGTAAGCAGTACGCACTGCAGCTTCTTGCTTCTGCTACGAGTTATAAATATTTGGGCTGTGCAATGACAGGCTAATTAGAGATGGCGGAGTGTCTTAGAAGGCACGACCACTCGAGCGGTGGTCATTGGAAGATGTAACTGCAGGTGAGGGGGACCAAATAAACGTGTAACGGACATGCTAAACGCTAGTGCCATTTGGTCCCTTCCAAGCTGCGCGACAGCGACGGCAAGAGTTATCGTGTGGCAGCCGATCCTGAACGGAACGGAGCAGAGTTTTATCTGCGTTCGTCGCATAACCCGCATCTGCAAGATATCATGCAGGTGACATCTGAATGCTGCTAAACCATGTGTGCGACGCCTCGCGAGTGGAACGGCCAAATACGTCTCGTCGATTGGATCGGTGCCATTATATGTTACTAAGAGCATGAACAATGTAGAGTATCGGTGTTAGTTTGAAAGGATGATATCTTATAGAGACATAAAATTAGCAATTTGTTTACAGTGCGTTAGTATCTCTCTCAACTTTAGATGGATCCCACTCGAGAATAAACAATTAACTTTTCACTCCAATGGTTGAGCTCTAAAAATAAAAAAAATTCAGTTTGTAACGGTCAGCTACCAATATATTATTTTATTTGTATATGTCAGGATGAAAGACTTGGAACCGATTCTACATGTGGTACCGGTGCCAATAAAACTTAGCTTAGACCCATCACGTGCAGTGTTAAAACCAAGTTGGTACCGATGCTATGCCAAGCTAGTACCGATTTTTGAGCACTGTCGGGACTCAGAATCCATAACAGAAAATCTTAAGTGAAATCATCCGCTAAGTCGAAACGTCAACCCCGACCTCAACCCTTGAGTATCAATTCCAAGAGGAGTGGAGTGATATGGCTTTGAATAGCCCGAGGCGTCAACCCCAAACTCACTCCGGCAAACTAATGCATAGACTAAGGGGGTGTTTGGTTGGGCTTTTTAGCAGCTTTCCACTGGAAAAAGCTGCAGCCCAACCAAACGGCCAGCTTTTCAGCAGCTTTTGCCAACGGTAGCTGTGGGTTTTGCAGTGCAAATTCAGCTGTTTGGAAAAGCTGCATTTTGCCAGCTTTTTGCAATATGCTGAAGCTTCTGTGCTCACTTTCCAAAATGCTATAAATGGTTTGGATCAATTAAAAGCCATATGTTCACTTTCCCACAGCCACATCAGCTTTTCCAGACAGCCAGCCAACAGCAGCTTTGTCAACAGCCACAGTCCAACCAAACAGGCCCTAAGTAGGGTGATATGGTATCCTCACTCTTTTCTCACTGAGCCGGAATCTCAATTCTAAACTCGTCCTAGCAAATTAATATTCGGCTGGAGTAGGATGATATAGTTCCCAAACTCCCAGTGGAAGAGTCACTTCACATTGGTGAATTAACCTAACGAATCTATGATGTAAACTCTGAAACCCTACCCGTACCGTGTGCTTCAATAACATACACGCAAGGCACATGAGGCAGGTGAGAACAAACAAGTATCACAACAGCAACTCTACGATTGAAACTGTAATAATACTAGTTGTTCTTTAAAACTTAACAACATAATTCACACAAAGAGTTGATTACACAGCGGAAGATTAAACATGGTTAAGAAGCCAAAAAGGTAGGACCAAAAGATGGCAGCAAAACAAACCAAGCTGCCGAAACCTGGGCAGGACCACTGCCTGGTATTCCCAGCGGCTAGTCGTCGTGAGCGTCGATCTCTATATAGAAACCATCCATTGAGAGGATGATTTCCTCTGCACAAAAAATTATCAATAGCTGCAAGGTGAATACAAAAATTGTACTCCACAAGACTCATAAGGGAAATTAGTAATAGATGTAACATGTTTCAATAAGAGGGTATTTGTGGGCTATTTTACGAAAAGCTGATTATCCATTTGACAATACTGTTTAAGTAGGACGAAATCGACTACTGGATTGCTTTTAAAGGAGATGAGTCGAATCTTCACGATGAACTCTATTGCAGACCACCGAACACTTAAACCCTCGATTCTTCCTCAACCATCAGGGATGAAGCAATCGCTAACACCTCAACCTTAGAGTTGGCATGTTATAAAGTAATATTGTAGTTGTCTAATTCGATGCAGATTCTTATCAAGTCATCCATAAACGTGGATACGGCTATTCGAATAGTTCAAACCCAGCAGGGGTGTACATCTTTATCTACACATATCAATCGACTCTTAATGCTAGGCCAAAGACACACTTCACGAGGTGTGTTAGCAGAGTGTGATTGAACACGATATTTATAATGTTTTCGACTTAAGTATGAGCCACCCTAATGGGCTAATCCGTGTGCACCAATCCGGCCAGTACCTGACACGGTCCCAAAAGTTATAGCAGGTGATACATCCCCGGTCCCGGACCGTGTGTAACCCTTACACATATATTAAGGCACCACATCACATCCTTTTTCACTCACCCAGCAAATGGAAACGGTATACTATACAGCTCATAACCCAAGTCTAGACAAATTATTTAGTCGTGGGTGGCCCATTATACCACCCGTGTAGAAGTACGCTAATCCTGGTTCAAAAGGATAATGGGAACCAGTCCTTGTGGGAAAAACGAGACAACCCACCATGCTCCCAGCCATGGTCTCTCGTCTAAATCTGATCATTATTAATCAAATTCAGTAGTTACTTCCCGGTGAACACCCACCTATCACTTAACCCATCCAGAGTGTTGTAATTTGTCTGCCATCCAAGGAATTACGACTTTTACACGATTAAGCATGTCTAAGTATCATTAACTGTATAAGTAACTTAGAAACAACAACTATACTACTCTAAATAGGTTGGGAGAGGTGGTGGTGTTGATTGAGCGATAAAGTAAGTTATGCAAGGAATAGAGCTAGCACTTAACATAAAATATGAGTTGAACGCATCCGATAGGGTTTTGGAAACAATTAATAACTTACAAATAGTAGGATGATCACAAAATGTTCAAAGGGTTGCTTGCCTTGCGGTTCGGCTATTATATCTTGTTCCTACTCAAGATTATACGCTTCGGAATCCTCTGGTTCTATCGGGAAGAACGAAAACACCGAAAAAAGAAGGCGTAATAATAAATATCACAATGATGAACATCAGTATGATATGGAATGCATGCCATGGCATAAAGGATTCAAAATGAAGACTAATGCAAGTGGAATCAATTTAATCGGAGTCCGGACGCTCGAGATATCGCGATTTGACGACTTTTGGCTAGTCGGGAAAACCCTAATTTGAGTTTTTAGCCATTTATATTTTTCCTAGCATGCAAACATGCCTGAAAATGACATATTTGAATAGATCTCATTTTTTTTGAACATTTTGATATATTATTTGTATTTTTCTATTAATTTTCTAATATTTAATCAATTAAAAACCCTTTCTGTATTTTTCTCAATGAATAAAAATAATATTAAATAATAAATATTTTTATTACTCATCTCTGTGCTAGCCTCAGAGACTGACATGTGGGCCCCATGGTCAACTTTGGTCAAAGTTTACCGAGTCACTGACAGGTGGGGCCCACTTGTCATAAATTTCTTATTTTCTTTTAATCGTTTTATTAAATTTGTCGGGTGGGTCCCACGTGTCATACACAGAGTTAAAACCGAATCAATTAGTGTATTAATTACTATCATTAATGTGTCGAATTAGCATTAATGACCAATCGTTAGCATTTAATGTGTCGGATTAACACTAATTACTAATCATTAGCACTAATTACACTTAGCAATTAATAATCAATCATTAGCAATAAAATATGTCTTAACGACATATTTAATAGGGCAATTAATGCCCTAATAACGTCCGTCGGGACTCGGCCGTTGGGCTCGGTCTGGCCGACGCGAGGCCGTCGCCCGGCGCGGCGCTGCCGACGGCGAGGTCCGGGGGGAGGGGGAGAGAGAGAGGCGTTGACGGCGAGGCGAGCGGCGGCGGGGCTTACCGGCGCGGCGGAGAGACGGGGCGAGGTGGCGGAGCGACGGGAAGCGGCGGGGCAGGCCGAGGAGGCGGCGGCCGAGGCGGGGCGGCACCGGGGAGGAGGAGACGGAGCGGCGAGGCGGAGGAGGAGGCGAAGCGGCGAAGTGGAGCGGCGACGGGCCGAGGCGGTGGTCGGAGCGAGCGGCGACGACGATCGGCCAAGGGTGGGGCGGCGAGGTGGGGCGGAGCGACACGGCGACGGGAGTGGGGCGGTCGGGGGCAAGGCGAGCTCAGGAGGGGGAAGAGAAGAAGAAGCGGTGGGCCGGGGGAAAGAAAAGGAGAGGAGGTGGCGGAGCTCGCCACCGAGTTGCGGCGCAAGCAGCTGATGGCGGCGACGGTGGGGGCGATGAGGTGATGAGGATGGGGGAGGCGGGGCGGGCCAAGCGGGCCGAGGACGAAGCAGGCTGCGCGGTGGAGATGGGCCGCGGCAAGGGGAGGCCCAGGCGGGCCAGGCCGGGAAAAAAAAGGGAAAGGCTGGGCCTGGGAAAAGAGATGGGCCCCAGGAGGGCCCATTCAGGGGTTTAGATTTTAGGTTTTTCTGATTTCTTTTTTTAATATTGTTTTGCTAATTCAAATAGAATTCAAATACCCTTTTTCAACCCAGATTCAAACTAAAATTCAAATTTCTTTTTTTTTATCATGCACAATAAAATGTCAACAAATTTGGGGATGTTACAAGCACATTGTTCATGCTCTAATGTCTGTAAGTTGTTACGAATTAAAAAAATATATTATATATTTAAAAATATTATATTCAATCATTTATAATCGTTCTTATCTCAACTATTTCTGTTGAGTAAAGATAAACAGACCGCTGTCACCAATTGATATCTTTATAAGAGTAAAGATACATAGCTCAAGTGATGACCAGTAGGTAGTACACCCAGCGGAGACTAGTGGCGAACCTAGAACTCAAATTACCCGGTGTTTCCATACAAATTATATATCCCTCATTTTAAATTAGAGTGTCACATATTATATATACATAAAGTATATTAAAAAATTAATTTAGACCCGTTATCTTGTGCACCAGGTAGTTTGTACATTGGAACGCGCATGCTGGAAACAGTGTGGGCGATCGAAATCGAACCACCACCCTGGCGTCCTGAGCGGACTATTATGCCGGCCACGGAGCTGTTGGGAGGTGTCCAGTCTCGTAACTGGCTGCTTGATTTTTCTTCTTAATTAGTTCAGAATCTTATCTCCATGGCATGTGTCATTGTCAGGCAGACAGGAGCCACTACTTTTCTAGAAGATTGCCAAGTTCCAACCGCAAACGAGAATTATCTTGTCAACATGTCAGTGTCGGATGGACTGGACGCGATATTTTCTGCACATACAAATCCATCTAGTTCAACGAAGTCCACGCTTCGAAATACTAGTACTAGGCACAGCTCGCAATAATACATCGTTCATAATTTAGATATATACGCTTCTACAGTTGTCTGGTGGTCGGCCGCCGCTTAGAAACAGGAGGTAGTCTACGACGTGCCGACGAGTCGACCACCGTGTCATGCATTTTGGGCTTCTTTTTTTCTTTGAAATCTGCATTTTGGGCTGTTGAGGTTGCGGCGGGGCAAGCGGTTGGGCGCCGCCGAGGTTTTATCCATTTTGATCATTGGAGAAAAGTCGACGCCGGTAGGCCAGGCCGGCCCAGGACTCACAACGACGAGTCCCCACTTCCCAGTCTTTTCTAGGTGGTTACGTGTCAGTAACATGTCAAAAATTTCCACCACGCCTCCTCTTGTTTCGCGGTAGTACATCATCATTCCCTTATTCTTTACCAAGTCAGACAGTAGCGAACTTGCAATCAGATTGAACAATAATGACGTATGAGTATCTCATTGGAAAATTACAGTTCGCAACAAATCTTGACATGATCAATGTAGGGTCTTGTCTTAAAATTTCAGTTTAGAATAGATCTTGACATGACCAGTTCAGGGTCCTATCAATTCAGGGTAAGGTACATAACTTCTCTTATATCTAACGCTGTAATTGAATACTCCCTCCTTTCTAAAATAAATGATGTTTCTGGTTTTGTACGGTCTCCATGAGTAATTTTAACCGGTAGTCTCTATATAAATATGTAAGTCAAAAAATATAAAAATACATATTGTAAAAATTATTTTAATAGAAAATCTAGTGATACAATTCCTACCTGACAAATATAAATATTTTTTTTATTAATTAATGGTCAAGAATAGAGAAGTTTGACTACAAATTTCCTAAACGTCGTAAATTTTCAAACGGATGTAGTAATTACTATATCATCATTCCCTGGTTCTTAACCAGGTCAAACAGTTGCGAACTTGTAATCAGATTGAACAACAATAACGTATGAGTATCTCATTGGAAAATTGCAGTTCGCAACAAATCTTGACATGATCAATACAGGGTCTTGTCATAACATTTCAATTCAGAATAGATCTTGACATGACCAGTTCAGGGTCCTATCAACTCAGGGTAAGTAAGGTGGTAACTTCTCTTATATCTAAATTGAATACTCCATCCGCTCTAAAATAAATGATGTTTCTAATTTTGCACGGTCTCAATGGGTAATTTTAGCTGTTAAATTTTATATAAATATATAAGTCAAAAAATATAAAAATATATATTGTAAAACTTACTTTTATGAAAACTCTAATGATATAATTCCTACCTAACAAATATAAATATTTTTTTATTAATTAATGGTCAAAGATAGAAAAGTTTGCCTACATACTTCCTAAGATGTCATATATTTTGGAACGCTAGTTCCGAACCAAGTTTAATTAGGACAAAAGGCTATTGGATGGATTACAACTCGTTGATACCTCTCCACTCTACTTCCTCTTGTTCTTGGAGGCGAAGCGGAGGACGAGGTAGAAGAGGACGCGGTAGAAGACGGCCCAGCCGAGCAGGTAGAGCACCATCCACCACTTGCGGTTCTCCACCGTGTTGATGGCGAGCTGTTGGAGGATGTCGTCGCCACTGAGCCGTAGCGGGTCTAGGGAGAAGATCTGGCCACCGCGGAACTCGTTCATGAGGAGACCCTCGTAGGGGTACTTCATCGTCAAGATGGTGTTCATCCACTTCCATCCTAACGGGATGCTATGGCTGTTGATAAAGTAGCCGAAGAAGAGGAAGAAGAGCGCCGTGAACGCGATCACCGCCGCATACCTGCGTCATGCGGAGACGGGAATATATCTCCCGACAAATCATAAAAAAGAAAAAACATGAATAAATGATGCTTTGCTTTTGTAGTAGATGGGCTATGAAACTGTAAATCCGGCCCAGCCCAGACGAACGTGTTGAGCTGACCCTGACGGACCAGCAAAATAACCGGGCTTACTATCTGAAATTGGGCTAAAGTTATGCAATCAGAAAGGGAAGTACTATATGCATGTCAAATGATCCCTAATGTATGTCAAAATAGTTGTACATACCCAAGGATGAAGTTTGACACGATGGAACTAATGAAGACGACGAAGGAGTTGGTGGAGAGGAGGGAGGCGTAGAGCATGACGAGGAAGTAGACGAACTCGCCGTGAAGCCCGATGGCCCACCAGACGATGAAGGCAAAGACGGCCGACTGGAGCAGGAGGAACGGCAGGTACGTGATGACCCCAGCGACGACGTAGGCGGAGGCGCGGTACGCGTTGTGCGAGGTCTCCCTGATGAAGATGAAGCGCTCCTGGATGAACGCCGGCACGGCGTCGTTGGAGGAGAAGAAGAAGACGCAGACGGTGAAGATGAAGAAGCTGAGGCGGTTGGTGACGCCCTGCGGGTTGGCCTTGGGCTTGGTGAACATGGTGGCCATGAGGAACCCCATGATGGTCAGCACCATCAGGCTCGACAGGAACAGCTCCGGGGTGCGCCAGATGTTGGTGAAGTTGCGCCGCATCAGCACCCACACCTCCCCCGCGTATGGGTTGGCGAACTTGCCCCGGTGCCCCAGCGCGTTGACGCCCACGCCGGGGGCACCTGTCGCGGACAACGCGCGGCGCACCGGCGTCAGGTAGTCGTCCTCGTTCAACGTGTAGATGCTGCTCAGCGGCGTCGGCGTCCCCATCACGATCTCCGGCGCGTGCCTGTGGAATCCCGGCGACAAGCTGCATTCACGCATGCATGCGACCCGCCGGGCACGAAAGCACGAGTCAGCTTGATTTCTACCGAATCATGACGACTTGCACGCGCGCACGATGAAGAACGTTTCTTGTGTACGTTACCTTGGAGCGTTGTGATCAGGCTTGCCGTTTTGATCTTTCTTGGGGCGCCGGGACGGCGTGAACGGCGCGCCGCTCCATGGAGACCTGGAATGCTGACTCCTGAGGCTGTGGTCGAAGTCCTCGCCACCGGGCCCGGATACCGGTGTCGGAGGGACGCTGGACACGGTGGAGAGCCCCTCGGCGGCGTCGGCGAGCTTGCGCGGCTTCAGGCCGGTGAGGCAGAACTCGGCGAGAGCCTTGACGCCGAACTCGGACTGGTCGTACTGCTGGATGACGTCGAGGAGGTATTCGATAGAGTTCTCTCCTTGGGCACCTTGCGGCCTATGCGGCCGAGGTGCGCGGCGACCTCCTTGGGCCCGCCGCTGTACATGAGCTGCCCGCGCGCCAGGATGACGAGGTGGTCGAGGAGCTGCAGGATCCGCGACGACGGCTGGTGGATGGTCAGCACCACGGTGCTCCCCGCGCACGCGATGTCGTGCACCTTCTCGATCACGCTGTGCGCGCTTGTGGAGTCGAGCCCCGACGTCGGCTCGTCAAGGAACAGCAGCGCCGGCCCGTGGATATGATGTCCACGCCGATGGACACGCGCCGGCGCTCGCCGCCGGACACCCCCCTCGTGCCCTCGTCCCCGATGTACGTGTTTCTTGATGTCTGCATACACCACTGATTGTGTTAATAATCAAATTTGTTGTAGCGTGCATGTGCATGCATGATTAGTTACCGAGAGGCCGAGCTGCTCGATGAGGTTGTCGACGCGGAGCTTCTTGTCGGAGGCGGAGATGGCGGAGCCGAGGCGGAAGTCAGCGGCGAACATGAGCGTCTCGTAGACGGTGAGCATCGGGAACAGGCGGTCGTCCTGCATGACGTAGGCGGACGAGCGCTTGATGACGCTGGGGCTCATCTCGACGCCGTCTAGCGCCACGCGGCCGTCGAGGCTGGAGATGCGCCCGGCGAGCGCGTCCAGGAAGGTCGACTTGCCGGCGCCGCTGGGGCCCATCACGGCCGTGACGCAGCCCTTGGGGGCGTACCCCGTGACCTCGTGCAGCAGGTCCACGTCCTTCTTCTCCCATGCCCCGCCGGACCCGCGCTGCTTCTTGACGATCGTGTACGTCAGGCTGGTGAACTCCAGCCCGCCCGCGAACCCGAACCGGCTGCCGCCGTTCGTCGCCGGCTTCTCCGGCTGCGCCATGTCTATCACCGTCTCCAGGTCGCGGCGGCCGCCGTGCCGGTGGTTCGGCTGCGCCATGGTGCTCACGCACTAGCTCTATCAGTCGTGTGTGATCTTTTTTGTAACCATGCAATGCGTGCGCATACGAAGCGTTGGTCTTTTTATTGGCATGGAGCTACAAGCTTGGAGATTTTGTCCGGTTGGTACGTACCAAGTGTCGGGCGACAGAAATGAGGTTGGACATTGCGATGCGACGTCGGGGTGAACGTTGGTAACGTCCGTTTTTGGTTTGGACCGTCGAGAATGTGATTGGCGGTTTGTCCTCGACAGTATCATGGACTCATGGTGAGGTAGCAACGAAGTTTGGTTGGACAATGCTTCTGGAATGCTGAAATTCTGGAGTTAACTCCGCGAGACAAAGGGTGCGAGGTGTTTGCATTTGTTCGGAAGCCATGACATCGAAATCTAGAGGGTAAAACAGTTGCTACGGCAAAACATCTGTGTAGTACAGTTGCGAATCATTGAGCATATTTCCTTAAAAACATTGAGTAGAGAGAGTTGTGCTTTATGAATACTAGTCAGTAAGCACAGACAATATCCATCATAACATTGAGTAGCATCGTTCAGTCATTTATATTTTATAAGAAAACAGTATCAAATGATACAATCGCTATATCACACTTTTGTTTTGTTCTTTGTGGTGGCTGGTTGCACCTCACGCAACAAAGCTTGTTGCTGTTTAGCGTCATGCTCTAAATATCCATCATAACTGTTGGAGTTTGCTCCAAATTCCTGTTGCTGTCACCTCATTGCAGAAGACGTTCTGCGTTACCGGTGTCAAGCAGCTGTGTCACAGCCAGCTATGTAAGTAGCTAGGTTAGACAGCTGTGTCAGCCAGCTGTGTCACAGGTGAGTATGTTCACCGGTGACACAGGTAATATGACACAGATAGGGTTTAGCTCTGATAGCTTGTTAAGTCACTGCCTGTGTCAGTCAGTTGTGTCACAGGCAGTTGACCCAGATACCCCTTCAGCCACCTGACACTATATATACCCTTCCTGTAGTCGTTATGGGATAAGCTGAGCATAAGCCAAGCATTGTAAATCCCTAACGGGTTAGGACTTCATTCATAATGAAGTTGACGTCTTCGTGCGTCCGTGGTTTTCACCCTTCTAGGGTTTCCACGTAAAACTCTTATGTGCCTTGGATCGTGTGTGTGTGCTCTGTCTCCTGCGCGCGTTCTTTGCTTGACTCTTGCCACGTTTGTTTCCGCTACTCTGATTTCTCTCTTCCTCTGGACCCTTCCCATCTCCAACAAGTGGTATCAGAGCTAACCTAGGTTGCTCGTTCTTGAGATGGCGTCCATGAAGTTTGATCTTCCGCTTCTTGATCGAGATACTCGATTCTCACTGTGGCAAGTCAAGATGCGTGCTCTATTGGCTCAGGCCAATTATGAGGATGCCTTGGACTCCTTTGGCGGGAAGGCTGTTGCTTCTTGGTCCGATGATGAGAAGAAGAAGGACCGCAAGGCCGTTTCCTAAATTCAATTCCATCTGCACAACAACATTCTGCAGGAGGTTCTCCAGGAGACACATGCTGCTTCGTTATGGTTGAAGCTTGAAGCAATCTGCATGACTAAGGATCTAACCAGCAAGATGCACCTCAAGCAAAAGTTGTTCCTGCACAAGATGCCGGAAGGAGGTAATTTGCTTGAACACATCTCTAATTTCAAGGAGATTGTTGCTGATCTAGCATCATTGGATGTTAGTTATGATGATGAAGATTTGGGTTTGATTCTCTTGTGTTCGCTGTCTAGTTCATATTCTGGTTTTAGAGATACCATGCTGTATAGCAGAGATACCCTCACTTTGCATGAGGTTTATGAGGCCTTGCATTCCAAGGAGAAGATGAGACAGATGGTGTCAGATGATTCAAGTGGCTCACATGCTGAGGGCTTGTCTGTCAGATGCAGATCTGAGAAGAAAAACCCCAATTCTGATCGTGGAAGAAGCTCTGCTTGTGCCACAGGTCAAAGAGGCAGGTCAAAGTCCCGAGGAAAGGGAAAGTTTTGCAGATATTACAAACGTGATGGACACGACATTTCAGAGTGTTACAAGCTGAAGAACAAGGAGCAGAGAAAAGGCGCAAAGCCAAAAGATGATGCTGCTGCTAACTGTTCAGTAAACTCTGATGGCGAGTCTTTGGTGGTCATTGCCGGAAGCTCTACCACTAGTCACAGCTGTGACACAGGTCGTCTTCCCACCTGTGACACAGATCGTCAAACCAGCTGCGCCAGCTCCAGCTGTGACACCGGTCGTCACCTCAGCTGTGACACAGACCGTGAAGCCACCTGTGACACAGCTGCTGACACAGGTGTTGGACATTTGAATGCTGTCGCCAGTTCTACTGGACACAGAGCCGCCACTGATGAGTGGATTCTTAACACTGCTTGCACATATCATATGTGTCCTCACAGAGATTGGTTCAGTTCCTTTGAGCCGTTAAGCAATGGTGGATCAGTTCTTGGCTATGATGATTCATCATGCAAGATAGAGGGCATTGGCTCAGTTCAGATCAAGATGTTTGATGGCATGATCAAAACACTGACAGATGTCAGATACATTCCAAAGATGAAGAGAAATCTCATTTCATTGAGCTATTTTGATGGTAAGGGGTATTATTATTCAGGTGGAGATAGCTGTTTGAAGATCACCAAGGGTTCTCTTGTAGTGATGAAGGCAGACCTGAGGAAGTCCAGTGGACTATACTATCTCCGTGGCAGTTCAATCTCAGGCAATGCCGCCCCCGTAATTCCTCAAGATGCTTCTGGTTCTGAAGCATCAAATCTTTGGCATATGCGTCTAGGGCATATGAGCAAGTCTGGTCTGGAAGAGCTGAGCAAGCGTGGATTACTTGAAGGATATAGTGGAAGCCTGAAGTTCTGTGAGCATTGCATCTTCGGCAAGCACAAAAGGGTGAAGTTCATCACCTCAACTCACACAACTGAAGAAATTCTTGATTATGTGCATTCTAATTTGTGGGGGGCCATCCAGAAAGCCATCCTTTGGTGGATCTCGTTACATGATGACCATTATTGATGATTATTCAAGAAAGATCTGGCCCTATTTCCTCAAACACAAGTCAGAAGCATTCTCTGCTTTCAAATAGTGGAAGACAATGGTTGAAAACCAAACTGAGAAGAAAGTCAAGAAGTTTCGAACTGATAATGGTATGGAGTTTTGCTCCAAACAATTCAAGTCATACTGCAAGTCTCAAGGTATTATGAGACACTACACTGTTCCTGGCACTTCTCAACAAAATGGTGTAGCTGAACGTATGAATAGGACCATTATCTCCAAGACCCGTTGCATGTTGTCCAATGCAGGTCTGAACAACTATTTCTGGGCTGAAGCTGTCTCCACTGCTTGTCATCTTATCAATAGGTCTCCTTCCACAGCCATTAATAAGAAAATACCCATTGAGGTTTGGTCTGGTGCTCCTGCAGACTATTCAAATTTGAGAGTGTTTGGGTGCCCTACTTATGCCCATGTTGATAATGGGAAGCTTGAACCCAGGGCAGTCAAATGCATATTTGTTGGCTATAAGTCTGGTGTCAAAGGCTTTAAGCTTTGGAATCCTGAGACCAAGAAGATGATAGTCAACCGAAGTGTTGTTTTCAATGAGGCTGCTATGTTGCAAAGCAATGATGTTCCAGTTGATCAGCCCAGAAGTTCTGAAGACAGTGAACAGAAGTCTAACTCTGAGGTGGAGCATTCAGTTAAGCTCAGTGATTCTCATGCACCTGCCCCACAGGTGAGTGCACCTGTACCACAGGTGACAGCTGTGCCACAGCCAGATCAGCCAGCTGTGCCACAGGTAGTTCATGATCTGCCAGCTGTGTCACAGGCAGGTGACACAGGTGATCAAACACCTGTTACTATGAACACTCCACAGCATTCTATTGCAGTTGATAGGCCCAGAAGGGATCCTAAACCTGTCAGGAGGTTAATTGAAGAAGCAAACATGGTTGCTTATGCTTTCAGTGTCGCAGAAGAAATTGAAGGATCTGCCGAACCTTCTTCATACTCAGAAGCCATTATCTCTGCTGATGCAAGCAAATGGATTACTGCAATGCATGATGAAATTGAGTCCCTTGACAAGAATGGCACATGGGATTTGGTTAAACTGCCCAGTGACAAGAGACCAATAAGTTGTAAATGGGTCTTCAAGTGCAAGGAGGGTTCTACTCCTAATGATATGACAAGATACAAGGCAAGGCTGGTTGCAAAAGGCTACAGCCAGATTCCAGGTATTGATTTCAATGAAGTGTTCTCCCCTGTTGTGAAGCATAGCTCAATTCGTACACTTCTCAGCATTGTTGCAATGCATGATTATGAGCTTCAGCAATTAGATGTCAAAACTGCATTTCTTCATGGGGAGTTAGATGAAGACATCTATATGAATCAACCTGAAGGCTTTACTGTTCCTGGTAAAGAGAAGCTTGTCTGCAAATTGAAGAAGTCATTGTATGGATTGAAGCAATCCCCCAGGCAGTGATACAAGAGGTTTGATACCTTCATGATTTCTCAAGGCTTCAAAAGATCTGATTATGATAGCTGTGTGTACTTGAGATCTGCTAATGGCTCTGCCATTTACTTGCTGTTGTATGTCGATGACATGCTGATTGCTGCTAAAGATAAAGCAGATGTTGATCAATTGAAGGAACAATTGAGTTCTGAATTTGATATGAAGGATCTGGGTGCAGCAAAGAAGATTCTTGGCATGGAGATTTCCAGAGACAGATCTGCTGGAAAATTGTATCTCAGTCAAAGAGGATACATTAACAAGGTGCTTCACCGTTTCAACTTTCAAGATGCCAAGCCAGTTTCCACACCTTTAGCTGCACACTTCAGATTACCATCAAGTTGTTGTCCAAAGTCAGAAGAAGATGATGAGTACATGTTTAGAGTTCCCTATTCGAGTGCTGTTGGCTCTCTCATGTATGCCATGGTTTGCTCCCGTCCTGATTTAGCTCATGTTTTGAGCGTTGTGAGCAGATTCATGGCTAATCCAGGAAAAGAGCATTGGAAAGCAGTCCAATGGATATTCAGGTACCTTAGAGGTACATCTCATGCCTATTTGCATTTTGGAAAATCTAGAGATTGAATTATTGGATATGTTGATTCCGACTTTACTGGCGATCTAGACAAGAGAAGATCACTCGCAGGCTATGTGTTCACCATTGGTGGCTGTGCTGTGAGTTGGAAGGCAACCCTGCAGTCAACCGTTGCATTGTCTACTACTGAGGCTGAGTACATGGCCGTTGCTGAGGCATGCAAGGAGGCTACTTGGTTGAGAGGTTTATATTCTGAGCTTTGTGGAGACTCATCCTGCACAACCATCTACTGTGACAGTCAAAGTACAATTTTCCTTACAAAGGATTCCATGTTCCATAAGAGAACTAAGCACATTGATATCAGATTTCATTTTATCAGGGATGTCGTTGCCAAGGGTGATATCAAAGTGACAAAGATCAGCATACATGACAATGCTGCTGATATGATGACAAAGCCAGTTCCTGCAGCTAAGTTTGAGCTTTGCTCAAGCTTGGTTGGTGTTAAAAGATAGTCCCTAGTGACTATTGGCGCATGGCGCGTGATGAACTGTTAAGTCAGTTGAATTTGTTATCCCTGTTGCTACTAGGAAGGAATTTGTCTCAAGGTGGAGTTTGTTGGAGTTTGCTCCAAATTCCTGTTGCTGTCACCTCATTGCAGAAGACGTTCTGCGTTACCGGTGTCAAACAGCTGTGTCACAGCCAGCTATGTAAGTAGCTAGGTTAGACAGCTGTGTCAGCCAGCTGTGTCACAGGTGAGTATGTTCACCGGTGACACAGGTAATATGACACAGATAGGGTTTAGCTCTAATAGCTTGTTAAGTCACTGCCTGTGTCAGTCAGCTGTGTCACAGGCAGTTAACTCAGATACCCCTTCAGCCACCTGACACTATATATACCCTTCCTGTAGTCGTTATGGGATAAGCTGAGCATAAGCCAAGCATTGTAAATCCCTAATGGGTTAGGACTTCATTCATAGTGAAGTTGACGTCTTCGTGCGTCCGTGGTTTTCACCCTTCTAGGGTTTCCACGTAAAACTCTTGTGTGCCTTGGATCGTGTGTGTGTGTGCTCTGTCTCCTGCGCGCGTTCTTTGCTTGACTCTTGCCACGTTTGTTTCCGCTACTCTGATTTCTCTCTTCCTCTGGACCCTTCCCATCTCCAACAATAACATTGAGTAGCATCATTCAGTCATTTGTATTTTATAAGAAAACAGTATCAAATGATACATTCGCTAATTCACACTTTTGTTTTGTGCTTTGTGGTGGCTGGTTGCACCTCACGCAACAAAGCTTGTTGCTGTTTAGCGTCATGCTCTATGCTTAGGTGAAACCAGCGGCCGTCACAAACGATGATTTCTTCTTTTCTATATATGTATATATACGGTGAGGTGAAACGGGGCTTCTGGATGGTTGCATGGATGAGTAGGAACAAATAGGAGAGGAATAAAATCTAAAAGAGAGGTTGTCAATGGTAATTAGTAGGATGTCATTAGAAAACTAAATGTGCAATAAGGTATAATAACTTTCTATTTTGGATTTAACTTAATCTTGAGCTGTCCGATCGGTATAGATAGCTAGGATGGCATGTGTCAAATCCTAACTGGCATTTTTGTAAGTAGTATAGATTATCATACTAAAATTTAAGATGATTTTGATCTTAGTGGCTCAGCATGTGTCTTTTCTTGTTGAGAAAAGGAATGCATTCACTATTGACCTTGTGTGCAACTTGCAGGGAGAGAGAGAGAGAGAGTATCTAGTGATAACACTCCTTACGTGATACTGTGATACCATCGGTATCACCTCAAAAAAGTGATTAAAAAGTTCTAAAGATTTTGACAACATTCACACAATATGTATTTACAATGCTACGAAATTTTGAATCCAAAATTCAACCCACAGCTCAAGAAACAAAAAGACAAGTCTGCCTATGAATCGTACCAATTGGCATGCCGATATGATGCCCCCTCTCACTCGTGGCAGCTCTTCACCTTGCGGCAAGTGAGCTCCAAACCCTTACAAACTTCGTGAGACTCTTCACTAACTGTTCAAAGGCTCCCAAGTGACCTCTAGCCATCTAGGAGACGTCAATCTCCAAGAGTAATAGACTTTAATCATTTCGGTTTGGAGATGAACTCTTACTTGATGCTCAACTATGAATCAATCTCTCCCTCAGAGATTTCCTCACAAAAGATCTCACCTTGGGCTTGAGGAAAGATGAGGTTTCACCTAGGAGAGTAAAGAAATAGATTAGTAAAGAGTTGTGTGTGCAAAGAGACGTGGGGTGTATAGTCAACCACTCAGAAACTAGTTGTTATAGCAAAATCAGGAAAACCTGGAGGTTCTGACTTGAACCCGGAGGTTTCAACCTTTTCAAGTCAATGGCTATATCGTGTATATAGTTACAGAACTCGAAGACTCTGGCAAGAACCCAAACACTCTGGCATTTCAAACAACGGCTGTATAATAAGATCAAAAGCGGATCTCAAAGACTCCGAAAAGGAATTCAGAGACTCTGACTTCCAGACCACAATGGACAAGTGCAAATGTCAATGTTTCCAACTTGGAATTCAGATCTTTTGGAAATTAGGATAGTCTTGAGCAGGGAAAAGTCAGAGCAAATTCTAGAGGTTCTGACATTGTGTTCAGATCTTTCAAGATTTCAAAGCTCTCAACCAAGCGAGATTAGTATGTGAACTCGGAAGTTCCAACATACCAACACGGACAGCCCGAGATTTAAAGAAAAACATCATAGCGTGATTAGTACACAAACTCGAAGG
The DNA here is from genome assembly GCA_019208055.1 of Stipa capillata. Lineage (NCBI taxonomy): Eukaryota > Viridiplantae > Streptophyta > Magnoliopsida > Poales > Poaceae > Stipa > Stipa capillata. The sequence continues at coordinate 72,704 of JAGXJF010001840.1, read as the reverse complement.
TTCCGCCATACTGACTCGAACATTTCAAAATTTCAAAGGATAAGTCCACAAAGGATCCACGACACTCTGAAAACTTTTAGGAGTTTCGACTTTTAAGCTTAAAGGACTTATACGAGATTAGAACTCGAACTCAAAGGTTCCAGAAACAAAACTTAGATGGTCTAACATCTTGAAACCCAAACAAATGGACAACTCGGAGGCTCCGAGCTCCCAGATTCTCCACATATATATGGAACCCAGATATTCCAACTTCGTTCTCGCAGATTCTGATTTTTGCTGAAAGTGTGAGAATTTAATGTTTTCAAATGCCTCTTTGATAGAAAATTTGGTTTGTAGCTGAGTATTAGCAAGGTACTCTCACCAGCTTTTAAAAATCAGCCCCCTTAATAGTATGGTTTTCGCAACTCAATGTTATTCCTCAAACCACTAAAAGAGCTAGAAAAAATCATTAGCCTTCAATTTTTATATATTTTTTGGGGGTCATCAGTGTTGGTTATATCATCGCTTTTGGGACTAAATTACCTAATCATATTTGATGCACACATTAATCCATTAATTGTTTGCCATTAATTATCAAAATTCACTTAGGGGGCCAAGATGTACTTTCAACTCCTCTCATACTTAACTACATGTTTTCTTTTGCAACCAAGGGGAGCTACACCACGCTGCTCTCCTATACTGAGCTTGCTACCCTTTGATTTCTACCAATGAACCTTCCCTACAGACACATATTTCTCTTTACAATTCACCTTCATGCTCCCTAGTAGAGTATTCATCAATCGATTCGTAACACCATGTCATAGGAAACCAGTGGCAACGACCTTAGTTTAGCTTCACATTCCTCTCCTTGCACCTTCCAGGTACCCCCTCCAATACACTGCTTTACTGATTATGTTCTGACCACTAGCAACCATAACCAATATGGGAAATGTTTGTACCAGCTCGGCTTTGATTTATTAACCTAAAGTTTCCTTCCCTTAGAAACCAGCAATTCCCAGGTCAGGAATTCTATTTCTAGCTCCTTTAGTTTTCATAAAGAAATATTATTTCTTTTCTCAGCAGGGATATTACCAAAAAATGGGCTTCTATTCAAAGCTGAAAGAAAAGAGATGGGACCTCTCTCTTTGCCTAGTGGTTAAGTAGATAATAGGTCCCCCTGGCCTCGCAACCAAGATAGTTGAAAGACAAGGCAATAGGAAAACAATCATACCATGGATAAAAGGTGATTTTCTATGTGTTATGCCCTATGTTACATTTGCTTTATTTGTCTTCACTCTCTTCCACAGCGAGCTAGAATGCCCAAAGCTGGCAGTGCATAAGAGGTCACTGATTGAGCACTCTTCTGCCAACGAATATGATATTAGATAGAATAGGCGAAGAAACGACAACCTACTTGTAAGAAGGTTTTTTCTAAATTATGGAAAGCCTTGCCTCTTTCTTGGACACATTTTCGCTACGTGTCTCTATGATAAACGAAATGGCGGACATGAACAAAGCATATAGTTGGTATGATGATATATTCTTCTTTCCTGATAGAACTACTTTTTGGTTTCACAAAAAACACGGGCTATGCCTCAAAGTCTCAAAACTAGCACAGAGGAGAACACCAATCTTTGCATAAATAAAATTATGTTCATTTTTTATGCAACCGACCAAGACTAGCAAAACAATCTATTTAAAGCACTAAGATTTTAGACAAGTCTTCAGATTGCCATGTTTTAACTTACCTACCTTTACCTGCCAATGCTAGAAAAGATAAGATCATTGTTTGTGGTACCAAGAATGTATCATCTTGATAAAGGAGTCTGGAACTCGATGCTGGGGATGTAGGAAATGCTATTCGTGCGGGTGAATTAACGAGACTATGTCTTTTGCAAATTTTTGTGCAATGTCATATGTCGTAAGATAAAATATTGGTGCACGCTGTCTTCGTTTGCTTTTTCAAAAGCAAGAATTACTATTATTTACTAACTAAAAGTGCATCTTGGATTTTTCCCTCCGAGTAATGTTTTTCTTCCAAACTAGCCATTGTGTTTGAATCTTGGAACCTTCGAGTGAGATTGTTCGGAACTGCCGGTGAGTTTACTTTGTGAGTAATGGCTAGATTTTTTAGGACAACCTACATAAGACACCACCCTTCCTAGATGGAGACAACCCTTTGTGTCCCAAATCTGATACTGCACTTGTGCTCTCTTCTCTCTTGCTTTTTTTAAGAAACTTTGAGAGAGAGAAATCTTGAGCATTTAGATTGAATTTCCATTAAGCATCCAAACAAGGGATCACTTTCGAGCTGAGACCAAATTCTTATTACTCTTGAAGGTTGGCGCTTCGTAGACAGTTAGACATCGCTCGGAAGTCTTTAAGCCTGTGAAGAAGCCGAGAAGTTAGTGAAGATTGAAGTTCACCTACCGTAAGATGAAGAGTTGCGAAGAAGAGAGCGGGCTTCGCATCAGCAAGCCCTTTGAGGGAAGAGTACGTTTTAGTGTCAATTTCGATCGTAGGACCAAACTTTCTCAATAGAGACATAGAGTCTCGCTAAAAGTTTGAACTTCGATAATAAATCACCGTGTCACCATTCTTTGTAATCTTTCATCTTACTCTCACCATGTTTTGTTGTGTGATTGTTTAATTTGCTTGTTATCTTACTAGTATACTTATAGTGTATTAATTTTATCAGATATTACTTTTTAACTAGTTTATTCAGACTCCTCTAGACGTCACCCTCCAGTCTATTCATCCGCGTTTAGGTCACTAGATGCGAATACTCTAAAAGTCATTAGTAGGCCAACCCAATAATGAAAATAATGTAGCAGTGCCACCGTGGTAAAGTGGGTTTGGGTGGGTAAGAATTAATAAATCGACTCAGCACGATTCATCAAAATCCATGCTTTATAGCAAAAAGGGAAATGTCCGTTTAACCTTATGAAGTATGAGGCGATTGCCACCTTTTCCCCTATGTCCAAATCTGACGTAACGAAACCTTTATCCTAGTTTTGGAATCGACCGGACAGTGATGTGGCCTGGCTTGCCACCTTTTTGCCTTCAACGCACCCTACCGCCAACTCCCTTGCCATGGTTCCATGGTGGCCACGACGTGCTCTCGACGCGGGAAGGAGTCCATGGCGACGATGATGTGCAGTGAGTTGACCCACTCGTCGGTGAGAGACAGGGAAATGGTGTTTCAACATTAGCGCCACATTAATCTCAAACCGGGTTATTGATTACTTACACTGACTTTGAAAGTTCGGAAGGGGGAGGGGAGCACCATATTAATCACAAACCGGGTTATAGATTATTGCACTGACTTTGAAAGGTCGGTAAGAGGGGTTATAGATTGTTTGCACTGACTTTAAAAGTTTGGAAAGGAGACGGAAGCGGGGCGACTAAACATGTAATGCATAAAGAAATGTGGTTAACGCCTCGTACTTCGGGGGCTAGAGTCTTTCTCCGAGAGAAAATTGCCATTATCCCCGGGGTTGGGCTGGGGCCAAGGCCCAATCTCTGTTAACATTGTCTGCGAAAGAGCAAGGCAAAGAGGATAATGGAACACGTCGCGGATTCATGGCCACGCGACGAAACGAACGTGGGAAAACGGCTCCCTCCGTCTGGAAAGGCCAAAAATCCCCCGGAAGCGCTTGCCTTGATGCTTTCCTCCAGTGTCTAATGCCAGTGCAGCATCAAGCTCCCAACCAAAATAGCGTTGCACTAGCAGAGATGAGATAGTTGCTCATCAATCCGAATCCATGCCGCCATCAGCACCCCCCTGCTCCCTGCGCCTCCTCCTGGCCTCGTCCGCATCTCCGCCACCTCTCCTCCGCGCCGCGGCCCGCCCCTTGCTGACCGCCGGTAGCCGCCGCGGGGGCGTGCGCCTTCGGGTTCGATGCGGAGCGGTGGACGAGGAGGCGGAGGCCCGGAGGGTCGAGCAGGTGAAGGCGTCCGTGGAGGAGATGGCGCCCGGCCGCGACCTCGTCACGCTCGCAGCCTGCCTCGTCGGCCTCCTCACCGGCGTCTCCGTCGTCCTCTTCAACCTCTCGGTAGCCGCTCGCTAACTTAACCCTATTTTGATTCTATAATTTGGAATTGATTTACGAGTCACTGCGATTGCTGCGTGAACTGGTGTATGTGTAGTTTCTGAAGCGAAACATTAGAGAGTGCTACACTATGTTGGCAACTTGGCAAGCTAATGCTTTAAGCTATACTCAATGCTCCTCATTCCGTTTTTTAAATATCTGTTTCGGATAGATTTGAATTCGTCAATTTGGATGGGTATTGGTGATGAATATAGGAATAAGCTGCTCCGGAGAAGCTCCTTAGAAGCATCATGCTCGTATCTCTTAACATATAGTTCAGGACTTCAGGGCTTAAACTACAGAAGCCTAGCAATATCTTTCAACTCAAACCCAGGTCACTACGGTCCCTTGGGATAGCCCCATGTCATGGTCAGATTGACCAAGAGCAGGCAGCGCATGGGCAGCAGCGTCCAGCCGGGACACGGCGTGGAGGCTGGTGCACCTACCGGCGCAGAAGCAACAGCGTCCTAGCTGGACACGATGCCAGTGCACCTAGGTGTCGGATTCATGAATTCATCACAGCAATTTGATGGCTTGCTAGTTGTGTCAAGATACCTTAAACCTATAGGAGTTGAATTCAAATTGTTTTTTAGAGGTAAAGGGCTGAGGCCCTGTTCGATGTTGTATTAAAATGAAACACATGCGTTTGTCCTTACATCACCCATTGTTTTAAACCTTCCAGCACAAGCAAATCGCAAAAGCGTATCTGGCATCAAACAAAAAGAACAGCAGTGTTTAGCACGCTCTCAAGTCAGAGCAAACTATCTAGCTACCTTTACGGCCACTCAACGGCACGGGCTTCAGATATGGCATGAGAAACCCATTCTGCTCTCCCCGAGAAGCTTTTCCATTTCTGTACGGCCAACGCCGGCTTTATCGCCACTGGAGTCTTGGGGCATCCACACCCAGTTGCTCCACATGACCAGATTTTTGCACCAGTGTCCCTCTTTTGGCTTCTGCGCAGATCAACATCCAGTTCCTCAGTGTCTTGGCCACTCTCTGCCACAAAACTTGGAATCCAGACCAACAAGCTTTGTTAAAACAAATATCATTCCTCAGTTTTCACCAACTCCACATGATAGCAGCATTCAAAACATTGGTAACTTTATTAGTAGAGTCACTAATCCATAGCTGAGCAATCGGCTCATAATCAAAACCCAAACAAACACCTGATACTTCAGAAGCTTCCAGCCAAACTTCCTTAACTACCTCACATCCAAGAAATAAGTGGTGTATGCTTTTAGGTTCAGCGCACAAGCAGCAGGATACACCCGCTACATGTTGCCTTTTCAGCAAGTTGTCTCTTGTAATAGCTTATTGTTAGCAAGCAACCAAAGGAAAATGTGTACCCTAGGGGGATAGACAATTTCCACATGGCAGGTATGTAAACAGGGCAAACACCTCTGAAATTTATCACAACATAGAAAGAATGTACAGTATATAACTCCGAATCATTCATCTTCCACATGATGCTATCCTCTTCATCATTCAGAGACAAAGAGCTAGCAATCTCTACTACCTCTAACCATTGCCTCATTAACCTGTCATCTACAGTTCGTCTAAAAGTAAACATTAGGTTCACACCATCCCAAACCTCAGATATAGCAGCTGTTTGTTCACTAACAATGGAATAAATCTCCCAATATTGGATGGCCAGGCTGGAAGTGCCAAACCAGTGATCCTCCCAAAATTTCACTTTCTTCCCATTTCCTACTATCCACTGAAAACCCATCTTAGCAGCTTTACCAGCCCATAATACACCTTTCCAAAAAGGTGAAGATTCACCTGGAGGACATGCAAACAAGTTTGGTTGAGCAGTTTTATATTTATGATCAATGATCTGTTTCCACAAGCTGTTATTTTCCAAATGATACTTCTTAATCCAAGAGGCTAATAAGCATAGGTTTAAAATCACTCAAATTAGGAATACTGAGCCCACCAAACTCTTTTTTCTTAGCCTTTAAGTCCCAGTTACATAAATGATACTTATGATGACCATCGAAGTTATCCCAAAAACAATGAGCCATCTGAGAGTTAATCAGGGTAATGGCCCATTTGGGGAATTTAATGACAGAAAGAAGGTATTGGGATTGTAGCAAGACATGATTTAATAAGAACCAACTTGCCTCTATATGAAAGTAATTTCCCTCTCCATCCAGCAATTCTTTTAATAACTTTGTCAACTATTGGTTATAGATCCTCTTTTTTAAATTTGTTGTGATGGAGGGGAACTCCTAAATATTTGATAGGGAACTTTCCTAATTTAGAACCTAAGGTTTGAATTCAAATTGTTAGGACTTCGGAAGTCAAGTCAGAGCCTTTCTGTTTGGGTTGCCTCCTGTATATAAGAGGGAGCTGTGTCAATGAATAAAGCAAGCAAGAAAACTCGAAATCCCTCTTTCTCTGATTTCTCTCATTCTCTCTCATGTGTCCCCCTCTAGTTCCCTCTCCTACCAATCTATCTCATCCACGGCGCCTGGCCGCCGCAACATTAGGAAAAAGAGTACGGGAATGATGTCCTGAATAGAAGAAGCGGGCAGACAATGTTCGAGCGGCCTGTCATTGAGACAAAAACGTGTTAAGCATATAAGCACTTTCGACTTGATTTGCAGTGGTCAGTTACGCAAGACGGGAAGAGAAATAAAGACCGTTCCATTTGGGTACCTCGAAAGGGCTGAAACCTCCAGTTTATCATGACTACGAGTTAAGTTCCATTACGGGACGTGACACCCCAGCTTCGGCAAGATTCCAATTCCGGATTCTGTAGGTGTCCATCAAATCCATTAAATGTTGGATGAACTTGAAGTTGCAGGTGTCAAGTCTAAATGATGCATTTTGAAAAGCTTGAGCATCTTGGGTGCATTTTACTACTGAAGGGAATCACTGTTAAATTTTCATGCTGCTAATTAAGTATCTGTTATTGCTGTTTGAATGTAAAATTTGTACTCTTTTTCCATAGGTTCATGAAATACGTGATCTGTTTTGGGATGGCATACCGTTGCGAGGCGCTTCATGGCTGAGGGAGGAGCCCACTGGTGAAATTTGGCAGAGAGTGATATTTGTTCCAGTCAGTGGAGGCATCATAGTTGGAGGGTTGAATGCGCTAAGAAGTTCTATTAAAACCAACTCAAATGGCACTGTGTCTAAGATAAAGGGTGTGTTTAGGCCATTCTTGAAAGCCACGGCAGCATCTTTCACGCTCGGAACTGGCAACTCTTTGGGGCCTGAGGGTCCCAGTGTAGAAATTGGTTCTGCTATAGCCAAAGGATTTGGAAATGTGTTTGGGTGGGAAGGCGGGAAAAAACTGTCTCTTGTGGCAGCTGGATCAGCAGCTGGCATTGCATCAGGTGATTTTTACTGTCTCGTGTGCAATAGATATGACGTTTAACCATGATGTAAACATGTGATAATTTGCTGGATTTCTCCATGTTGATGTCAAACAAATTTGTCCAATCGGACATCCCAGCATCAAAATTTCAGTTCCGTATAGATGATTTTGTCCATGTATATTATCATTTCGATGTTGGCCTATTATAACTAGTACATTACCTATACTGCATAGATTTATATACCGGTAGCTATAAATTAGTAGCATCTGTTGGTGGAATTTATGGGACATGTTCCTGGGTCAACGATGTTTACCCAGCAGCAAGTATGAGATTCACCTGTTGTGGGTACTCGAAAATGGTCAACATGTCCAACAGTCCAATGTCTTTTCCATGTCTTCTGCTTTCTGATTCCATTTACTTATATTTCAGGTGATTGCCTTGTATTTTAGGTTTTAATGCTGCTGTTGCTGGGTGCTTTTTCGCGGTGGAGTCTGTTTTGTGGCCTTCATCTGCGGATTCTTCATCCCTTTCCAACTCAACACCTATGGTCATACTCAGTGCAGTGATAGCATCTGTTGTTTCAGAGATTGGTCTTGGTTCCGATCCTGCTTTCACTGTTCCAGAATATGATTTTCGCTCCCCTACAGGTACTTTGACTTCGCTATAATTGAGATTTTCAGCACTGTTGATGAATATAGAGTACATGCTGCAATATTTGCACTTAGGCTTCACAGTTTCTAATGTTGAATTATCTGCTGTTTTAACTTGTTCCTGACGAATAACACTTTCTGAATAACTTCATATATTGAAATAAAATACCCTGTGAACTCCGGTATGGTGATCTTGATGCGACCAATACCGTCGTCCTCCCGAGCAGCATCGCCATCTTGATTGCGTTGCTGACCAGCACCACAGCGAACCTCAGCATCTCGTCGCGGACGGTGCCGAAAGCCTCCACGAGCATCAGATAAATCAGCATCATTGTCACTGTCATGGCCATGAGTAGGACGCTGTTGCAACAGTGGTTGTGGTTGTACCAGCACAACATGCCTGTCCTCCAAACGGCGGATCGCCTCAATCAACCTATTGATGCTCTCGGTCATCGCGACTGTGCTTTCCTCCCTCTATGGGTCACTCTTAGTCAACCACGTGTCCAACGTGTCCTCCACTTGTTGGATTCTATCATATGTAAGCCTCTCCCAACGCAGAAAAAATCATGTCGTTGCGTCGAACTGTTCATGTACACCCACTGGAACAAGAGGACCATATACTGGAGTGTCCTTGTCATCATGTGCAGAGCCGTCATTAGAATTCACCATCTCTAGGAAACAATCTAATCAGCACCTTGTAGCAGAAAGAAAAAAAAATCTGTACCATGAGCAACCTTTGCTATGGTATTACGATGATACAGGGGTCGCCCAATCTTTCATGGTACAGCAGCAATTCTCAGACTTAGCAAACCAAGAATATAAGAGACTGCTCTGTTTACAATCTCGCAGATGCAAACGTGAGCAAACAACAAGCCAACGCTCTTGAGCGAAGGAATAACTTGGACAAATCACAAGGACTTCCTGTCAACTCAGATCAACTCAGACCAGCTGATCGTTCAGCACAACCCGAACCCAACACGAACTAAAACTTGGCCTTCCTTAAACATCGGATTGACCATGCACTGCAACTAATTAAAACTTTGGGAATAAAATACTAACAGACGCACCCTATTAGTGCTCTTGGGAATAAAATAAGCACACTCTACTAGTTCTCCTAGAAATAAAATAAGCAGATGATGCTATTACTTGTGGATCAATCCTCGAGATGAGGTTCGATCTATTGTTGCGACCCAATTTTTCACGACACTCCACCTTTAGTGGCAATGATAATCGCCGGTTTACAATGGTTGCTACAAACACAGCAGGAACAACAGGCTGAAGGAATAACATGGACAAACTATATAGGTTCAGCAGGTAATCTCTCACGCGTCGCAGAAACTCACACGCCAATAGAGGTTTTTGCAAAACTTCCTAAAAAACTTAGGGATTTTTAGACCGCTTTCCCAAAACTCGGTACAGGTATCTACCCTAAACACATTGTGTTTATTCTCAAAAACATATAACCTAATATTTTACGATAGTGCACGTAGCTGTTTATCTAGTACAAACCAACTTGGTCATGATGCAACCGACTCAAACTTTCTATCTCCTGGCTAAGCACACAAGGAAAGCTAATATAAAAATATTTGAACTCTGATTTTAGATTGTCTCTTTACATCTTGGCAACTAAATAAACCGACTTGATTATCTATGGAATTAAGCAAAACAGAATAACCTAAAGACTCCTGATGATGCGCCATCTCGACTCACCCCATCCTAAAGTGCATAATGAAAAGAAGTCACTTAACTTGTCACGATGGAAATCCCTCTCTCTGCATGGAAGGAATAGAAATAGGTATCGTTTTCTTCTTAACCAATTCTCTTTCCTTTACTCTTTCTCAAGTGTACCTGACCAAGTAAGGTAGTATCCAACCTGATTTCTTTGTCTCTCCTTGTAACACATATTTCCTTTCGAAAAGAAGCTGAACAATGGACCCATCACAACAATACTAAAGTCTAGTCCATGCATCTCTTGGCCCAGGTGCACTCCATCTGATTTTCTTGCACATGAATGCGTGGTCGTAGCAAAACGCCATCTGATCACTTTTCCAATCATAAAATTGGAAGTACTTCAGCTGGTAGACGTCTCTGATTTTTAGGCTTGCATTCTCGACGTCAACTGCAGCATCATCGGCGCTATCTTGTACAACAGCAATAGGTACAATAGGATGGACCATATCAGGTGGGCTCACTTTCTTGCGGTGAGATTTGGATCTTCATCGCACCAATCTGCATTAATTGCACCTGCTGATTGAATAATTTTGGCAGTAAGCAAGCTATGTTCCGGCACTGCACCATGCACAATAACAACATGTTCTTTCCTTTCTCGACGCCTCGCTGGCACCATATACTTTGGTCTTGCTCCTCCACAGCCTGCCTCCCTCTTGACTGTCATTTTCTTTTGAATAATATCAACGATTGGTGGAGCCGCATCAGGTAATTGATGTCTGCATTAATTGGTTCCAAATTGCACATTTTGCTCTTGAACACCTGATGCTCCTAAAGCAATCTGCTGTTCTGCCATTAGTTTGGCCTGATATAGACATATAGAATGCCTCTACAATCCTCCTACGGTAGGTTGGCCTTAATGACTTTTAATTGTACCCTCTTTTTACATTTTGTTTCTCGTGCTCCAGAGATTGAAAGTATGAGGATATTTACATGACTTCATAAATGTCAGAACTTCCTCTATATCTTTTGCTCGGCGTCTTTTGCGGCTTGGTGTCAATCACACTATCTAGGTGTACAGCACTTACTGTGGACATAGTTGAAAGCTTACAAAAGGCAACAGGATTACCAAAGGTTGCATCCCCTGCCTTGGGTGGCCTTATTGTTGGTCTTCTAGCTCTTATATATCCTGAAGTTCTGTACTGGGGCTTTCAAAATGTTGATATTTTGCTGGAATCACGACCATTTACAAGTGGACTCTCAGCAGCAGTATTGGTTCAGCTCATTGGAGTAAAAATACTGGCGACATCTTTGTGCAGGGCTTTTGGATTGGTTGGAGGTTATTATGCACCATCTCTTTTTATTGGTGCAGCTACAGGAATGGCATATGGCAAGTTCATGAGGTTTACGTTTACTGGCCCTGAACCACTGTTCCATGTCCCATTCTTAGACGTGGCATCACCTCAAGCATATGGCCTGGTAATATGTCCATCAGCGCAATCTTATCTTTCTTCTGCTCAACTACTCCTGTTGTTTTGTTATGTGTAATGTGTTGTTATACTGAATGAAATATTAAGCAAAGAATACCATCATCGTTCTTCTTTCCTTGTGGTTTATCTTTGCAGGTAGGTATGGCAGCTACACTTGCCGGTGTATGCAAGGTGCCTCTGACATCTGTTCTCCTACTGTTTGAGCTTACACAGGACTATCGTATAGTTCTACCATTGCTTGGGGCTGTTGGACTATCATCTTGGATTGCTTCTCCTCAAAGGTTCTCTAAGAGCAGTAAGGGTAAGCTGGATTCTTTGGGGGAGAAAACAAGTACCGTTCAACAGGCAAAAAATGTGCCCTCTCAAACCCAAGAAGTCACTTCCGTGGATACTGTTGATGCTGCTGCAGAATTATGTGAACTTGAAAGCTCACTTTGTGTCTATGATGTCAGAGATAAGAACATGCTGGAAAATCTTACTGTTGCGGAGGCTATGAAAACTAGATATATTGCTGTCTCAGTGAAAACCCCTGTAGTTGAGGCACTAAATCTTATGCTTGCGGAGAAGCAACCCTTTGTTATGATAACCGAGAGCAACAAATCTCTAGTAGGCTTGCTAGCACTCAAAGATATCCAAGAGTTCTGCAGAACTGCGAAAATCACCAGGACACAAACTGAGGTGAGAATTACCATCAGTTTCCACTGTTTCAATTTTTTAATTTTGTAGGACACCACCTGTGCCAGTTTCATTACAGATACCTAGCATATGTAGTATTGCATCCATATGCCTACTCCAGATGCAGAACCAAAAGGGCAAGATACTCAGTTTAACCCTGTACACCACATTACAATTCAGATACATCAAAGAAAACAATTAACGAACTATCACATATAGCGAATTCTATCTTTTGTTATAGTTGGGAACATATCAAATAAAAATGTGCACAAATTAATTACTCCTTGGGACCTTGAGTCCTTGACCAATCCTGGGCTCTCAATCTGCGACGAAACAATCTGGACAAGGGAAAAGATTTGGTGAAGCATGCCGCAAATTCTTTAATCACAATCTTGAAGGAGTGCCAGGGATTGGTGCTCTCTCTCCCAACTCTCTGAAACCCTTTAGGACACTTGATCCCTGCCCTATACAAAAAATCTTGTGCGTGCTAAAGAATAACCTAGCCTCTCTAATCCTCTCTAGCGCCCTAATTTCTTCTACATTGCTTTGGATGAGATTGTCTACTGCTTGATTACTTGGGTGGGTCATCTATGGCCAGTGGATACACCTCATGGCTTATATAGTCCCCCACCTGTCCTCCTCCAACGAAAATAGGAATCCTTATGGATTGGGATTAGTACAGGAATCCTTCAGTCGCATCTTTCCAAGTCGAAATAGGATTAGGATATTTATCACCTTTCTCAACACATGTTTTTGTGGTTCATGCTTACTTCAAACTTTGAAGTTTTTCCATGAATAATAGGATGCGTAATCCAGAGGATGTTAAGTTTATCTAACTTGATCCAATATTCATTGTCATGTGGGCCTATTTTTCAGTTACACATTTCTGTTCATGCTGGAACTAGGTACAGGAATATCTGGTATCTCATGTTTGTGGAGCCTTTAAGTGTAAAATGTGGTCTGTGACGCCTCAGATGCCACTTACCACTGCTGAAAAGATTATGGATTCTCATGGAGTGGATCAACTTCCTGTAGTTTCAGAGCATGCTAATTATCGGGATGGAGGACTCTTGATTGGTTTTGTAGATAGAGAATGCATCACCATTGCTCAAAGGTAAAATTAGATGTTTGGAGAACTTTCATTTCCAGATTTCAACACTTAGTAATGAGAAAGGTGACAAATTACTTGTTCCAACTTATAACCAACATAGTGACATTCTTTTCTTCCCTGTTATATTCTCTTTCAGAGCTTTGGCGACAAAAGATTTTTTCAGTTTCACATCTGAGATCAGAAAGGAAGAGAGATGATGCAGATTCACTTAGTAATTCACGTGCTATTCTCCAACCTTGAAACTTCATTTGCAGCCTGCAGAGTTGATCAAAGTCACCTTGGCATATGTGATAAAGCTGCTCAACAGTCCAAAAATCATATTGACCAAGTCAGTTTGGTAACTTAAGAATGTGATTCGGAAAGTTAAACTGCTGGGTGAAGGGCCTTCCATTTGTTTTTATATCAAGACATCCCCTCCGTCTGTTTATGTGCATACGCAAGTGCATCGCTGCGTTTTTGTTGCAAGATTGTGCTACAGGTTCTCTAATATTTGGATGGCAGCAACTTGTCTCTAACTTGGGTAATACCATTTTTTGCAAAACAAATGGACTATATATTCATCTAGGAAGAGGACCAGTGCGTTGACACCTGAGTGTGCATACTACACATATAAATCTACAACTGAGAATCGAGCTATTCATCAGCTTAGACGCTGAAATGATAGGCAACAAGATCAGGCTATGTCACATTTATATTTTTGTATTTTGAATAAGCACGGAGAAAGCAGCACTGCAAGTTAGCTCGAGTTAAACGAACCAAATTCGCATACCAGGAATCCTTAGTAGTCTTGATAGATAAAGTTGTTTGGTAGACCAACCATGCATCTAAAATTACCTTGATATCTCTTTCCTGTAGAAAATGGTGTCTATCCTATATACTATTTGTACTTCTACCACATGTTCTAAAGAGGCAATTTAGAAGTTTAGATTCTTTCTCTGTTTACATAGTTGAATTCTAAATTCAACAAATTAAAAATATATAATCTTAAAATGTTAAATTTCAGTTTTAAATTGAAATTTCAAATCTTAAAGTTTGAATCCCAAAGACAAATTATGATCTCACGTGTAATATAGGATTCATGCTGCTTCTTTTGAAGACACAGAAAAACGCAGGGCCGTGCACTTAATTACAAAGTTAAAAAAATCAGATGTCTTTCTCTAGGCTTTCGTTAATTCAATATTCTGAACACGTGTTAGAAACCAGTCAACTCTGTACAACCAAGAGTCCAGGATAAGCCAGAGTAAATTTTTTTTTAAATCCCGTCTCATTAGGTCAAGGTTTAAATTAAGCACCAGGATATAAATCCAGCCATCAGGCACCATTTGACAGACGTCGGACTCTCATATATCTCAACAATGTCTAATTAAACTCAACTGAACCTGCAAGTAGTACCTACCTGTAAAACTCAATTTAGAGCTTCAGGTCTCAGGACCCCGAACCATGTATATCCCGCAATAATGGAATAGCCAGCCAATTTTATCAGGAGATATATGTTACATGTTTTAAGATCTGCAGGACCAAGTCCGATCTCGTTACACGAATTTTCAATATCTTTATCTCTACACGAGCACTATAAATTGAGCACCAGCCCACGTCGTCCTCCACAGAAACCAGCCAAAGCGCCACATCGTCCTAAACCTCCTACTCCAACGCAGAAGATGGCGCCGTCAAAGTTGATCGCCCTGTTCATTGCCTTCGCAGCCGTAGCGGCGACGCTGCAGCTGTCCGAAGCGAGGGTCCGAGGATTCAAGGCTGCAGCTGTAGATCAAGAAGTATCTGAACCAGCCATTGCTGCAAACGATGAAGCGTCCGAGCCATCGACCAAAGCTGCTGCCGGGGGCGGAGGTGGCTTGCCCGGCTTTCCACCGTTGCCCGGCATGCCGCAGATCCCTGGCTTCCCGCTGCCACTGCCTCAGATACCTGGCTTCCCTAGCTTTCCACCATTGTTCGGCTTTCCTTTCCCGAGCCTCAGATCCCTGGATTCCCTCACTTTCCACCATTGTTCGGGCCGCTCCCTGGTGCGCCAGGTGCTCCACCGTCTCAAGCATTGCCTGGTTTTCCACACTTGCCACCGTTCGCTGACTTCCCTGGCTTGCCAGGCGCTCCACCGTCCCAATCATTGCCCGGTCTACCAACATCACCACCAACCGGTTTCCCAAGCTTACCGGGTAGCCCACCTTCTCCACCACAACCGGCGGAGTGCCAAACACCGTTGATGGGCCTTAGTTCATGCATGGACTACCTTACCGACATTACAGTGCTGTCGCCTCCAAGCACGTGCTGCGATGGCTTGAAGTCGGTCATCAACATGCTCCCATCTGTCTTTGCCACGGTATGAACGGCGGCATAAACAACATCTTACCCAAGCCCATTGATCCGATCCATATGCTTATCCTCCCGGCAAGATGCGGCACCATGCTACCAATACAGACTATTTTCATGTGCTTCAGTAAGTTGTAACTTTTAACCACATAGTATTGTCTTGCGTAATTTCGTTGTCTTTTTGTGTGGATTCTTATGCTTACAAATGATTGATTTGACAGCCCAACCCGTGCCGCCACTGACGCCTCCTAGCTCTCCAGCGCTTGCTAGCTCTCCCATGTCACCACCTTCAGGTAATCTTTTTAATATGTACAGCTTAAATTTTGAATTATGATTTTCCTCTAATATATCACCCCCTTTTGATTTTGTCTTTCAGAGGTATCACCATAGTAGCAAGAGGATGGGTCGATGGTTACGTCAAGATTAGATGTTTACATAGCCAATTATCGTTTCAGTTTTATTAAGATACAGTTCCAGGGATAAGATATCATCGTTTACGGTAGTGTGAGGTCTCCATTGCATGATGCAATCCTCAATGGATATGCATACACTAGTAGATGCTTACTGAAGTTCTGCAAATTCGTATTGTTGTTGGTTTGTGATGGCCGAGAATGCTGGGCTGATCTATATACGTGCATGCTTCTTCTGTTTATACATGTAAGTCGTACAAAACGGATAAATCAAACAACAGAAATTTCCGATGTGCGGGTGGGTTGGAGAAGCAGAACAGGATGAGCTCGACGCGGCGACAGATGGGGGCGATGCCCCATGACAGGGTTCGTGCTGGCGCCCGTAAATTAGCAAAACCGAATTATTATTTTCATGGAACTCGCTGCTATGGTTAGTCAAGATATTACTAACTCGACGTGTATGAGTATGACCAGTCAAGGTCTATATTGAACTGCAACTATGCAGGCTTGCTAATGCTAAAGTGACATTTGGTATACATTTATTTTTCTGTTAAGTTGAGGGCAATTTCTGTTCAGCGAAAGGTTGAATGGCAATTGCGAAGTCTTCCGTTCAAAAATATAATAAAATTGCCATGTCTGAACGGGCAGGGGAATCAAGTCCAACCTCGCTGTAAAGTCTGAAGAACCAACAGAGGAGCTGATTCGTTACATACGTGGAAACTTGAGGAAAAGTTGAAGGACCGGACTTTTCTGTTTCACGATCTCCAATATTCATACTACCATAATTTGCAGTTCTAATTACATCTATTGTGTCGCGCGAGACAAGGAGAAAGATGACCGCACAATTTACCCAAATCTAAAAGAACGATCGATCATTGCGAGTCTGGCGTACATACATACATAGCATAACCGTGCGCACAAGTAACCTGCGCGGCGAGGGCTGGGCTCACCGGCGCTTGCCCTGCTTGGTGCTGCCGCCGGCGCGGGGCTGGGACGCCTGCTGCTTGTCCTTGCCGAAGAGGTTGCAAAAGCCGCAGGCGGCGACGCGCGGCGAGGGCGGGTCGAGCGCGGGCTGGACGTGCCCCGCCCTGTACCCGCCGTGCCCGCTCGAGCCGCTCCCCTGCAGCCGCGCGGCGGCCGGCGCCGCCTCCTTGCCCGATTTCGACTGTTGCTTGTCCTCCCACACCATCCCGGACGACCCCGACCGCCGGAACGTCTCGCTCGACCGCTGCAGCCCCGCCATGTATGCGCAGCACCACTCGCCTTCTCCCTCCCGGCTTGAGAAGAACTAGCTGCCCCCCTCGGCGCGGCTATATATGAGTGTGCAGATGGAGTTGGAGTTGGGGAAACGAGGAGTCAATGCATATGTGCTTGCGTTGGTTGTGTGTAGGGATTTGGCATAAGAATCGCTGCCCGCTGCCGCGCCGCGATAGGACAAACGGAGCAGCAACTGATGCTGGCGAGGGTAGCAGTAGCAGCACCACAAGATTAACAAAGGCCGTCTCCGAGGGAGTTGTTGGGTTGTGAACGTAGGAGTACAACGCAGCGGTCGTGTTTTTATTCTAATCAAGCGGGAAAAGAAATGGTTATCAAAGTTTGACCGGAGAATCAAAAAATACTGACAAAAAGAATTCTATCGTCAATCAATCAATGTGGAGGCGATCAGCAGCACGTGACGGGGGGAGGGAGGGAGTGCAGCCGTTAATTGACTTGCGGTTTCGCTTGAGACTGCGGAGTTGGAGTTGCGATCGAATGTACGTATGTACGTACAGGTACAGGTGAGGTGGAGTGGAGACGCGTTCAAACAAAGCATGCGCGCGCGCGCGTGATGCTTGCTGGCTCCCGACGACTCCACTCAGCTCCACTTCAGAATTGGCAGTGCGTCTTCGGGAGCCGGTCGTGAAGGTTTATTCCCCGATTGTTCAAACCGCCCATGAACGGTATTGGCCCTCCTCGTGATAATTTTCTTTATTCGGGGTTTAGTTCAGAGTTTAAATTAATCCCGATGTTGAATGATTTTCTTTTTTGCGAGTACATATTGAATGATTTATACCGAAAGAGATAAATGGACGGATTTGGTTAGGGGGTAGTAGGAACGTGAGGATGGAATCATGCATGTAGTACTTGAGATGGAGTGGTTTTGGAGGACTGGTACCTTCGTGTTGGGGTGAAAGCCCTTGCTCTGACTTAGGTTGGTTGGAGCTGGCGCTGGCAAACGACGTTGTGCTTGCAATATCACCTTGTTGAAGTTGTTGTATTAGAGCACCGATACTTGTTTTTTGGAGTAAAAACGTACAACCTGGCCTTAACTGGTTGGATCGAGTGACAACGATGTGAGTCGTACTCTTTCTTGGATACATTGTTATGGAGACTTGCCATTTTTGACCATTTGTCACGTAGCTACTATTCACATACGAGCGATCTTCGTGTTGGTCTCAGGGGTGAGACTAGGTGGTTTTATTTTTTTTGGCCGGTCTTTATTTGATAAATTATTTGTTACTATTGGTTTTTTACCGTTGTTTGTAAGAAATCTTTAGCTGATGATGGTGTGATGGTTGTGTATATTTCTAACTAGTGTAGAGATTGAAAGTTATACTTTTATTATATTAGAAAAGTTACTTAGGCCAGTTTAGTTGGTTTGATTCACGGTGGTATGTTTCTCACGTATGTAACACATGCAAGACTATGTTGCTTCTACTTGGTCATCATAGACCAACAAATCCATTTGAGAGTTGTCTTTCTTTGATGGTAGTGTTCTTTCTTATCCCTTATCATCTTTGCAGAGCTTAACAAGATAATCCACGCCAACAACCAAAGCCAACAAGCCTTCGTTCAGAAGCTCTTTCTTCATCTAAGCTCTTAGTAACATTAGTTGTCATCAATAGGGTGAAATGCGTTAACTAGTAGAAACCTTACTTCAAGGTAGATTATTACATGTTTGGAGTTTTATGTGGATCCAGGTACTTCAATTATTGGTCTTACATGGCCTGACATGGGTATTCTCTCTTTCTAGTCCTGCTCTTCTCAACAAAGCTCCCTCACTGAGCGAGCATTCGGCATTTCTAGTATGCTCCACCCATTCTACACTAAGCACCCAATCATAGGATCAGAATCACACTCTAGATTATACAGTTCACGAAAGAGAAGGACGTGTAGTCGTTGCTAAACCAAGATTTCCATCTCTTGACTCCGTCAATCATACCTTATAGTAGAGCACAAAGGTATACTTACATACGAGATATTTGCACATACTAGTGGATAGAAAGATCTTGAGCATAAATATTATACTTTTCACGAAAGACATACATTTACTTATGATTGGTTGGACTAAATACTACATTTATTTGCTTAGGAAAAGGAAAGTTGGTTATGAAAATGATGTACCTTTAGTAGTCTTTCCTAGAACCATTCCAATAGAGGTAGGTGAAGAAAATTCTCAATAGGCATACTTCCTACGGTTTTAAAAGATCTAAGTTAGTTTTATCCCTTTGCTTTTCGAAGCCCTTAGCAATAAATATGTGAATTTGCTTTGCAGAAATTAAGAGATTTTTGATTTCCTCGAAAGAAAATGAGTTCGATGGAAACAGACAGAGCAATCGAGCATTGTTTGCCTTCCGCTGGCCTCCCGTCCATCATGTACGTTTGTGAGACGAGGAATTCCAGTGCTACCACGGCACGACGGGCCTGTTGACATCGTTGCTGCTCACCTCAATCCATAAGGGTGAAACCGGATCGGATAATTTCCGGATAAAACCATATCCGTATCCGGTGGAATCGGATATGGGAAGATAAATGTGCTATCTGATCGGATACGGATTCGGATACGGATAACTTGAATCGGATATAGAAACGGATATGGTATTGCAAATATCCACCGGATATCGGATTATCCGAAATTTTTAAACGGATATCCGACATAGCATTATCCGATTTTGTCAGGCCACCAGCCGGTCCAGCCAGGCCCGCCAGCCGGTCCAGCCCACTCCGCCATTAGCCCATTAGGCATAACCGGATAACCCTAGCACTAGCACCCGGCCACCCTTTGCCTGCACCCAATCATCACCCAGCACCGGAGCACCCCGCCCCGGCGGCGCCCCCGCACGGCCGCATCCGGCATCCCGCACCGAAGCACCCCGGCCCCGCACGGCCGCATCCCGCACCGGAGCACCCCGCCCCCGCCCGGCCTCGCCGCTCCTCCCCTCATCCGTGCCCACGGCTACGACTGCCGCCTCCACCTCCACGCCGCGCCCGCGCTCTTCGCCGCCCCTGTCCGGCGCCCACACCTTCGCGCCACACCGCACGCCCTGACGCACCGGCCCTGCACGGCCGCACCGAACGCGAGGACGCCCCGGCCGCAGCCCGCACCCGCAGCGTCCGTGCGGTACGCGGCGAAGAGGCAGCAGCAGGGGCCGCTGCCGCTGCCGAGGAGCTCCAGCACCAGCACGCGCCGACCCCGAGCACTAGCGCTCGCCGACCCCAAGCTCCAGCTGCAGCAGCTCCTCGCCAAGGTGAGAACATACTTGTTTTTAATAGTATGATCATGTGAATAGTATGATCACTAGCAATCTAGCATATCGTTTGAGATTTTAAGATTTCTGACCTTTTAGTATCTAGGCTGGACAGAACATTGGACATGCTTTGGCGGTCTAGCTTATAAAATTTAGGGGTATGCGTATTTGTGATTCACCATGCTTGCCATTGTGGCCCCTCCAAATTTGTGCCATGTAGAATGTAGTTCTATCCAATAATTCAAGTGAATGTCGAGTACTGATCTATTTGTGCCATTTATTGTTTACCTTGTTTGTTTGTACTGATCTTGATGTGAAAACAAATGTCTACCAAAAGCGGAAAATATGTGGCAATATGTTGTGCTCTTCCTAATATTATCTGATGTCTATCTATGCTATTCTTTTCATAACGCCTTATGTCTGTATGTCATAATGACAAGATATGCATCAGATGTTCATATTCTTTTCATAATGCTCTTTGTGTGTGATCTTATCAATTATCATTATGTTCATATATATGTGTGTGTGTGTGTGTGTGATCTTATCTGTATGTAATATATTTCTCTTCTTATGTGCGTACTATCCGACTTTTTTTATCCGTTTTCGGTCCGCATCCGGTCCATTTCTGTACCACATCCGATTATGAAATTATCCATATTCATATCTATATCCGAACACTATCCGATCCGCTTCCGAATCCGAGAAAAAAATATAAAATAGGATATGGTACGAGCGCTATCCGAACCGTATCCGATCCGGTTTCACCCATACCAATCCATCCTATCTAGCTGGTCATATCAGACGATCTGACCGGATGCGAGACCTTAACAGGGCTGCAGACGTGGGCACGTAACAGTGTTGCAATTTCACGCGGACGCATGCACGAGTGCATGGCATGCTTCGGTTTTGGGCAGATACTAGATGATCTGCCACTTCCACGATTTAGGCCTAGAAGCTCTCATTTCCCTGTGTTGAATTGAACCGCATTAGTGGATTCAAACTTTGGTCAGCATGCTAAATTTCGATGGGTATATCAAAGTAATCTTTAAACCCAAAAGTTTGGCCCATACAGTTCTCGGCCTTGCATTAGAACAAGCTAAGCTAGGCATGGTAAAGTCCCTCTTGGGCTAGGCTTGTCTATGGGCGGCAGACACTGCAGATGGCCTGGTTCTTGCTTCCCAGGCGAGGCTCAAGCCGTCGTCGCCGAGGCCGAAGGTCAAATGGTAATCCTCCTCCACCGGGCACCTTGTGATGCGTTCTCGGCTAATGATCTGAACGGGGCCATTGGTGTGGTTGTGAGAGGGGCAGATGGTGGTTTCGTTATGGCTAGATCTACATCACCCTTTCCCTAGATCGCCTCTCCCCCATTAACCACACGATGATGTAAGTAATTCATCACCCATCACATAACAAGATCACCGCCTCATAGAAAGAAGAATCATGCAAACTGGTATATGCGTCTCAGCAACTCGAACTAAACAACACCAGCAATTATGCGTCAGAAAGCAGGGCAGGAAAACAACACCAGCTATTCTGTGTTTGCGTAACACAGTACGACACTAGCGCGATCCCGACGCTGCCGGACACAGCTATGTCTCCCTCTTTTTTCTAGGCAACACAGACAGCTAATTCGACTCCCATCTGAGGCCAAATGGTACCCCGACATGGCAGGCAATCCCGAGTCCTCGACAGCGACAAATTAACGGTTACGACGAGCACGATTAAACCTCCATGTTCGCGTTATCATTGGCCGATCACCAGCTGCCATGCACGCGCTTAAGACCCAGTAAACCGCCTGCCGCAGCATCAGCATCCACATCGACTCCACCCGTGCATGCACCACTGATGCTTCGCGCTCTCTATAAAACGTACGAACAGCAACGCAGTGTCACCACCAAGCTAGATAACTTTGCGATCCTATACGGACACAAGAGCAGAAGAGCAATTCGTGTAAGCTACGTACTTACATCTAATGGCGTTGGCTCGTTTCGTTGTGCTCCAGGTGCTGGTGGCCGTGGCCCTCGCCACGGCGCCGTGCGTCCTCTCGGACCCGACACCGCTCCAGGACTTCTGCGTCGCCGACCTGAAGGCCGCGACGGCGCTCGACGGGTTCCCGTGCAAGCCGCCGTCGACCGTACTGGATGACGACTTCTTCTCTACCGCCATCGTCTCCGCGGCCAGCACCCGCAACCCCTTCGGCGCCAACACCACGCGCGCCACAGTGGCCGCCTTCCCGGGACTGAACACGCTGGGGCTCTCCGTGGCGCGCATCGACCTCGCGCCCGGCGGGCTCAACCCGCCGCACTCGCACCCGCGCGCCTCGGAGCTCGTGCTGGTGCTCAAGGGCGAGGTCATGGTGGGGTTTACGTCGGGGCTCAACCGGCTCTACTCCAAGGTGGTGAAAGAGAACGAACTCTTTGTCGTTCCCCGCGGGCTGCAGCACTTCCAGCTCAACGTCGGCGCCGGCGACGCGGTGTTCGTGGCCATGTTTGACAGCCAGTCGCCCGGCGCGGTCACGCCGACGTTCTCGCTCTTCGCGACCAAGCCGGCCATGCCGATGGAGGTGCTGGCCAAGACGTTCCTCATGGGCGAGGACGAAGTCGGCGCCATCAAATCCAAATTCGCCGATTTCTGATTGTGAAAAGAAGTGTTCTTCTAGCACTTCAGCTGCTAAATTGCTAATGCTACTCAGTAGCCAATATTCATTTGTACGCGTGCGCGCGCGTATATTCGTTCATTTTAGCTACACTGTTACTTTTTTTTCAGTCGTAATATCATTTATGTGCACGTATTTGTTTGCACAAGCATAAATTATCAACTAAACCTGCTTGATAGAGTCATACTCTCATAACTCTATCACCCCATCTTGATACTCCATTACATACATGCGGTACATTTAGTAGAAATATAGTGAGATTTTGTGGATTTATCTCCTGTCTTAGTCAATTCTAACACGTAATTAAGAGACTCACTCGCCTGAATGTAGTATATGTTAACATGTATGGTGATGTATGTATATATGTATGTCTTTCTCGTAATCACAAAAAACAAAATGTCAACTAAACAGCTAGCAAAAGTTGCTACGGATTCACAAGCCAGCTGATTTTGTGGGAAAATATTGACAACATACTTTCAAATGCAAATTTGATATTGCCCTGATAGACTTTTTTGTGGTGTTTTCTCCGGAAGTCATGCTAGACTACCGTCTAATGGCTAATTGTCATTTCTCCTTTTTGGATATTTTCAGATATTTGTAATGCTTGATTTCGTTAATGAAATCGAAGATCTATTCCCTTTTATCAGAAAAAAAAGATCTATACACTAAAAAACAAAAAATAGATAAATCGTGCTCCGTCTTGTCGTAAAAGAGAAGCACCTCAAGGTTTGGTAATACTGGGACTACTCGTACTACAATAAGTCTACTAGAACCACCTATAGTTACATTAAAAAACGAACCAGCTTGAAACATGTAAAATATTCAATATTTAAATTGCATCATTTTTTTTATATTTGACATATGTAGTCATATTTTTTACTAAATTTTTATATGTGTATATGTTATAGCAAGATATATGTCCTTAAATTTTATCAAAAGATTCACAATATTTTAGGGGGGTGCACCAAGAAAAAGGGTAGGCGCACTAGATAGAGGCAATGGAGGATGACATGAGTGTCGATGCCAAAGAGGAAGCAAAAAAGAAGGGAAGGGAGATAAGTTCTAAAGGAGCAAGAAAAGACATCCCACTAAGAGGTGAAAGCGAAAAATGGCTTTTTGCTTTCGGAAACACCCAAAACAACAAAAAGAAGAGAGTGCCTTTGTCTGTTAGGGGCTTCCAAAATAATAGTTAGTTATTTAGAAAATGAAAGGTTTTGGTCTTCACTTACATCTCCTCGAGATACCCCTGAGAATGCCGAGTCCCACCCACATATGCAGGAAAGGAGACGACTTTTGGAGAATTTACATTGAGCTTGGTCAAAATATATTATGTATAATGTCTTGATTCGTACAACAAGGGCAGACCAAGGACCCGGCGATAGAACACAATTATTCGCTCCTGCCTACATGATATAGCTTCTAAGTGTGACATAATATTCCTTATCTAATTATACTATGCACATATACACGCTCAGTGAGAGTGTGCATGCCCCTGCTCCGTGAGAACATGGAGCCCCGGTAAAAAATTTAGCATGTGTAATGCACGCTCGTCTGCATATAGCCATGACATGAGCTTTCTTCGTGCATAAGGGAGTAACTAAATTGGTGAAAAGAAAACCAGAGTTAACATATCCGAGAGCATCTCGAAAAATGTGAGTGCTTCATGACCCTACATACAAGGTAAACCGCTCGTGCGGTAGAAGGGAGCGTCTAGAGAGCACTTGGATTTTTTTTAATAAAATATTTAAATTTTAAGTTATTAGATCTTATTCAATATATCATGTATATTTATTTTCTTACCTTACAGTTAGAAATGTCATATCGATACAAATTTGAGTACTCTAGGTGCAAAAACATCCATATGTTTATTAAGGATTCCTAAAAAGAAATGACCAATGTTGCTCGGACCGACCATACATGCCAACTATGCCACCTGCCGCGCACCACCCCAGCACGCCCGAGCTCCGTGCAGCACAACTCCTACGCGGATTGGCATTTTCGCAGCCAGGAGGTGTGTGTGTGCACCACAAATGGAAGGAGTAGTAGCGAAGAGGGAAGGCCTGTCGCAGCAGCTTGAATTGAACAGCGCCACACCATATGCGGATTGGCATGTTCGCAGCTAGGAGGTGCGTGCGCAGTGCGCGCGCGGGCGTCCAGCTATATTTCGCATCTGCGCCACACACAAGCACTATATCCTGTCGCTGCCGGATGCAGGTAATTCAACTCTCATCTGAGGCCAAATGGTGTCGTAATCCCGAGTCCCCGACAGCGACAAAAGGTCACGACGAGCAACAAACCCCTATCTGCGCGTTATCATTGGTTCCTCTCACTGGTAGCTGGCTATCTGCCATGCATGGAGCCATGGACGCGCTTTACGACCCAGTAAACCGCCTGCAGCAG
This sequence comes from Stipa capillata, assembly GCA_019208055.1. NCBI lineage: Eukaryota > Viridiplantae > Streptophyta > Magnoliopsida > Poales > Poaceae > Stipa > Stipa capillata. The sequence goes on along the minus strand of JAGXJF010001840.1, from coordinate 47,415 downwards.
CATCAGCCATCCGCATCAACTCCACCCATGCATGCGCCGATGCACGCCTCGCTCTCTACATAACGAACGAACCGCAACACACGGTCACCACCAAGAAAACTTTTGCGATTCTACGGAACCCAAAGAGCAAAGGAGCAATTTGTGTAAGCTCACGATCGGCACTTTCACCTGATGGCATCGGCTCGCTACGTTGTGCTCCAGGTGCTGGTTGCGGTAGCCCTCGCCGCGTCGCCGTGCGTCCGCTCGGACCCGACGCCGCTCCAGGACTTCTGCGTGGCCGACCTGAAGGCCGCGACGGCGCTCGACGGGTTCCCCTGCAAGCCGCCGTCGACCGTGGTGGACGACGACTTCTTCTCGGCAGCCGTCGTCTCGGCGACCAGCACCCGCAACCCCTTCGGCGTCAACTCCACGCGCGCCACGGTGTCGGCGTTCCCGGGCCTCAACACGCTGGGGCTCTCCGTCACGCGCACCGATCTCGCGCCAGGCGGGCTCAACCCGCCGCACTTGCACCCGCGCGCCTCGGAGCTCGTGCTGGTGCTCAAGGGCGAGGTCATGGTGGGGTTCACGTCGGGGCTCAACCGGCTCTACTCCAAGGTGGTGAAGGAGAACGAGCTCTACGTCGTGCCCCGTGGGCTGCAGCACTTCCAGCTAAATGTTGGTGCCGGAGACGCCGTGTTCATGGCCATCTTCGACAGCCAGTCGCCCGGCCTGGTCGTGCCGACGTTCGCGCTCTTCTCGACCACTCCGGCTATGCCGATGGAGGTGCTTACCAAGACGTTCCTCATGGGCGAGAAAGAAGTCGTCGCTATGAAATCCAAATTCGCCGACTTCTGAACGTGAAAATTTGTGGTTAGCAGTTCAACAACTTCAGATTCTAATGCCACATTCGTGTTAAGCGTGGATGCGTTTGTCTATTGTTATTCTGTATCTTGGTCTCTGAGATCGTTGTGTGTGTATGTTTGTTAGTTTGACCGCGTGTACTGTGTAAAGTGTAAAGTGAACGGCCTGCGATATGTCGGAATAATGAGCAATATTTAAATTAAACTAATCTAGATAAACAAATTACTATGCGGTGTAACAACATATTTATAGACAGTACAGATGCATAACGGCGAGCAGTATATTAACATATGTTCAGACAGAACACTTGTATAGATAGTACATCAGCATATGATTAGACAAACCACTGCCAGATACTAGGCAGTACTAAAACATGTCAACAGGTAGTACACCTACACATACTAAGCAGTAGCAATCACATTGACAGACAGTACACTAGCACATTTGCAGACAGTACATAGTAGAATAATGTTCAGGATATAAGTGGCGTTTGTAGGGAAGATAGAGCGTTGTTGTCGTCGTCCGCTATGTAGTTGTTTGTTTGATGTAGTCATACGTACGCGCGCCTCGCTTGATGAATATGAAGTAGCCGTACGCTTACTGTAGGTGATGTAGTTGTATTGTAGCGTCGAGGTTAATGTAGACGAAGTAGTCAAATAGCGAGCAGTCATGTAGAAGCACTCTCAAAATCTTATTCGTCCTCTCCTGGTGTAGATCTCAAGGGACAAGGTTCCGGAGGCCTACTCTACCGTACGCCGGTGCATGCAGACGTCAGGATGGAGTAGGTTTGTGGTAGCAGCGCAAAACAGTGGATGTGGAGGAAGAATAGCAACTATGCATGAGAGGAAGAGAACAAGCCAGCCTTTATTCTGTCTCTAGAGAGGCTCTTAAATAGACGTGGTTTGGTGAAATTAAAGTGCTTTATCTATCAGTAACTTAGGAGATGAAACGAAAAGATACCGCATTTGTTAGTAAATTAATTCTCATTGGAAAACCAAAAGACTCTGAAGAGACTTATATAAGCAGTGAGCTGAAGTGCTTCATCTACAAGTAACTGTTGGGAGATGAAACAAACAGTCACCTCAGATAATTAAGTCAAGTAAGGATCCGTTAGTAAAATTAATTCTCGTCGGAATACAAAGAAATACCGGCCAGAAATACCGGCCAGCCTCGCCATATCTCAGCTTACGCTTGTGTACGTGCCACAATCCAGCCTGGCCCGTCGAGACGAGCGTGTGTTTGTGCTATTCCCTTCTAGTAGCATAAGAAAATGTGTCACGTTTCGGTAAGACGAGCGAGGAAATGAGCACGAGTGTTATGTTATTCCCTTCTAAGAGGTGACAGGTGAATTTCTATGTTCTCCGTACGTATGAGACTCGAGAGGTACTGTAAATACATGGGCTTAGGATTTACTAGGAATTTAATTAAACGGGCCAAGGTGTTTGTCGCTGCATATATATTCACAAGCCAATTGGTTTTGATGTACAACCAGTCAAACGATAACCAGTAAGGAATGCTTTTGCGATCATGAATTTGCATCAGTTTTGCAATAATCCGGGCACCAGCAGATCAAGAGCAGATCGAAGACAAATCAAGCACGCGTTACTGCCCAGTACAGTACAACATTAATTAGTAAGGCTTCACAATTCACCAAGATGGATCTTGCGTGTACATTGCTAGATAGAATTACAAATTAAGCAACTACTATTCCAACTTTATTAGATTCTGAAATGGTAACATGAAATGGAGGAGTCAGGAATGCGGCATTGCGCATTTGTCTAGATCCTGACCAGTTAAACAACCTCCACAGAGAAACCAAAGTGACGGCATACACGTAGAAAGCAAACTAAAAAACTTCGAAACATACATCAGGTACTAATTCGATAATAGCACGATTAGTAATCCCTAGTCCCAGGCTTGTAAGTGCTCGTGTCCTTGACGGTGGCGTTGGTGCTGCCGTTGTTGTCCGCGCCCATACCGATCGTGTTCATCACTGCGTCCTTCGCCCCCACCGCCGCGCTCTTCACCGTCTCCCCCTGCCTACAGACAGAATCCACACAAACATTTTAGAACGTTTGCTGCAAGATTCACTAATTATCAGTGAGGAATCAAGAGTATAGACAGTGTGTGCTGCTACCTGCACGAGGAGGCTGCCGGTTTTGTCCTTGCCGGCCACGGCGGTGTCCATGGCGTACTGCGCGGCGCCGGCGGCCTGCTGCTTGGCGGCCTCGGCGGTCTGCCCGATGTAGCTCCCGGTCTGCTCCGCGCCGGACCGCGCGGTGTCCTTGGCCTCGCAACCCTTCTCCTTGGTCGCCTGCGCGGCGCCGCGGCCCTTGTCCATGGCGCGGGCCGCCGCGTCCGAGGCCGTGTCCTTGGCCTCGTACGCCTTCTCCTTGGTCGCCTCCTTGGCGTCGCTGCCCCTGCCCATGGCGCGCCCCGCGGCGTCGGACGCCGTGTCCTTGGCCTCCTGCGCCTTCTCCTGCGCTGCGCCCATCACGTGCCCCGTCTTCTCCTGCAATGCACCTCCCAGAAAACATTGTAAGTAGCTGCAAAGAATTGAAGGATCGGGTGGAGTGCGTGGACGAGTCATGCGTGCGCGCACGAAGCTGACCTCGGCACGGGCCTTGGTCTCCCCGCGCGGTAGCTGGCATGATCCTGACGAGAAGCCATCGCAAGCTGGAAGTACAGGAACAAAAACTAGAGTGTAGCTAGTGAACAATGTGAGAGGTTGCTTGGAAGGATGGCAGCAACAATGAGCTTTATTCTTGCTTTCGTGATGAGCAGCTAGGGCGCCTGGTGCATTTATGGCGTTGAAACTGGGAGAGAGGACAGGGGCACGTGTCATGGGTGGGCATGTACATGGCGGACACGTAGGGAGGACACGCGTTGTGATGGGCAGGGGACTCCCAGGTGGCCGCGTTCGGCTGGTTCCCCAACGGAACTGGTGCTGCAGGACAGGAGCGAAAAAAGAAACGAGAAAGGAGAGGACGCGGCAGATGGGCTCGTGCATCGAGGTGGTTTGCATGTGATCCGCCAGAGCCTGGCGAATCGTGATGGGCTGGCTCCATGCGGCTGCGAGTTCGCCACATCGGGTCCTTTTCTCGGTGGGTGGCTCGTGTCGTGTGCAGTTTGCTGTCTTGGGCTTGCCGACTCTGCTCGGCCTGGGGGCTGGGGCTTGGCCGACCAGGCATGTCGCGGTGCTCGGCCCGGACCTTGCCGCCTACGCATGAGGTGGTATTCCTCTCCAAAAAAAAATCGGCATGAGGTGGTAATTTTTATTTCTAATAATTAATTTTTCCGAAATTATAAAACTGGAAAAATAATATTTTTTCTACTAATTATGGATGTAGGAAGGACGCTAAGAGCAAGAACGTCCAGGGGCGGACGCTGTGGCGAACAACGTCCAAGAAAGGACGCAGTTTTCTTTAGTGTCCACCTTCTAGTCCGTTCAAGCCCCGCCCCGTTACAATCAATTATCGTTTAACATGATCGCCGTGGGCTCGTAGGGTACTACAGGCACAGTCACAAAGTTACCTATTAGCCTTGGTGCTCCACGATAAAAATGACATTGTCCATCACTACTAGAGATATTTCAGTTAGTGCAAAAATGGTACCGAGTACAAAGCAGCACCAATCTACAACTGACTAACTAGAATTCATGGAACTTGTGGTGATCGAGGATAATCTCTTCACTGTAACCACGTTTTATAAACTTAAATTCCAGGTTCATGTGGTAGATCACCGATCAGAAATAGCCTCCATTGGAATGTGGGTGTGTCAAGAACAGATTACACCATAACTTTCCAGAAACAGTAGACAAAAGATCCAATCAAAATAACATAAAAATGGACACGAGGGCACAACAAGATCGCCGAGCGCCAGCTCATATGTGATATCGCGGGATCGAAGCAACGGATATGGAGCTGAGTTGTGCAGGACATCACAGCGAGTAGCGGTGGGAACGAGGAGCTGGACTCACGGCAAGCAGCACCAGGGTCTAGGAGCAACTTTTATTGATAAAAAGTTCGGTTGATGGAGCCAATCTGACAAGACGTACTCTATCACTTTCGAACTATGGCCAGTCTAGTACCAGATTAGTATCTGAGTGGTCGGATTAAGGAGATAATTAAGGGAAGCGAAAATATATTTATGGGTACAACCCATTGTCAAAATATAAAAAGGTAAAAAATTCATAGATGTATAGTATGAGTATTTATAAAAAGAGAAAAGCAAATGTACATATACATGTGGGTACATGAGTTAAGAATTTAGTTCAATTCTCATATTTGTGCATCTCAAAAAATTCTTCAAAAATTCATAGATGTTCATCATATTATATTGTACAAACCCACAAAATTTCATGCAAAAATATAATCAAGATATTTTTGCATGAAATTTTGTGAGTTTGTACATTATAACATGATGAACATCTATGAATTTTTGGAGAATTTTTTGAGATGCATAAATATGAGAATTGACCTAAATCCTTAACTTATGTACCCACATGTATATGTACAAAATTCACTCTCTTATAAAAATCACACAAAATATAGCCATTTATGAACCGTACAAAAAAGATAAACTTGTGTATGTATAGTTGCTATACTAATCCTTCTTTTTTTGTACAAGACATAATATGTCATACTTTTGTAACAATTTTGACAGGGGTTCATGTTATAACACGTACTCCATCTATGAATTTTTTGAAAAACTTCGAGATATATGTTCTCAACATGAGTTGCGGGAGACTAGTTAAGGAAAATCCACATTCGACAGTTAAGGATTTTCATAGAGTTCGAGGGTCCGTATCCCATTCTAGCCCTAAAGAAGCTCTGTTCTCGCATGTGATGATGCAATGCTTCGTATATATCTTTTTAGGAATAATATCAATTTACAAAGTTTTCATTATAGAATAAGTTGAAAGCATATATTCTTGAGACGCAACAGAAAAATCTTACAAAAACTAGTAAAGATTATCCTAACTAAATTCAGCACAATAACCACCTAGAGCCTAGATTTGAATGATATTATGTGCTCGCCTTTTCTTAAATTATTGCACGCATACCATGACATGAACTTCCACCCTTTACCATAAGCACAATTGTCAATGAGAAAATGTTCTGAGGGCGGAGGATCAGTTGACAAACGGCGATGGCGACTCCCTTCCGACCTTGGAAAGTTGGTGCTGTAAAGGTGGTGTCGATCAACGTGTCCGCTGATCTATCTACAGTCAACATGCTAAACAGAAGTGCAACAGCCTAAACCCTTCTAAACAATCAAGGAGCCGAATTAGAGAACTTGTTCTGTAAAACGGTGACTAATCCGCATTCTCACTGGTACTACTTCACGAATCCGCACGCTCTGCTCAAGTACAATCATTCAGGCGTGCTTCGGAACTTTTCGACGATCCATCAGGTCTTAACTTTTCCATTACTCGATCGACTTCTCAAAAGTTCAGTTCAGGACATGGTTGCCTCTTAAAAAAGAACTTCGTTTCATTGCTTCCTATACCTTGAGTACAACCAGATAACTCCTAGTCCAAGGTAAATTTATCGAAATAGTGGCACAGTATATGAAGGCAGCAATAACATGGACCTAATGTATCTTTTAACCAATCAATCAAAGCTTATGATTTGAAATGTTACAGCCCCAGTGACACGGTCTTTCTGCAGAAACACAGACAACAGTCTATATAAAACAACAGGCTCCACTGCCTTCACTAAACCTTGAGAGCTTCTTGCAAAATTTCCGCGATCTGGAGTAACGAACATCTTGATTTCTGATTTTTCCGAGCATTTGATTATGGAAATTACTACAGAGCATTCCTGATCCCTCCCTTACTGAGTTGCTGTATTGTGCATAAAACAAAACTAGAAGCCCTGGAGGACTGCTCCATTTTGAAAGTAGGCCCCCCAGCATGTGCTCTCTGATCCTGCAAAATGTAATGATGAAAGGTTAGAAGCAGGTCTGGTGCCTTAGTGATGTACTTTGCTCCAGTTCACCCAGTGATATCTTAAGAACGACAAGAATGCCCAAAATAAAACACCACAAAGACAGCATTCACTGGGACATAATGAGGTTGTGGTATTCACTATCAGAATTAGAGGACCCATAGGAAGTCAAGCACCATCAGAGAACTACCTGAAGACCAGAAAAAGCTATGAACTGCCTTTTCACAGCCTGAGCTACATGACCTACAAGTTCTGCATCTAAAATGAATGCTCAAACAAAGAAGTTTGCATCTAAAGGGTGTCATTACAACCACAGACTAATTCCCAAAAGAACACTCCTTGCATATATAATCTGAGATTCGTGAGTAACAGGGAGTTAGCAAGCACTAATCAAGGAAAACTTGCTTCAAAGATCAGAAATACATCTTATCAGAACGATGATATGGAACAAACTGACAAAACATAAAGTTGCCTCAAAGCTCCAAATATCATAATGTAGAAAGGATGCTTCTGACTTGGAGTACCAACAAACCACTGATATCTCACTTCTCGTCTATTTAAGCCCTTACACATATTTAAGAAAAAAATTCATCTGCCTCCTGTATATGAAACAATTGTGCAACAGTAGGCAACTGCCATACCGCCATGCTGTTCCCTGGAGTCAACAGGAATGTGAATCCACTTGCTCCAGCACCATGTGCCCTGCTATTATTTTCCTGACTAAAAGGCTGTGCCCGGGTACAAGAATTTTGGTAAATGCCTAAATCTATAGTTTGAAAAGGGCCTTGCGCCATGTGGCTACTGTCATCTCCGTGCAATCTCAGTGTAACCCTTGCACGGCCACACGTGCACCCTCATGTACATTGTAACACTGATGAAGATATGGCATTATGTTGACATTTTTCAGGTCATGCCATAGCTTCTTTACATATGTAGTCATGTTGTTCAAGAAAGACTTATGTACACGGGGTCACACATGAAGGTAGCAAGGTAGTGGGGATTCCGGTTTCTAAAATCCTGCTGTACTCAGGGCTATAAGCAATTAGTGGCTATTCTATGGTAGGATAAAAAAGCAGTGACTCTGAAATTGCTCTTCTGTTGCATGCATTTGGCTCTCACAAGTCACAGTGCTGCAAGCCAACAGATAGATGGTCAACTTCGTAGAGGTGCTTCCTGCCTAGGATGACATAACGAATGGCCAACAATACAGGTGCATCTTGGTCATGATCCTCTTAATTTGCACAGCTCGTAGTACAGCGGATATGTGGGTGGTTAGGTCATAGAATCACCCATAAAAAGAACCAGCATGCGGCCATATGTCGCAGGACAGCGTAGATGTATAACAAGACAAATCAACAGAATATGTATGCGCATATGCCATGGTATGAACAGCACTAGATAGGGAAGATCTCAAACAGGATCCCCACAAGACAATTGGCCAGTTGTTTTTCCTTTTGACCATGGATCCATTAGTGGGAGTGCTGTTGCACTTGCACTTGCAGTTCCTCCATTTCCATTGTATTTTTCTCACTCCACTCTCCTCTAGCACACTGTGACAGCTGTCAGTATGCACACACTCCACTTACTATTGCTGCCCTTTCGCTCAGCATTTACCATTTGATAGTGGGTGCACTGTATCAATTTTTGGTTAGCTGATACATTTGCACGTCTTAAATTGGATATTTCTAGTATGCTAGTACTATAAATACTAAAGGTTTTACAACCATTTTTTTAGAAATTGAAGCTACCATACCATGCAGGGCTGATTACGGAAGACTACAAATAATTTGAAGCATGGTTGATGTTATCGACCATTCGATACAGATTAGGAGTAGAATACGATTAACAGAAAAAATCTTTAAAAGAATCATGCATTGTAGTATGTTTTGGCTTTAGTTACTGAAAAAGAAAATGTAACTTTTAAAGTAGCTTCAGCCAAATGCAGTTGACCTTGTGTTGTGCGATAACGAGTATAATCATAATCCTCTAGAACAATCATTACTGGTGGACCATATCTAAAGATACAACCTTTCTCTCTTACCCACGGCCTGACCCATCATCCATGTATATAAGGGGCAGATACACAATAGCTTCTCACGAACAATCCTCCAAAGGGAATAACACTCCATTAGCACTTAGCAGAGCTCAACATGCCTAAACCCACTTTTGTACTTGCTATCATCCTTCTAATTCTTCTCTTCAATGCATCTGCAGGTACGGTGTTTGCTATTTCTTATGTCCAATATATTACTCTGTCATTTTATATGTATATCTTAACAGTTCTTTTGTCCTAATGCAGGCCAAACCATAGTGGTCGAAAATGATAATGATGTTACTCCAAAGGTCATAAAGGTCTGCCTATGTTGATCTTTGACATAGTCATCTAAGGAATGTTAAGTGTATTTTATTATTTCAGTTCCATATATGGGAGCGCTAGTTAACACTCTTGATGTTTTCCCTAATGTCCTCATGGTTGGTCAATTTTGCTATAGATAACTCATGCTTCTCTAAAAAATTAAATATTGATAGCTTATGCTTGACATAGTCATGTAAACATATAGTAATATCTTACTAGCTCAGGATAGTGCTGGTTAGTGGTGACTGCCTGAGCTCCTCTATACAAATACCAGAATTATTTTATGTTCAGTTGTTCATTGTACGCTTAATTCGAAATATCCTTGTTCTTTATCCTCTAAATGCAGGGGCATAGCAGAAAGATTCTCACAGAGATTCAGGATTATGACTATGGCGGGGCAAACTCTAGGCATGATCCACGCAGACGGCCTGGGGTCGGAGGGAGGAATGGCTAAACAGCTAAGCAGCCTAAGCTCCTTCATACATATCCTTGCATATGATCCTGTGAAGATGCTACTACATGAAGGGGGGTTATACGAGGGTAACCAGTTGCTGACTGTAGCATCAGATATAATATATGAATATCAAATCTCCTCTTGTATGCTCTATATATCCAAATGGATCAGAGAGCCATATAGATATACTCTTATCCTACAAATAGTCATAGTTGCATGAAGTTGAGACCAGCTCATTTTAAAGGGCACTAGGTGTACTACTTATGCATACTTGAGGTAGTGGATCATCCATGATGTCATTTTGTGTGGTGATAAATATTTCTTATGAGTTCATGTTGTTCTCTTCTCAAGTTTGACAAGAAGCATATCCTCCCTACCTCAGGCATGCTTGTGCCCAAGCAAAATCATCACATATATTTAACTGGGGATAACAAATCAAACTGGGAAAAATAATAATTGGCAAGTTGTGAGATATACTTACTATAGAGCCTGTGATTTTATTTAATGTCCTTCTTCTTTTATGAAATAAGGACCAGGCTTGATAGGATAAGGATAAAGATAACCCTCTGGCCGAGAAAACCCAGCTTCGTTCATGCGGTCACTGAGAACGTGCAGTATAGGTTTTTTCAATCCATACTCATGTCTGTGCTTCTCAAGATAGGAATTAGCTTCTTCTGCCACCTCCATTGTGAATGCAAATCTATTCTCTTGAGATAACATCAGCTGGTTGATGTCCAAGCATACGAGCTTCCCATTTTCCCTTACTTTTCTCACCTTTTCTTCTAAGAAAGGGATACGGTCCAACTTGTACCGCAACATGTCATCCTCTTTGGTCTGCAACAAAAATGTGTATCAAGGTGTTGGTGGATACATGGAAATCAGGAAAGAATGTAAAAATTCTAAAGCATGGCAACAACGCCCATTGTTTCCATTTGAAAGGTTTTTATCGCATGGCATTCTTATTGCCTATGTTAACAACAAAGTTGTGACATACAACTGTCTGGCTGCCTGCTTAACTGCTCGGCATGGCCACGCAGTGCTGAATATGCGACACAGTTAACCCAAAAGGGAAAAGAAGGCAGCTAGGTCCTACTGATGATCATGGAGCCACAAGAAAAGCACTATGATGATGAAGGAAATGCCTAGAATAAGCATACTGCAAGTCAGCAATGTAACATTCCATGACGAATTATTTGACAGTTAAACAACCTGCAGCTCAAAACAAGGTCATGAGCCAGCACCAGCGCACAAATGATACATTGCACAATCCTCCAAATAATAAACCCGTGCAAGGGTTTGACACCCAATGACGCTTCGCGGCCCTCCTGAACATCACTGTCCGGTCCTCGTCCTAGCTAGGGAAGCAAAATCCCAACCCAACCCCCAAAGTCCCAATCCTATAGAACAATGCCTCGCAATCTTGTACACACTAACAAAAGAGATACTAGTGAATTTGGCAATCCATTCCATACCGTACTAATTCCGTCTAAAACAACCACGCAGAGATAAGGAAGCAGTCCGCCTTGCTCGGCTAATCGGCTGTTCCACGTACCAGTTTCCGGCGACGCCACACTCGCCGCCCACCGCTGGCTCGCCCGTCCCCGCCTCCCTTCCCACCCGCAGGCTCGCCGCTCTGCTTTTTCTACGAGACAATTGAAACAACATAACAAAAAAAAAGGAAAAACGTGTGAGTTGGGCGAGGAGGAGAAGGGAAGTTAGGTTGAGCGGGGCGGGCTTCCACCTGAGCCCTCATGGAGATGGTAACGCAGCTGCGGCTGGTCCTCCCGCTTGCTCGAGGGGCGGCGAGGTGCCCGCCGTGGTGGTGGTGGGCAACGAGGGAGGCGGCCATTGCCATGGCCATCTCTGGACCGGAGGTATGCGACGCTGCTCTTACCTCATCCGGTTCCCGAGCCGTTTTGGATACGAGCCGCGCTGCAGGGGAGAGAGGGGAACACACTACAAGCACAGCACCGATGTATTTGGGCTTCAATGGAGGCCCAACTGATCGTGGACCGGAGCTGGACAGGGAAATGGGCTTTTCATGCCAAAACCGAAGTGGGCGAGCGATCGTCTCCACCACTCCACCCACCGAGCAACGGATTGCCGACGACCGAAGGGAGCGTTGGAATCGATCGACGGGGACGGCACCGGGCGATCCCATCGGCGGAGAGGAGCAGGGAGGAGGAGCGATGGGCGTGATGGGGAGGCTCAGGGTCTTCGTGGTGAAGGAGCCGGTGGTCGCCGCCTCCTGCCTCATCGCCGGCTTCGGTACCCTCTCGTCCCTCCCCTCCCCTGGCGCCTTCAACACAAACCCTCCGGCCTCCTGCTCTGTGCCTTTACCTATATGTGCGTATATAACGCCACCATCCATTTCCTCTCGCTCCCTCGAAATATCTCTTAGCTCAGTTTGGAATCCCGGGATAGATTCTGCCCGGAGTGTTTATTGTACATTTACCAGTATTGGTAGGCAGGCAGCAGAGCAGCAAAGCTAGGATCCTTAGGTTGGAAGATGTTGTAAGGATCCTTCAGATGCGGAGCCGTGGCCCCTTGTAGATCACCAGGCTTCTTCAGTACCTCCGCCTGCAATAGGTGATGAAGTATATCTGTATATGTGAATGTATGCCATTGTTAGGACGCTTTGTCGCATCCCCTTAGTTAGGAATTTAGGTCCAAGTTGTGGTTTGATCCGGATATTAATGTTCTCAAATAGTAATTTCCTGGACGGGTCCAGAAGTGTAGGGTATTACAAGTGATTGATGTGTTCTGAGTTCTCAACTAATTTCTTTCTGTTTGGTTTATTTTCAAAATGGGCTAATTGTAATTTCGTGCTATCCGAACTTATAAGATGATGGTAAAGGGTTTTTTAGGACTAAGAAAATAATAAAGAAAAGAACCAATACAATTAACTACATTCGTGGGGTGGTAAAGATAATGGATTAAGCATTCTAACAGTCCTGAACAAAATGTTTCTGTGATATGGGTGGTTTTCCTTCCCCCAGCTCATCTTGTTGAAATTCAACTGCTAGATACATCAGTTCAAAAAATGGTCTGAGTTATCCTTGATATGCGCACTTCATCATGTGGCTTTCATTTTCAAATATGTGTGAATATGACATGTAAATCTCTATACATCATGTGATGGTTATGTAAATTCATGATAGCACACAAGCATGCTAAATTTACCTAGACTCCTGTGTGATTGGGTGTGCGCTGTTCTTTCATTTACCTGTAGGCTGTAGCCTTGTTTTCGCCAATGCAATACTATAATAGATCTAATTTTATATATGAATGTGTTTTAGGGAATCTATATGAATTATGAACTTATCATGGTATTTTCACTGATGTTCTAGTATTTTTTTTATTATATCAAATTTATTTGATATTTTAAAAAGTGTGCTCTTCTTCGTCTCTGTTTATGGACTACGACGTTAGACACTTGGATTTGTCTTTGCATTTGATGTGTCCTTGTTAATTATATGGAGGCACTTAGCGATATAGAAATGTTCTCTTGTCAGGGGGTTCTTTATTGTGATAGTTTTATTCTCAGTATGGTGTGAATGAAGGCTAAAGCCTAAAGGGCCAGGTTCCACCATTTTTAAATAAATGCAACTAGTCTTTCTTAGTGGTCTTATGTCACAGGTTTTGTGCGATTGGCTTTGCTTCAACACCATTAGCAATAGTGATATTCTGCTTCTCTCCATAATACCTGTCTATGGCTAGCAATCTTCCATCGAAATTCATAAGAAATGTTATTTCTCACTCTCTGTCTGTATGCTTCTGCAGTGGTGTTTCTATGGATGGTTGGATCTTTTTCTTTGTGTATTATGTGACAAAGAGCCTTTATACATAATTTTAAGGTAGAAGTCTATAAAGATTTGAATGGACTATGTTACAAAACATTTATGCAAGTGTATCCTTTATCACTTGGGTGCGTTCCAAAGATATGCCCATTTTTTCTGTACATGAAAAATTATAATAGACTCACATGTTGTATACACAAATTACAGTTGGTTTGTTGGACAGTTTATTCTTTTTCTAGCTTGGTTGCATGGGTTGTGAAATTTTTTTTTGAGTAGTTTTCCTTCAAACTGATAATTTATGACCTCATGATTTTTTTTCTGTGCAATTTCAGGACTTTTTCTTCCAGCCGTTGTTAGGCCCATCTTGGATTCATATGAGACTGCCAACCAAGTTCCCCCAACCAGCTCTAAGTAATGTATGTGATTTTGTCCTCTACGGCTTCGATTTGTCGCTTTGTGTTACTCCAAATTCATTGATAATCATATGAATCCTTGATTTCCAAATAAGTGATTTTCAATGAGTAGGAACGACCTGCATACTATACGGCATTTTGCCAATTTTACGCTTTTTATCGTGTGCCATTTGGATTTCTCCTCGATTACTAAGTAACTTTATTCAGTGAAATCCCATGTCAGAGTAGAATTAAGACGTGAAGCATGACTTGAAGCTTAAATTGAGTTGTCCAAGCTATCTTTGCAACTTTATTCTACAAAACTAGTTTGTTCTGTCTGAGTTTAGACTAGTGGTGTCTGTCATAATTCTCACTACTACTGAAACAAAGTAGCAACTTTACTAACCTTCCGACGACTGGACTGCATAACCTGAATTTGTCTGCCCGTGTATCACTTCTAAGACTTTGTTGATCTATTGAGATTGCAAGTTTTGTTGACACAACGGTAATTATGTGCTTTTTGCTACTGCTGCAGGTGGTTGCTGGTGTCATCGGCAAGAAATGAGAGTGATTTGATACTTTTTGTATTCGGCTTGTGATGTGGAACCATTTCCTTTCTAATCTCCCCATGTACTGTTGGTACTTGGTCTGGCACCAAGATGATAAGGCACTCGTACAAATCGCCACATGCATTTGATGCTTTTCACAAGTTCTGCCACCATCCTAGTAAGTTTGCCAGAAATAACTACTGTAGCCAAAGTTATCTTTAAACGCACTCCGTGTGGTATAAGAAAAGGACAGATTTAGCTTCTGACCAAAATGATGAAGATCCGTTGCTCTCTGAATATTGTTTCGTTCTTTCTTTTTGGGGCACTTCGAGATAACTACTTTTGGTGTCAATAGGTGGCGAGCTTGGTGAGTGAGATGCTTTTCTCTGCTTTGGACCTTGAACTGTTGGGAACTTTATGTTCGCTCCTGGTGTCTGAAACTTTGTGGTCGCTTTGCATTGTGATCAAAGGTATCAAAGAGCCTTTAACCTCATCGCTCTGCAACCTCGCACTTCGACCAGTCTTGGATCTTGCAACCCTTTAAAACGTTAGTTGTTGAACTTACACTGGAACATCTGCTAAATTTTTTCTGAGCTGAGCATAAGGTGTTTGGAGATGGTTTAGCAAAAGAAAACTTGTTCACATGCATGCTTGAGTAGGCATTGCATCAATGATCTGATGGTGTGACTATATGTTCTATCAGCAACCGTGTAAAATCTTGCATTGTACTGCATACCTTACTGTAAAACCGGACTGAAGGGTTTTTTTCTTTCTGGAAGAGGGTTTGGAACTTACGATCCTGGGGGTGAGTTACGTAAGATGATGTCTGTGCGAATGTTCGAAATAACATCACTAGTTCCAGTCGTTCCAAGATTTAATATGTCAGTTGTTAGTTTTTGTTTTTCTTCTACTATCTTTCACATAGCTGTTCCTAATAAATCCATACATCTACCTAACAATCACCAGTACGGACCATACGGTGAGACTGTGCGCCGTCAATTTCACGTGCTGGAAACGGAAACGAGAGGACTGATCAGGACTGCATGGATCTGGACTTGGCCCGGTTTTGGCCAGGAACAGCGAATCGACCTGCTCGCCAGCAGTGACTCGTGCGATCCTTTTCATCGTCCTTTGACTCCTTTCATGTCCTGGAATCGCCCAAATGTGGTTGTGTCAAATGTACCGTCGCATACTGCTACTACTATTTTTTTTTAAGGGACGCATACTGCTACTACTAAAGTTGTGATTCACGTCACATATCTGATGAAGCCAATAAAGACCGCGCACAAGTAGTATACAACACGACACACCGTTTTAGTTAATTGATTTATGTATGCACTTCTTGGAGACATATAGCTCAAACACATGATAGATTTCTTTTACCTCAAAAAAACACATGATAGATTTCAGAGCTAGCCTTGACAAATTCTTGTTTTCTCTTTTCGTCAGTCTCAAAACAGTGAAAAACAGCGGAAACTGCTGTAGCCTGTAGCTTTCTCTTGCCTCCGGTCTCTCACCTGGTCGGCGCCCCCGGGTCAACGCCATTCTGTACACGCGTGCGGTGCCGCGTAGAGGACATCGATCCTGTTTTCTCTGTTGCTGCTCCGTTTTAGACACGCATACGTTGCGCGGCACGCAGGTGCGGCTCGGCAGCTCGTATGTGGCATGGAGTATTACTACTTCTGTCACCCGCCCGCCGCCGCCGCCGTCGTTGATTCTTCCTCTCGCGCGGTTCATCAGTGGAATGCGTGCATGTAGCCGTGTTGGTGCGTCGCCGTCGATCCATTTCTCCATGCGTCCGTACGCGCGTCTCGCTGCTGCCACCGTGAGTCACATTCAAAACGCTGTCAACATACACATGAATGATTGATGTGTCGTTGGGAGATGGATATGCTGGACGGATGAGGTGGGTGCATGCATCTTGTCGTACTTTCTTGGGTAAGCACACTAGCGTGTGGTGGCGTCAGCAGGAAGGATATCATTGAGAGACTTTATTTCTCACTTACTTAAAAATTATTATTTCTCAATCAACCAGTTATATATTATTAAATTTATATAAAAAATATAAATTTAGATCTATAAATATAAATATGTAACTATCTAATTGCACATCTCTAAACTTGAAGTTGCACATAATTTTTAATAAGTAAACTACTCAATTAACCGTGGAATAAAGAATCAACATCTAAGATCGTTGAGTTAAAAAAAACTATTTATCAATCTACTTACGAAGGATATATCCTAAACAAAAAATGACACTAAGAATTTATAGAAGAAGAAAAAAAATGAAGACTGGAATGGTTTGAGTTGAAGCTAGAACTAGTTGTGCATTCATATTTGGTTAAATAAGAATGGAGCTCGTGGCTCGCCCCCTTTTTGTAGAAAAGGTCAAGAAAAAACAATCTTTTATTTGAAAACGCTCCTAGAAAAGATTCTACATTTTATTTTCTTGAGTTGTTCTAAATTTTCTAATTAGGAGTGTATGTTTCTATGTCGACTCGAAACTAGTTATTTCTAAGTCGACAATCTTAGACGTTGATTCTTTATCCAACAGTTAATCGAGTAGTTGCACTTTTTGAAAATTATGTGCAACTTCAGATCTGGAGTTGTGTTGCACATTTTTATACCTAGAGTTACACAATTTTTTTTATAAAACTGTAAGTTTGATAATGTGTAACTTGATCGAATAATTTCTTAGACAACCACGAAATAGTAAATCTGTTTCTAATTTTATGTGCTTGTTATGAGATTCGCTAACTGTCTAACCTGGTTGACAGAATGGAAGAGTGTACTAAATGACTTCTTTTAAGGAAGTGTCAAATTAGCAGTTAGCTACTTTTTAATTTGCCAACAGTCATATCTTTTTACCATTAGATCTTTGTTCAATGGTCTAGATTTCATCACATGCATACATATATAAAGCACCCACCCTAATTCTAACTACCTCGGTCCCTCCCTGCCAACCCAATCTTGCCGCCACCCTTCTATTCTTCCTTGATTTCGGCGGTTGCTGTCGGGACCCGGAACAGTACCTGACTCACGAACGACACACCGTCAAAGACCGAACAACCACTCAGGGTTCGACGCCGACCAGCACTGCATACAATTGCTGGAACAGCCGGCCAGAAACGGACATCATTCAATGAGCCAGATATAGTTTCGAAAACCCTGTAGCGGGTTAATACTCGACTTCCTGCGAGATGAGCCCGACGTTTGTGTCCGCACCCTAACCCAATCGGCTGTAGCACGGATTGGTGGGTCACCTGAAGGTCCGACACTGTCGTCCACACCCTGCCCAGCTATAGCTGGCGGGTCACTCGATTCGCAATCACGAGATGAGCCCGACGTCTGTGTCCACACCCTAACCCAATCGGCCGTAGCACGAATTGGTGGGTCACCCGAAGGCCCGACACTGACATCCACACCCTGCCCAGCCGGCAATCGCATCACAGCTGGCGGGTCACTCGACTCGCGATCACGAACCTCGCACAGAAGATTCGTATCAACTCACTACCGTCCCTTCGCACACTTCAATCATACACGCACTGTGCACAAAGAGACGTGGTAACCAACTCTGAATACCATCACACGAACTCTACAGGGAGGATTACCAGATAATAGTTCACATCCCTTACTTTTGGGCAAATACTTAACTTATACACAACTGGTTCGAAAGCCTTAAGTACGAGAGATAAACAGCGGAAGTATGCAGTTACCCTGAGATACAAGCTAGTATCTCCAAAAGAACTCAAAATACCCTATAGTAGTCCACAGATTCAAAAAAAAGCTGAAGAGGCAACAACAATTACCAATGAGTACAAAAGTACTCGCAAGACTTAGTAGTGCTTGGACATGATATTCATCTAAGATTTACAGGAAAATAAACATCAGCCCTACCATGCTAGTAGATTTGAACAACAACAGGATAATGTAAGTTTTCCATGATTCATGACCACAATAACAACATTAATCCGCAGATTATCATTATTCAAATCAATTCACTAGAAGAGCCCCTGATTGGTCGATGACCCCATAAAGATTTTGTTGGTCCGGCTCATGAGGATAGCTAGTCCACCATGAGCGGGTCCAACTAGACATCAACTATGGTCCCCGACACAACCAGCTGACTCGCGGCTTTCCAGGGAACATCGAGAGAGGGTTCACGTACTGTACCTCCAAAATACTCGACGTAGGGCTCGAGCGACCCCAACAATGTACAGACGCCCTCTCAACAATGCTCCCTCGTCTCTCGTCTCACTTATTAAGGTTCAATTTGATTAATCATCCAGTTAAACTCATCAGGGTAATGGCATCACAACATATTGGACTAGAAAGTAAATTTAGCAGAATATACGAGAATGGAAAAACGATGACAAGGTAGCATGGCAATGCCGCAAGCTCTGCTTGCCTGGACTAGGAAACTCCTCGGATTCCTGGAACTCGGGTTGCTGAGGCTCCACTCCCTCGTCGACGGTTTCTGGGATTTTGCAAAACGGCGACGAAAAGAATGGATAATACAGGATAAGAATTCAGCATGACATTTCATGGACTATATATGAAATGCACAACGATATTAATTATTACAATTAAAACTACTTGGAATTAGGGTTTGGTTCCTTTTGGGGCGAGGGTCGGAAATCGGGCTTTACGGCGATCGATTAAACCCTAATGGACCAATTTTACTAATTGATTAGTTTTCTGGACATCAAAATAATATGAGGTTATTTTTCAGTGGTAGGTACTGCTATACTGGTCATGGTGGTAAATTTTCATAATTTTTGGGCAAACATTGAATTTATAGCAATTTGTGCAAGATTTAAAGCATTTAATTAAATTATGCAATTTCCAGCATAGTTACATGGTCAAAACTATTTTTATTGGATTCTACATGTTTCACTGATTTCAAATATAAAAATTTCATATTTTTTGACTTCATATGAATTTTTGGTGAATTTTTGAAGTTTTCAGCAATTTTAAACAATTTTCTAAAATTCCTAAATACCAGATATTCCTAAAATACTTTTTACACCCACCCTGACCTAGCCCCAACCACTGACAGTGGGCCCCGAGGGGTTTTTCTTTTATTTTTATTCGTTTTCTTTTACTTCTTTTTTTGTGCGCGGGCTCGGAGGGGATCGGGCCGGCCGGCGAGCCGACCTCGCGGGCTGTGCGCGGGAAGCGGGCTGGGGGAGGCGGGCCGGCCGCGGCGTCGCGGGCCGAGCGGGGAGGCCGGCCGCGGGCCTTGGCCACGGGGAGAGGGGAGGAGCGGGCGGTGGGGCTCACCGGGCGGCCGGAGGCCGAAGGCGGCGGCAGGAGGCGGAGCGGCGGGGTCCGGCGGCGGCGGCGAAGCGACGGGGCGGTGCCGGCGGGGTCGGGGGAAGGAGGCGCGGGCGGCGGCCGGCGGCCGGAGGCGAGGAAGGAGATGGCGGCTGGGGCGGAGGGGCGGCGCCGGCGTTGTGGAGGATGACCGGGGCGGCGGCGGCGAGCGGCGAGGGAGGCGGCGATGGGGAGAGGAGGAGGTGGGCGGGGAATAGGGGAGAGAGAGAGAGAGGAAGGAGGCCAGGGGCGCGGGGAGAGCACGGCGGCGGCATGGGCGCCGGCATGGGCGCCGGCGCCGTGGCGGGCTGAGGAGGCGCGGCGACCGGGGGACCCCGGGGGCGGCGCACGGGCGAGCGGGGAGGCGAACGGGCGGGCGGCCAGCGGGGGCGCGCCGCGTGGCACGCGGGCGCCGGCGAACCGCTCCGCGACGGGTGGCAGGCGGGGAACGGGGCGGCGCGGGGATTTTTTTTTATTAGTTCGGCCGTTACAGTTGCCGCCGCCATTGTACCTGTTAGCCATCCGACGAATCCCTCTAACCTCCCTTCTCCCCTCATCTTCGTTGATGTAATCACACGAATTTAAAAAAAATTCTCTCTCCTGCTGACGTCAGCGGGGGCCCACCCGCTGACGCAAGCCACCACGCGTCGCCCGCCCGCCCCGCGGACCGGCCAACCCCGCGGGGGGGCCCGGCCGCCACGCCCCGCCACGCGCCGGCGCCCATGCCGGCCGCCGTGCTGCCTCCCTTTTCCCCCCGCCTCCTTTCTCCCGCCCGCCTCTCCTCTTCCCGGGACCGCCCCGCTCGCCGCCTTCGCCGCCACACGCCCTCGCCGTCGGAGCTCCGCCGCCGACCGCGTCGACGCTGAGGCCGAGGCAGAGCCGCGCCTCCCCTCGATGCCGGTGCCGCCTCACTCCTCCTTCCCCGCCTCTGGCCACGCCGCCGCCGGACCTCCCCGACCTCGCCACCGCCGCCGCCGGACCTCCCCGACGCCACCACCGCCTCCCGTCGCCGCCCCCCGGTGCCCGACCGCCGTGGTGAGCCTCCCCGCCCCTCTCCCCTTTCTCGCGGCCCAGAGGCCAGCGGCCGACCCCCCCCCCTCGCGCGGCCCGCAGCGGCGAGCCGGCCCGTTTCCCCGCCTGTTGGGCCGGACCCTCCGGGCCAGAAGGAAAAAGAAAAAAATAAAGAAAAGAAAAAGAGAAAAGAAAAGGAAAGGAAAAAATAAAAAATAAAGAAAATAAAAGAAAAGGAAAAAAATAAAAAATAAAAAAATAAAACCCTAGGGGCTCACTGGTCAGTGGCTTAGGCTAGATTAACCTAGGTATAAAAAGTATTTTTGATTATTTTTGTATTTAGAAAAATGCAGAAATCATTTAAAAATGGCTGAAAGCTTATAAAATTCACCAAAAATTCATACTAACTAAGAAAATTATGAAAATTTTATATTTGGAATCAGTACAGCATGAAGTATCTATTAAAAATATTTTTGGCTATATAATTATGCTGGAAATTCCCAGGATTAATTAAAAATGCATTAAAACTTGTATAAATCGCTATAAATTCAATTATTGCTCAAAAATTGTGAAATTTTGCCAACATGACCAATAAATCATCTATTACCACTTAAAAATAATCCCATAATATTCTGATGTCCAGGAATCAATTAATTAAGAAGAATAGTCAATTAAAGATTAATCGGTCGATGGTAATTGTTAAAAACCCTAACTTTCGATACTCAATTCCAAAGGACCTGAAATCACTTGTGCATATTCCCAACCCTAAATGATTAGCTATTGCTGTGCATTTCATACAAGGTTCATGTAATGTCATATGGAATTCTTATCTGGTTATTTCCGTTCTTTTCATCGTCGTATTTGCAAAACCCTAGAAACCGGTGACGAGGGAGTGGAGCCTCAGCAATCTGATTTCCAGGAATCCGAAGAATTCCCCAGTCCAGGCAAGCTGAGCTTGCGGCATTGCCATGCTACTTTCTTTGCTACTAAGTTAATTGTGTTGTGCCCTGATTATGAATTGCTTTAGCTCAATTGCATGCCTTGTGATGATGCTACTATCGTGTTAAGATTTAACTTGATGATCAATCAACTTGAACCCTTAATAAGTGAGGTGAGAGACGTGGGAGCATGGTCGTGGGATGGGCTGTAACGACGGTGTGGTTGCTCGAGCCTGATATTGAGATTGGTCGCTCGAGCCTCATATCGAGCCATCGGATGTTACAGCGGCGATCCTGACGGGATGCTTCCTGATAAGCCGTGAGACAGTTGGTTGTGAGGGAACTACGGATGTCCTCTGGTTGGTTCCCGCTCGCTGAGAACTAGCTACCCTTATGTGATGGACCATCTGAGTCTCTGTGGGGATGTCGTATGAGAGGATTCATGGGTTAACGAGCAACCAATGTCTCCTTGATTGAAAAATTGAACTGCATGATGTTGATCTACTCGGTCATCTCATGAGTTTCTGTTGATTATATGATGTTGATCTGCTGGATCATGTTATGGACTAGTGAATGTTCATTTGGTTATGTCATATTATGGGTTTCCGCTAAATGAAGATGTTAACTAGCATGGTAAGACTGATACTCTTATTCCTGTTAATGTCAAGTTAACTTCACGCCCAATCACTACTAAGATTTGTGAGTACGTTTGTACTCATTAGTAGTTGTTATTGCATGCTTAGGAATAGGTGAACCCTCCCTCGGTGACTATTTTCCTGAAGACACTTGATCGGTTATCTCTTCAGCTTTATGAACTTGTGGACCGATGTTTGGTATTTTGGGTCGTTTGAGATACTAGCTTGCATCTCGGGGTTAAAACTGTATGTTTCCGCTGTTTATTTCTCGTACTTAAGGCATTCAGGTCAGCTGTTTGTAAATTAAGTAATTGCCCAAATGTAAGGGACGTGTACTATCTATCTGGTAATCCTCTCTGTAGAGTTTGTGCAATGATATGCGAAGTTGTTTACCACGGCTCTTCGTGCATAGTGTGTGTATGGTTGAAGTGTACAAAGAGGCGGTAGGGAGTTAATACGAATCTCCGGTACGAGGTTCGTGATCACAAGTCGAGTGACCCGCCAGCTGTGATGTGACTGCCGGCTGGGCAGGGTGTGGACGTCAGTGTCGGGCTTTCGGGTGACCCACCAATCTGTGCCTCGGCCGATTGGGTTAGGGTGTGGGCACGGACATCGGGCTCGTCTCGAGATTGTGATTCTCGTCGCGGAAGCCAAGTATTAACCCACTACAGGGCTTCGGAACCATATTTCGCTTACTGAATGATATCCGTTTCTGGTCGGCTGGATCAGCAGTGAGACATACGACCAGGTGGTCAGGTGGAGTTCATATGCAGTGCTGGTTCGGTGTCGGACCCTTAACGGTGTATACACGCGAGATAACGTGTATCCATGTTAAACGGTTGCTCGGTCTTTGACGACGTATCATACGTTAAGCCAGGTACAATTTCGGGTCTCGATAGTTGAACCTCAAACCCAACCCTAACCCCTATAATCCTTCGACTCGCCTCCCTAGGCGCTGTTGGCTTGCACTCCGCCAAATAGGAAGAAGAAAATTTGTATAAGCGAATTGCAAATCAGTCACTTGACTTTAGCATATTTATTTATTTTTGCGAGGAAGCATATCTGTTTTTAAATTGCACTGATGGTACACTGGCATAAGTAAAATGTCAAAAGTATTAATGCCATGGCTGAGAATACATACATTTTCTTACTGTAAAACATCTCTTTGGAGTGGAGTGCAAAACGGAATTCCGATCCAAGAAACCCGGCCAGTCGCGAAATTTTGGACCGAGGGAAGCGGAAAGTTGCTGCTATGCAAGCCTGCGAACTCATGGGCTGTATCATGTTTGCCGTACGTGGTATGAATTCGCTTACCCGAAACGGCAACACCGATGACGTGCCGCCTGGCCCACCTCAGCGTGCTACCATGCTGGTCCACTCCTCCTCCCCTTCTCTCTCTCTCTTACTCACACACACGTAGCAGCAGAAGGTTGCTGCAGACACACGTCTCTGCAGGCTAGCATGTCAATTGTCAAAACGGGGGGGGGGCTCGTGTGTTCCCTTGCTGCATCTATGTGTGCATGCTCTGAATTTTCTCTCCTTGTCTTCACTGTTGGAGGTGGAATGAACGCGATAGATGCATGTTGTGTGCCTTAGTACCATTAAGCACTTATCATTAGCTGTTTCAGCGTGCGAACGTACGCGCGTGGGCATCACTCGTGCTGAGAAGCAGTGATATGCTAGCCAATGAGGTCCATCGAGCGGTTTGCCAACGTACCGAACTAGCCATAGCAATGTTTGGTTATTTTGGCTAACGGTCTCAATTCCGCAAGTAACTTGGAATCTAGAATTAGGAACTAAGAACCACCTGCCATGAAACCCTCTAGGCGCTTCGTGGCTGCCATGCCATTTTTGGTGCACTGAGTTTTTATTTGCGTGCGGTTTGTATCCTCTTCTCTCCAGCTCTAAGTTCTTGTCTTGAGCATACCATGCTTTCTGGATTGGAGAGGTCACTCGTCCGACCATCGGAATTCAGAAGCGCGTCGAAGAAACTTCTTAAGTGACTCATCCGATGTAACCGCACAAAATTCGGCAAGAGATCGAAAACAATCCATTCGATGGTAATCAAACAATGGAGGCCATGCATAGCAGATTAGCAGGTTCTCGGCATCTTAGATTGACTCCAATCCGAACCGAACCGTGCAAAAGGCGAGCGTGATTCACATGCCGCAAAAACCTCGTAGCAAAGAACAATCCTCCCCCGTCCCGATGCGCCTGTACCTTGCCGTACGATCGCCCCACGTTTTATAACGGGGTTTCGCATGTCGCATTGTCGCATCCACTCCACACAGCACGACACGTATCAGTATCAGTAGAGAGCATCCGCCAGTGACCGGTGAAAAACCGGACTCGCGAGCCGCTCGCGACAGAGCAAATCAGCTTCTTCGCTAGCACAGGTCGAAAAGAAAAGAACTTTGCTAGCGCGCTCCCGTGACTGCCCTCTCGTCCTTGGTTGGCGGCTGGCTCTGCATAAAAGCTCAAACTGTGAGGCCACCCAACCCCCAAGCAGCATAGCTACCCAAACGCACGCGCGCTTCTTGGGGAAGAGAAGGCCGAGCTGAGCCGGGTTTGATATTTTTGACCAACGCACGCGCAGGCATGTCGACAGTCACGGCCGCGCGCATGTCGTTGTCTGACACGGACGCGGCGCTGTTCGCGGCCGTGCTGGGGCAGGACGCCGCGCACCACCTGGCCACCACGCCGCCGCACCTCGACGGGCCGGTGACGCCGTCGTCGTCGGCCGAGCTCCAGGCGCGCCTGCACGACCTCGTCGAGCGGGGAGGGGCCTGGACGTACGGCATCTACTGGCAGGAGTCCAGCGCCGGCGGACGCGCCGTGCTCAGCTGGGGCGACGGGCACTGCCGCGATGGGACCCCGCCGCACGACCCGGCCGCGGCCGAGGAGGCCGGCGCGGCGGACAGGAGCCTGGCGCGCAAGCGCGTGCTGCTGCGGCTGCACGCGCTGTACGGCGGTGGGGACGAGGAGGGCGCCGACTACGCGCTCCGGCTCGACCGGGTCACCGGCGCCGAGATGTACTTCCTTGCTTCCATGTACTTCTCGTTCCCCGAGGGCGCGGGCGGGCCGGGCCGCGCGCTCACCTCCGGCCGCCACGCCTGGGCCGCCGTGCAGCCCCACTCGCCCGGCGCCGGGGCCGCGCCTGGGTGGTACGTCCGCGCATCCCTCGCCCAGTCCGCGGGCCTAAGCACCGTCGTCTTCCTCCCGTGTAAGGGGGGCGTCCTCGAGCTCGGTTCCGTCGTGGCTATCCACGAGACACCCGACGTCCTGCGCGCCATCCAATCTGCCTTCTGCGTCGAGTCCGCCCCGCCGGACGATCACATGAGGATCTTCGGCAAGGATCTCTCCCGCGGTGCCCAAATGCCGGCAGTGCAGACCACGGGATGCGAGGTCACTACTTGGGCGCCGCGGCTCGGCGGGCAAGCCATGGCGACGCGGCCGTCCAAGAAGGAGGTGGTCAAAGCGAAACCCGCAGAGCCTCCGAATAGCATAAACTTCATCAAGCCGGAGGCGGGCGGCGAGGAGCGGAGGCCGCGGAAGCGGGGGCGCAAGCCGGCCAACGGGCGGGAGGAGCCGCTGAACCACGTCGAGGCGGAGCGGCAGCGGCGAGAGAAGCTGAACCAGCGGTTCTACGCGCTGCGCGCGGTGGTGCCCAAGATCTCCAAGATGGACAAGGCGTCGCTGCTCAGCGACGCCATCGCGTACATCCAGGAGCTGGAGGCCCGTCTCAGGGGCGGCGCGGCGCCGGGCCACTCCCCGGCAGCAGAGAGCCCAGCCGTCGAGGTGAAGGCAATGCAGGACGAGGTGGTGCTGCGCGTGACCACGCCCCTGGACGCGCACCCAATCTCCGGGGTCTTCCACGCCATCAGGGACTCCCAGCTCAGCGTCGTGGCGTCGGACATGGGGGTGGCGGACGACGCCGTCACGCACACGCTCGTGCTCAGGTCGGCCGGCGCCGAGCGGCTCACGGCCGAGACGGTGCTCGCCGCGATGTCGCGGGGGGTGATGAGCACCACCCCCTCCCCGTGACCGTGCGGTTGTAACAGCGCGCGGCTCGTGCCGTCCTGCCTAGTACAACTGTCAACCGTTAGTGTCTAGGTTAGCCTGCTCCTCGTGACTGCACGTCAGCATGCCACGTGGTACACAGAAAAAAAGTGCAATGGTCAATGGATGCCAAAGGTGAAGCTCTTTTCGACCTTTCCTAATTTTATTTTTATTATATGGTAGTATACCAATGTTAGGTTCATGTACACAAATTAAGCCTGAGCGTCGCACAGTAGTTTTGCTACTTTGCTAAGCGTGTGTCGCTTGAGAGTGTTGTTGTTTTCATATCCTGAGGTGTGCCTGGCAACTCATCACTGTAAATCAAGGAGATCTAAGCCAATTCGTTGCGTGAGTGCATCAGTGTTGTGCGCGAGCACCAGCAGTACGTAGGATGTAACCGTGGAATTTCAGTCTTGTGGATTTCATCTTTCTTGGAAGAAACCGTGGAACTTACAGCCTTGTCGGCACATCGTGGGCTGGTCCAGTCTACCTTGACCGACTGCGCGCGTTCTCTTCGTTTCACATCTGACCCCAGTGATCTGGAAGTTTTCCTCGTCGACGTCCCTCTCGTGATAAAACCGCCGTTCCGCTCCCGTGCGTGAGGTCAGACTTCAAGAGTCGTCACGCACCGCGTCTTCACGTGAAAGCGCGTGTTGCTTCTGAAAATCCTCTTCCGGAGGCCGGACACAGAGCCACTCACGCGCGACCACGGTATTGCCTCCCACCCTCCGCCCGCTCCGCTGCTGCCGCGTCGCACGTCCACAACACAGCAGCCGACCAGCCGGTTCCTCGGTTTCAGCGAAATCAGGCTTTGCCCGGCCACTCCATGAATCATTAGCGAATTTAGCCCTCTGTTTAGTGGTATTAACGAATTCGTCTCATCTATTCCCTTCGACTCATAATGCAAGACGTATTTTGATTAGTTAAGATAAAACTTTAACTAACAATTACAGTATATAGTTTATGTGACATAAAGTTAATATCATTAGATTCGTATCCAAAAGTACTTACTTATGATTATATCACACAAACTATATATTAATAGACTAATTGATGATCAAAGATATATGTTAACCAATCAAAATTCATCTTATGTTATGAGACGAAGAGAGTAAAACTCAATAACAAATTCATCCTCGTAAATAGGTTAGATAGACAACATGTGACATGTATTGTATCTGGAGAGTGCGATGGGCATCTATCGCAGGTTGGAAGCTGTTGGAAATAATTCAAACTAGTTGAGTTGAGTCCTAGTTGGATTAGAAGAGGGATTAAGAATAAGATTAGGACTCCTAGTTCTAGTTAGTTTGTATGAGGTTTTACATCTATATAAAGGGGGCAGGTTGTAAGGATCAAACACAACGAAAAGGAGAGTTGTGAGAAGAAATAAAGAGAAACAAGAGCACGTGAGGTGCCTTGGGCAAAGCATTTATTATTGTGTGTTTTACGATTTGTTTCATGTGATCGATCCTTGGGCTAAAACCCAACAATTGGTATCAGAGCAAGAAAGATTGAAACTGCTCTTGCCCCGGGGAGCGGCAACCCTTGTTGTGCCTCGGGACAGGCCATCATAGTTAAACGGAGAAGCAGCAGGCTATGTTGGTTGAGCGGCAACGTGGGCTTGCACAGGCTGAACGTGGGCTTGCCGTGTAGGCGAGCTAGGTAGAGAAAACGATTTTTTTTGCTGAAGCTGTTGGTGAACGAGTGTAGCAGAGCGATTGGTGAAAAGAAAAGGGCCATCGCGGAAATTGAGGAAGGCTACGTGAGTCCTGGATGCCACCGTCGACACGTTAACCAGCAAAAAGCCATAAAAACAGTAAAATGAGTTCGGTGGTTTTGGATTGAGTCAATCTTTTGGTCAGTTTTGGTTGGTGCACACGAGAGTTGTACCAGGAGTCGAGTCATCATGCATCTATGCGTGAGATTCGGTATGCGTTCATATTCTCGCAGGAGTAAGATCTTGGTGTGAGGCCAGTGTGATTCGGTGAGAGACTGACGGCAGTGGTGCGAGATCATCGTCGTAAGAGGAGTTGGTGTGATGCTGATTTGATCACATCGTAGTCAGTGAGATGCTGCTACAAGACGAACGGTGCGATGCCGTTGATGCGAGAAAGTGCGTGTACACGTCGGTGGAGTCGTGGCGTGAAAGTGCAACCAAGTTTGGATTAGGGAGAGATTGTTGGAAATAATCCAAACTAGTTGAGTTGCGTCCTAGTTGGATTAGAAGAGGGATTAAGAATAGGATTAGGACTCCTAGTTCTAATTAGTTTGTATGAGATTTTACGCCTATATAAAGGGGGCAGGTTGTAAGGATCAAACACAACGAAAAGGAGAGTTGTGAGAAGAAATAAAGAGAAACAAGAGCACGTGAGGTGCCTTGGGTAAAGTATTCATTATCGTGTGTTTTGCGATTTGTTTCATGTGATCGATTTTTGGGCTAAAACCCAACAGAGACGCGACAGGACGTCGGAGCAACGCCTCCAAACCGTGACAGATCACGTATTTATCGTTCGTCGCAGCTTCTATTGCATCTCCAACCCACGATAGGTAACTGTCGCACTCTTCAGACGGGAGACATGTCACATGTTGCTTATCTAGTTTATCCTAGGAATAAATTTATTATTATATTTTGAAAAGAACTAAATTCGCTAACGACGCTGAACGAAGGATTAAGAGAGCAAAAAATTCGCCATTCCAGCAGGCGAATGGGCGCTGGACAGGGCGCGTGGTCGCTCGGTCGGGCCCCGCCTCCCACGGCGCGGGTGGCCCGCGCGGCGGGTGATGAAGATGTAAGTGGCTGTGGTCCGGGCGCTGTCACTTCGTCAGTGTGTCCGCTGCAAGGTGCGCGCACCGGCCGATGGGACGTCGTGACGCGCCAACAACCTTACACAGCAACCATTTCAGGGGGGGGGCCTCTCAGCCCTCTCTGCTGCTCTACCACATTGATGTGTCATGTGTAGAGCTAGATCGGCGGTACGGGCGCGATCTAACGAGTTTATCTGGTCATCGCGCTTTCACCTTTCCGTGTGGCCCGTCCACAGTGTGACGCGCGTCACGCTTAACTCGAGTTAACGATGAAAATGGCAAACTCTGAATAAAAATGGAGTGACATCCGGTTTGTGGCATTGAGAAGTAATTAATGGGACAGTGCTACTTCCAGAAGCACTTCCGCCCGTGCTACAGTAGTACAGTAGCTCGGATTGTTTCGGAGCGTTTGTGTTCAGGGTGTGTGCTTCAACAAGTACTCCGATTTGGCGGCTTTGACAGTGGTGCGCAGCACCGCTGACATCTAAAAGAGAAACTACTAATAAATACTTGAGACCTTTTTAATTTTAGAAGTAATTAGATTTTGATTCATATGATTTTTCTACTATCGCAACTACTATATTGATTTGTGATCTAGAGGATGGGATGGAATTACACGATATCGTACTGCATTGATCGTTCAGACCCATAAAATGTGTCCAATGAACTACGGAGAACGGGCACGTACCATCAGATGATCATTCGGCAAGTAACAGAATAACAAACCGAGCGACCGGAGAAGAACAAGGTGCAGCTCTGTGCAGCTCATACCGTTCACTGTTCCTATCTGCTCCTGTATACCCAGAGCGGCAGCGCTACCCCAACCACCACCACCACCCACGCATGGCCAAGAGACGGGAATCTACGTGGCTAGGCACGCGATGCGGCTAATTTCTTTGTCCTTGGCCGGCGCGCGGTGTCGACGGACACATGGAAATATGGAATGGATCTCATAGGGTAGCCGCATGCCGCATGTAGTAGTTCATAGCTAGCTACATGCCTACATCGGTCGATCTGCATGCGTGCATGCGTCCTCTCTTTTGAATTTTCTGCACACACAGCTGCGCCAGGCGCGCGTCCAAATCTCCGCACCTCACGTTTGCATGAGCGATACAGTACTATGTTGGTGTCACACTGTCACCTACGACAACGACGACACGAGGCCAAGGACGAACAGGAGAGTTAGGCAGGTGGTCGCTAATAAATCGGTGCCGACCCAACTCGTGCACGTCACTCCGCTAAACGGAGTAACAGATACGTAGTATACATACGTTCTGCAGCGACGGCTCTAACTAGCTTAACTAGACGCCGGACGACCTATTGCTAGCTAGTGGGCCTCCACACTGTCTATCCAGAAATGTCATCATGCGCCCCAGGCACTAAGAGCAATTTGAGGATAATTAGGATGAATGTGGCTTACCTGTTTAGCTTGCTCTTCCTCTTAATTTGGAGTAATAAACTTCTAGAAAGTGTAGAAACTTTCCCACCCAGTTATAGAAGGCATACTAACAAATATTAAAGCAGCCCATTTTAACTGCAATTATTATAGTAGTACAAATTGTCATGGATTGATACTGCTAAAGCCATGCTTGATAACCACCACGTGAGCCCGTAACTACTGAAAACCCTGGATTAGTCTGCTGACTGCTGCAGCCGGCCCGGGTGGAGTTTGTTGATTTGTTTGTTAACGTTTTCTTTGGCCAGATAGCTGGCTAGTTACAAATATAGTTACATATATTTGTCTGTGTTATTTACTATATATTAAAACTATAATATAATAGAAAAAAAGAGATTAGAAATTTTTACAAAAAAATAAAACATCTGACCGTTAATCGTGCCTAAACAGATCACATCTGATAGATCTTCAAAACTGCACTTAAATAGATTATAGCCGATAGATTTTCATAGCTATACATAAACAGATGACATCCAATAGGCTATACCTAAACAAATCATAGCCATAGATCTTCATAATTATATCTAAACATATCACAATCGATAGATCAGCATAATTGTACCTAAACAAATCACATCCGATAGATCATTACAACTGTATCTAAATAGTAGTACAACGACTAGCAGGTTGGCTCACGATTTGAACTTTTATTTCCCGTACTGATCTAATATCACGCGTATAGGTAACCTAAATAGATGGTTTAGTAAACGACTAGCAGACCGACTCATAATCTGAACTCTTATTTTCAGTACTGATCTAATATCACACATACAAGTAAAAAGATAAAGATATATAAAAACATATCCCACACAATTGCGTGGGACACCATGTTTGCTTATTTTTAAAAGAAGCTAGCTACATATGTATATGTGTATATACGCGTGTGTGTATATATATATATATATATTACGAGGGGCACGTACATATCATGCATGGGTGGAGTCGTATTTTATTTTGCCTACTTTTTAGTGTTCTTATCCAATAACATTTTTCTTGATCGCGAGCACGTGCTGCGAGTGTTTCAGTATTAAATTCCTTGACATGTCGCGTGATGGTTTTATTAGCTTACCAACGTGCAACTTGTGGGCATTAGGCACGGATGTATTGGCGAGATATGGAAAGATGCTGTTGCTTTAGTTTGGTTCTTCCGTTCCTGTCTTCATCTGCGCCAATAATATTAATGTAGTCTGCACCAGCTGAGCTCTGTGATGCTCGCAGCAATTTAAGGTGCAAATAAGGCACATGGCCGATGACACCTAGTTAGTCTGTTAGTGCACCGATAAAGTTTGTTCTTAATTTAAACTATTAGTCTGTATCACTTTTTTCTGTTAAACTATTTTCGGGCGAGTAATTCTAGGTCTAAGACTTCTACAAAATTCTTACGTGCTTGCTGACTAGGATCCCGGTGAAAGCAACGTGGCTTGAAAGCTCTCATCCGCTTCACCGTTGCTATTATGCGAAGAACCCTCGCCATCCAAAACCCAGCCCAAGCAAAGAATCCTCCGTCCCTCCCAGCCCCAGGCGGCGGCGCCCCATCTCCGTCCATGCGGCCGCCGGCGGCGACCACGCGTGAGCGAAGACTCACGGGAGATGGCGCTCTTGCAGCAAGGGCAGAACACTGACGAGGCTGTCATCTGCTGCAACTCTCTTCCCAGCCATTTCTTCTTCAGTGCTTCGCTTTCTCCCTGCATTACAGGGGCGGAGGCAAGTGAGCTCTCCCTGGTGCATAGGCACCCGGGTCTAAATTTTTTTTACAAGTACGTAGATCCTAAAACTGCTGTGTGCACCAGGTTAGCCTAAAAAGAATGCACTAGGATCAAAATTTCACTTTATAATCCACCCCATTTGTGCAGCAAGCTATTGTGCATCAGGCCAAAATTTTCTCTAATTTCGCCCCTGTTGCATTATATATATCAGTAAGAAAAACAGACTACATGCATTAGAGCCAGTGGTTAGCAGCGTGAATTGAACAAGAAACTACAACTGGCTTAGTTCCTCTGCATGCGGAAGCATTGTGGAAGCGAAGGGAATTTTTTTGACCGTAGATGAGAGAGATACTAGGAGTGAGCAGTCAGAGGCTCGATCACGGCGATGAGATCTTGAGAGACGCACCAGTAGCTGAAGAACAGAGGCTTTTGGTGGCTGAGCTATTCGATCATCTGAGTTACCCCTAATATGAGGTCGAATTTCTCTCCTTCCAGGTCGGCGACGACCGAGAAACCAACTTGACCCCGCAAGCGGCCTCCACGACGAGATCCTCGGGCGCGTGGCCGACGATGGCGACGGTGACCCGCGCCGGCGCGGTTGAGGACGAGCGGCTCCGTGCGGGCGCCCAGCTGCGACGGCAACGAGCATCCACTTGGGCGGCACTGTTGACCGGCCAACGAAGGCGCGACTGCACGATAGAGGAACGGTCTTATCCGAATTATTAAGCGGAGATGACAGATCCGTCGGAGCGGAGACTCATCCGGCCCACCCAGGCCCATCCGGCGAAGCAATACGGAGCTCGGGTGTAGGGGGTGAATCGGTATGAATTCTTTTCCATGTTTCGTATATAACTCAGAGTCATTTTTATGCCATCTGTAAATACCTCTTATATGTTGTACAAATAAGATATCGATCTTAGTCTCTTTATTTTGTAATATCTTTCGATTTAGTGAAAATTGACTAACTCAATATTCACAAGTTCGCCATTTTCTGTCGAATCGTGCTCACACATGGTCGCCGTCAACCACCATGGACGCAGATGGGGCCATCCTTGCCTGGGGCTGCGAGGGACATATGATTCTTTTTCTCAGGACAGGTTTTGGATGGCGAGGGGTTCTTCACAAAAATGCAGTGTTGGAGTAGAAGAGAGCTTTCAAGCCAGTTGCTTTCCACCGGGATACATACAAATTTTGTAGAAGTTTTACGTAAGCCTTGCATTACAGTTTTTGGACTGGTTTAACCCTCGAAACTACTTAAAGTCTGATCAATTTACCCCCTAGCCGATTTTTTGAGGAACAAAATCACATGTTTTGAAAAAATCTAAAAAATTCTTGCATATAGGCTGTGGGGTAAAGACTATACATGTAAGTTTTGGTTAAAAATTATGAAAAATTTGTGACCTGTAAAAAATAAACAAATTTGTTCAGTAAAAAAGTTGCACAGGTCACAAATGGCTATATTTTGACAAAAATTCATAAATATACCCCTTTTTTGTATTTTTTTTAACTTTTAGATGTGATTTTGTCCTTCCAGAAACATGCCAGGTGGTAAAGTGCTCCCAGTTCAAATAGTTTAGGAGTTAAATGAGCCCAAAAATAGTTTGAGAGTTAATCAGACCAATAGTTTGAGAGAGGAAAGTATACCTTTTTCTAAAGGAACTAGCCAATTACTCCCTCCGTTCTTAAATGTAGATCGTTTTAGCTTCCAATTTTTGTTCACAAATGTAGGTTGTTTTGTACTTCTCTAGGCACACTCCGTCCCACTCTTTCAATTCTAGCCCCATCACTATTACTCTCATCAATAAGGGAGTCTTCGTCCCAATGCTTCTCCTTTAATTCACATGCATGTATGAGCTATCTGTGACTTGATAACTGAGAGAGAGTCCATTGGAGTAAGAGAATATTTGGTGCTCCTAGAGCAAGAAAAGGGTAGAATTATCATTTAAATTCACTCCTTCATTCTTGTGCAAGTTTAAAATAACCTACGTTGGAGAACAGATGGGGTAGTTCTTAGATATCATAACTTCACATCGCAGTTCCTGTAATTCATATGCAATTCATGTAACTCATACGTAGCTAACTGATGCTTTTATGTCTGTTTCCTTGTAGTACCTCTCATGATTAGCAATGACTCTTATTTTTGTGGTGGGTTAATGAAAGTAAAGTAACCACTTTTCCAGTTTGGCACATTTTCTGCCAAAAGTGAAACTGAAGTTCAGTTCTAAGATGACATGTTGATGGTCATGCTCTAAAATATATCTTCCCCACGCTTTACCACATAATTAACAAGAACGAAACATGCCACAATAGTAGAGGTGATGAGTAGAATTCCTTTAAATGTTTGTTTCAGGAGTGCCATTGTCTGACCAAAGTTAGTGATTTGTCATGTGTTAGTTGTAAATGTTGCTTTTTTTAACCTATCTTCCAAACAAGACACCTTTAGATGGAATCTACACATTGATAGTTTTTTTAATCCAATCTAGGTATAGCAAACTCCATGCCTTCCGTGGCCATAAGGAGACAATTGAACATCTCTTCTTCGAGTGACATTTCACTCGCTTTGCATGGAAAGCGATCTTCATAACTTTTAGTGTTCCTCCACCCCGTACGTCCCTCACATTTTTGCAAATTGGATTGCGAGGGCTGTTGGTAGATCTTTATGCTCCCAAATTTTAGTGGGTGCAGCTGCCTTATGTCGCTCTATTTGGCTATGTTATGATAAAAAGGAACTAACTAAATCTTGGCAAGCTATACTCCTTTGTATCAACTAGTTGTGATCGTGGTCCTTACTTCAATGGCAATCATCGGAGTAGGAGCTGATGGCTATTGGTGTTAGGAGGTTGGAGTTGGCTATTACGGGGTCTCTGTCCCGGTTTGAGTGGCGGTTTAATAACAGGTTATGTAATGTTTGATTTTTCTTTTGATTATGTAGCTTGTCTCTTCCTGTGTCACCCCTCGGTGTGGATATTGTAATGAACTATATATTTCTTCCGTTTCACTATTGTTGACGATTGGTACAATCTTATGTAATATGTCGTGAAGAATAGGAGGGGTAAGGGACACCATGGAGCCAAGTCAAGTCATCAGGAACCAAAAATTTTAGATAGGTTCTGGTCTCCCTGAGGATAACAACCCTACATCATGTGTCTTATATTGGTCTCAAGACAGAGTACAAGGGAAATAGCTAATCTAGATGGGATCTACTACTAGTTGGAGGCGGATGTCGGGGTACATCTTCCCTTCTACTTGCTCAAAACTCTTCTCGGGTGGAGGTGTATGG
The DNA here is from genome assembly GCA_019208055.1 of Stipa capillata. NCBI lineage: Eukaryota > Viridiplantae > Streptophyta > Magnoliopsida > Poales > Poaceae > Stipa > Stipa capillata. The sequence continues at coordinate 11,868 of JAGXJF010001840.1, read as the reverse complement.
ATTTTGGCTATTCAAGTTCTGATGTCTCTATTGGCTTCCCTTCTCTGCAGGGTCCCCGGACCCTTTTATAGAGGGTATACTGTACCGGGTATGGACTCATTTTCGACTAGTATTCCTGTCATCGTTAAACGTTGGGATTGACTTCCTTGTTTAAGGAGTTCCGGACACCTATGGGTAATTTCCTTACCTTCCTAGAACTCCCCCCCCCCGGGAGTACGGATGTAGCTCCGGGTATGTAGGAGATCCTTGGGTCTTTGTATACGGATACTATCGTTGTATACACTAGAGTTGTACTACTCATCGTCAACTATATTTGTCATTGGTCTCCGGATAATTCATTTCAAAATATTTATTTATTAAAGATATCAAAAGTGTAGTTATTATAATATTTTCACTTTATACTTTTATTCAAGTGTTTTGGGAATAGTAAATAGTTGTATTGTTGGTTTAATATGGATATGGATGATCAATTTTTATTAACCTTTTATTAGATTTAGTTCCATCGTAGTAGTATGCATACGTGATGAGCTGAGTACGGAGATAATAAAATAGAAGGAGTAATAATTTAGTTTCTATGCGTCTTCGGATGCGGAGATGTGTTTTCTTCTGTTATTAGAAAAAATTCAAAAAACAAGTCTAATTTAGTGCAACCCAAAAATTAGAGTTTTTCTACGTCCATTGTCCTGGCTTCAGAACGTAAGGAGTCGTGAAACCCGTGGGCTTTTGGCCAGCGTTGTTAAAAAGAAAAGAAAAGCTTTTGATCACTCTCCACCTCTAGTAGTTCTCAAACATACGAGGCTTTCGGATTATTCTCCTTTTCCGACCGGAGGAAAATTTATTTCAATCTATTCATTAAGCCGAAAAAGTTACTGGAATAATTAGAGAAAAATCAAGTAAAATTAAAATTACAATTTACCCAAAATCAGCACACCACCGACCGACTTGGCTGCTAACACAAATCTAGCACATACTGCTAGTAAGATCTGTCCATCGAGATTACCCATAAGTGTCATCACCATCACCTATTGCTCCTGATCCGAGGACTCTGACTTTATCGCAGACGTCTATCGGCTTGTCGATCACCATAACGGCTGCACTAGCCTACACCAGCCCCACCAAATAGTCGGCCAATACATCGAGGATAAGGCAACTTCAATTTTGACGATGACCTTTTCAGGAAAAAGTTACAAGCCTTGCATTGACAATGCCCAACATAGCAGCACGAGCGCGCGGCCCACTATAACATCCTCATTTCTAATAACTAAAAATTAGGGTTTACAAACACTTTTTGTGCTAATAAGTTAACTTAAGTGACCGTAATTGAAAATCTGTCGGAACGTCGTGTGAACTGGACCTTATGAATAATACGAAGCTAAAACTTCTGTCCTTCCTTTCTCATGCAACACCACCAGCAAGCTATGGCAACCCGTGTTCTTGATTTCTTCTGAATCTTGTTTTGCCCTAACCCCGATCCCTTCCGAAACCCAAGTCAATGAGATATGCGGGCCCCACTGTCATGCACAGTCACCCAAACTTGTTTTCCCTCCCTAGAAATTTCTTTGGAACTTAATCCTGGACCTTGCCACCCTTTTCCCTCTCCCGGCAACGTCTATCCACTTCCTGGTGTCCTCGGCACTCTCAGTTTAATTCTGCCACCAACCCTTTACATATATATGCGTATATCGGTGGCACCACTCTGAACCCAAACCACTATGGCCTACCATAATTATTTTCATCACATAACAACAAAATATACACTTAAATTTTAAGTGTATGTGGACACATACACTCGGTACCATGATTCAACTTCTCCGAGCAAGGGGGAACTCCAAAGCCCTACCTTCCCCTCATTCTACCTTGACACTTCTGGAAACCCTGGGTATGCACACGTCATCGACTACACATGCACCCACGTATATCCATATATACGCATATATGCACACCTAAGTTTTCCCCTTTCAAGCCAACTCTAAAACCACAAGTTTGAAGCCTCCAAAAAATCTCAAAAAACCATGTCAGGCATATCTCATCAAATATAGCTTGTAACCATGCCGGGCATTTCTCTTATTTCTAAGAATTGCAAATAATCTTAAAATATCATTTAAGCCCCTTTTAAAATTAAGCCCAAAACCACGGTAATAAATCTCCAGAAAAAACCTCATAATTTTTATGAGGTAATCTGCGTCATATATATCAAACCCGTGCCCAGGCATTACGGGATGTTTTCAAAACTTCATAATATTTCATCTATGTCCATTTTGGAAGTAGCCGATTTTCCCTATTCTTAAACATTCAAAAATCTTCTCAAACACTTGGTCAAACATCAAATATGCTCGCACGGTCATACTCTGCACAACCTGCCTTTGTTCTCGGCTAAGTCCACCCACAACTCTACCCGATAACCAGCCCTACTTCCCTCCTACCTGCGGGCCCGGCCCCACCTGTCACCACCTTCACTCTCCCCATCTTCTTCCCCAAGCCGCCCGTGCTCTACCTCTTCTCTCTCCTCTGCAAACTGAGCTCAATAGCCGAGCGTGCCACACTGCTTTCGGCCAGCAGTAGCGCGACAAGCACCGGCGTCAAGGCTGATCGGACCCCCCTGCTGCCGCACAGCCCCAGCCACGCCACCCCCTTCCTCTTCCTCAATCCCTCTCCCTCCCTCCTACCTTTTTCTTCCTTGCTCTCTGGACATGGCAGCCGAGGTAGCACGCCTCCAAGCAGCGCCAACTGCTCCACGGCAGCCGCGCCGGACCCCCCCTCCCCTTTTGACCACACCGCCGTCGGCTACATGCCTCCCCAACCTCTATAAATCCCAGCACGAGCCCCATCCTTCTTTGACGCTATCTCCTCTCGTTCCCCCATATCTTCCTCTCGGATTCACCAAGCCAGGTTGCTACGAGTCCCTCTATCCCCTTCTTCCTTGCCCTCAAGCCCGAGCTTCAACCGGAGCCGCCCCGCTCCTCACACCCGCCGCCGGTGCTCTAACCCGGCGCATGCCGCCTCGGCAAGTCGCCCCCTGCCGCCGACGAGCGCCACCAAAGCAAGCGCCGCCGCCCCCTTAACTACTCATCTCCTTCTCAGCCACGAAGTACCGGAGGGAAACCCCCTCCTAAATGCCGCTGCCATTGACGGGGAGCTTCTCGCTCCACCTCACCGCTGGTAAGGTGAGCCCGGCCACCGTCAACCCCATCCTCTGATCTCTCCCCCACGGCTCAGGCAGTCAGGCTCAAAGGACACACCCAGACCCGTTAGAAGTTATGAAGGCCCGCCACTAGCCCATCCTCGGCCCATGTGGCCCAAACCCACAACCAGGCCACTGCCGCCTTGAGAAAGGCGTAAACCTGGTTACGTTTTCCCTAAGGGAAATCGCCTTACCCTCTGCACTTGTATTATTTTCCGTCTCCTTCACCGAAAAACGTAAACCTCCCCAAGACTTGACCATTTCCGTATTTCTAGTACCAAAAGTGCATTCCACAGATACGCCAATGACGTCATCCTTTTCTCCCTTCCAGCAGAACTTCCCCCTCTTCAATTCCCTTCTCGACAGATGATCGATCGCCCATAACTTTTTCATTGTAGCTTCGATTTACCTCATTCTTTTTCCTATTTTCATCTAAAATCCAAACCTATCTCTTGGTGAAAACTTTTATAATTTTTGAAATGTTTTGAAATTTGAATTTTAATATAGTTCAAATTATCTATAACATGTATATGTTCCTCAATATAAACCCAATCGAATTGATTCTTTTTCCAAAATTCCTCAACAATAAAATAAGATATTTTTGTCCCAATAGGTTTTAGAGTTTCAAATACCTCTCCTTTATATTAATACCATAAAGGAATATGGAACCCTATTATCCTTAATATCTTATTATGGAAAGGTATATTTTGTTGTGTTAGTTAAAGTTACTAACCCATGATTTAAATCCTTTTGCACTATCCTTTACTCCCTATTTTCAACAAACAGGAAACCTCAATATGATTTCACCCTACCCAATAGAAGTCAAAGAAACCCTAACTCAACCCTAAACCCTAAAGTCAATATCTCTTGTCATGATAACCTAATACACCTCTTTCCAAAGTTCTAGAACTTCATAAATCAGTAGCTACCCTAACAAGCCATGAGTGTATGATTGTTGATGGTCTGGTTTTGTATTTTTTGTTATTGGGTTTTTGCTCCCACCGTTCTTTATTCGATGTTTTCCGACGTGTAGTTACGATGTTGCGGTACCTCACCAAAGGAACTAAGGTGTCGTTATACCAAGATTGAGCTTCGGACAAAGGCCAATATCGCCAGGCAAGCATCTCCGCCTTGACCATGTTGAACCATATATTTCAAAATTACTTATGTTGATTGCGAACTCTGCATGCTATGTTGATAATACCACTATTCATGTTAGACATAGCTATGACCTATTTTGCATGTGATCGTTATACCTTCTTTTGTCGCCCTAGGCGTAATCCCTCTAGCGGTATGGTAATACCGTCGAGAACTTAGGGTAAGGTAGCTTATGCTAGTGCCGCCTTAGGGAAAATCAATTTCCGGGATATAAGTTACGAATTACTGATTCTTGTGAAGGACGGAGCCTCGGAAGGTGACCGTCATCAGGGATGGTTGTTTCTGAAAAATATTTTTCAATAAAACCCTACATCAATCCGGAGCTGATTTGGATCCGGGCGAGAGATATAAGGTGGTGCTTGGAGGGCTGTTGTCGAAATGAGGATGCCTTATGTGGCATCGTTAGTGATCCAGCCCTATGTGGCTTAGGATTAATCGGAGTCTTGCTCGAATCAATTAAGGACTGAATCTAAGTGTCGCTCGGCCAAGTCTACACCGTACGTCCACATGTCCTTTATGGGAAGGACTTGACCAAGTATTCTACGTGGTACTAGCGTACGAACCCGTAGGCGATAGGTGGAAAGTGCAAAGAGTGGGTGGACTCTAGAGAGCCTTCTCGCGGTTTAGCGTAGGAAGTTGTTCGACACAAAGGCAAGTTCGCATTGTAGCGTGGCTTAACAAGCAGTGTGAGAAAGACTCATCTGACGGGTTCGTCGTTAGGGTTAAGAAGATGAAAAGTCTCGTTGTGTTATCCCTACCGGTACACCTCGTGAAGTGTACTCATCAAGCCTTGGCATTAAGGGAGAGCGGGTAAAGCCGTACAACTGCAGAGTGTTACAATCTATTTGAATAGCTGCGTCCAGGTCATGGACACAACTTGATTTAAGCCACACCCTGGTTAGACTATGTTTCATTTTAAAATGGGGCATGGGTTTAAGGACGCGGGCATGATGTGCCCGTAATTTGCGATATGAACTACGGGTTTGTAGCGGGAGGCACAGAAGTTTGTTTGAGGTTGTGCCACACGGCGGTGGTACGAGATCTTGGTGACATGGCTCGATGTGGAGCGATGAAAGACGACAGACGGTACTATCGTCATGATGGAGTTAATTTTTGTCACTAGATGTTGTTTGTCAAAATGCTTGCCAATCTACCACTATACTTTTGGTGAAAACTTACTTTCTGCACAATATGCAACCTAAGCTAGGACACCTTCCTTAACATAAAGCCCTGCATGGATCTAGCTGTTATACTACCCCCTACGGGATTGTTTGCGAGTACATTCAATGTACTCACCTGGCTTGTTGATATGGCCAGACAAGAGGGGTTATACCCCGAAGACAATGACAGTGTACCATGAAAGTTAGGGTGTAATCCCCAGTCGGTTGCCTGTCGGGTAAGGCATATCAGTGGGCCGTACCATCGCTTGAATTTCCGCTGCAGACTCTTAGCCACTGGGCTTCAGGATTTGGGCCCGACCGTGACGGTCGTTTTGTTTATATATCTATTTATACCTGTATGTCCTTGATATTCAAGCTAACCTGTGTGTATAGCTATTGATCATGAGACCAGTACAGAAAACAGGGAGGTTTATCCGGCCTTAAAACCGGGTACGTCACACCCACCAAGCCCACACCTCGTGAGTTGTCATTGCCGCCCATGTCACCCTTGACTACAACTCCAATTTCACCGCATCATGGTCAGAACAATGTGAAGAGACACCCCGCTGACACGACATATTGCTAACGACGAAAGCCATACTGCGACCCAACTCCGCTCACCTCCATCGTTGTTGCCATATGAATTGCAACAACAAAGGATCCAGGGCAGCCTCCCTGGCATCTATGTGAACAAGCTCCCAATAGCCGGCTCAAAGACGATGCCTCCAAGGAGGCAAACGACATAGAGACATCGTTATCATCCGATCAGAAAACCTGATCCGAGGTTTTCACCTAGAGCCCTGACCCCAAGCAAAGGAGAGAAGAGCAACACCACGACAAAGCCTCCAAGGAGGGAAGCGATGCCCGTTGCGGTTGACAGTTCTAGTCAAGGCCGGAACAAGTTTTCACCCAGAACTGTCTCAAACTCCTCCCGACCATACCTGTAGCCAATGGCTAAAGTCGAGCAACCCACGACAGGGCGCAGTCCTGCCGCATGGCCAACACAACTTAGGCATCGTAGAAGGAGGGTCGGTGCCGTCAAGCGGCATAGTCAGCACCCACGACGACTGCCGCACTGGCCCCAAGCCATGCCCACGCCAGGAACCCAGCCCACACACCTACACTAGGGTCGCCACCCGCCAGATGGAGCCGCACGGGGCGCCACCCGCCAGCCGCAGCCCCACGCGCCACCACCTATCAGATTTGGACACTCGTGCTAGAGCAGCTAGATCCACACACACCTACCGCCGCCTGCCACACAAGCTCTCGCAGCAGCCATGCTGCCCACCGCACTGTATTGAGAGTGTTAGGAAGCCCCTAGCCATAGGTCCCCACTCCGTCAACGCACGGGATGCACCAAAGCTATGCTCATCCACGCCGGAGCCGCGGAACGGTGATACAAGGGATCCTTGCACGGGGAGGGACCGTCACCAAGCCGCTGGGAGCATTGCACGGGAGGGGGGGAGGACTGCAGAGCATTGCCACAGGGGAGCACCGCACGGGGAAGCCGTGCAGAGCCGCGGCGAGGAAGATGGCCCTGCAGCCATCGTCTGCCATGTAGGCTTTGTCTGACAGCGTCCTCTAATAGCAACAAGGAGGGAGGAGGAGGAGGAGGAAGGTAGTGGTGGGGTCTAGAGTTTTTGCCGCTCGAGGAGAACGACGTGGGGGCCTCTTCCACGTTATTTTCTTTTAGATATTCCTTCTCATCTGCATCAGATTTCAGACGCCAAAAGATGCGATTTTGAAGTGGAGCCAGGACACTAACATCTAGCAGCTGGGAGCTGGTAATAATATCCAAAGACTCTAGCAACCTTGTCTTCTTCCCTTCGAGATGATAATTAGTTGATCAGGGAGTAGGTCAGACATCGACTCATCCTACTAATTCTCCCTCAAGAAAAGAACGTCTTTGCTTCGAGTTAAACTAGCACCACTGCATTCCAATATGACATCCTGCATGACCTTCAAGTAACGCCAAGTTGATCGATAACAGACACTACACAAAAGACAATCCATTGGTTGATTAATGTAATCGACAGGGAAAGATTTCTGAATGTCTTTTCTTTGGATGGCTGTGGAAGTTTTCAAGGACAGTAGAAAAACTTTGAACAAAAAACACAGCTATGTGCAATTTAGGCTTTACAGAAGCGTGCTAATTTTTTATGTGTAATTTTAGACTTATGACGTTCAACTCGGTCGATTAAGACTCGATCGAATGAGAATTATTATATCTCTTTTGTATGATACGTAAATCTTACTGAGTAAATGTTTCCTTAACTAACCATATTCTACTGCGCATCCCGGTAGAGCATGGTAACCACAGCCTGGTAGAACAGATGAACGTAAGGAAAGTTCAGTTTCCTACTGTTCCTATAGGACAGATATTTCACGTTTTAGTTACTGTCAGTTCTGCCAGGTTCAAGACGAAACACACGTCTGTTCTCCCACGTTCTTCCTGTCGGCTTTCCTTTTGCTTTCTCTGCAGCAGTAGTACGATTGGAGTAGAGACTTTTTGTTTGCGCATGCGGCGAAGCCTTTCCAAATCCAAACTTGTTGAATATTTAGATGTGTGAACATAAAGATCCATGATTTTACTTCAGAGAAAGCAAGATCTTTCAGCAGTGTCTTGATAGTTGCCACCTAGCCAGCTACTAATAAAAGTAGCTTGCCGAACTTTAACTTACGATGGATGAAGCTCCGTCTCATCAATAATAGGTCTATCAAAGTGATACGGTAAAAACATTACAATGATCTATTTACATAACTTTGCATTACATAACTCTAAAAGGTGAAATTTCTGAATGAAAACCTTTACAAGAACTGCAAAAAATACGGAGAAATTAAAACCGAACTCTGATGTATAACAGAAGAACCATTTTCCACCATTACTATATTATAACTACTCTTATACTGCTCCTATGCTATTCTTGATCACTCGGTAAGAATGATTTTATTGAAGTCCCGAGAGTAGTTCACTCTATCTTCATTGTAATTGGATTCCAACTCCGTTGTTTCCTCCTCTTACTCCTCCAAGTAGCCTGCTTTGGATCTACGGCCTTGTAGCCTTAAAAATGAGGATTTATATAGAGAATGAGAACAGAAAATACTCAAAAAGTCCAAGATAGCAAAAGGTGGTTGAATACGCTACATCTATTAGGACCCACGGTCCTCAGTCTCTAATGATTTTCAAGTTTTATATTGAAAGTATATGACCTTCCTACCTCATGGGTTGTTATAACTTCATGTAGGTTCTTTTCCTGTCGCATTCGTAGTTCCTTCCTAGAATAAGGAGTGACAATGCCATACTTTAATACACTCCGTAGATGTGCGTTACTTTACCCACAGACAATCCACCATCCTGGGCTCATGACGTTGCACATCGTAACCAGACTTTGGGTCACAGAGATTTTTCACCCATCCTATCCCTTACACCCCACTGGCATAGTCGAGTAACTCTCGCGTGACCAGCCTCCAAAACAAACTGCAACTTACGCCTCCCCAAAGCGATATATTCCCGTGGGGATATAATATGAGAAGGAGCTACTTCAGCTCAGCCCATCCATGCAGGGTCATGTGGTCAACGCAAATGTTACGGTGCTTAGCTCAATCAGGAAATTATTGTTTAAAACCTTATGGTGGTACCCCTATGTAGTGGAACCTGCCTTCCAATGGCATGATAACATCCATTCAGAGTTCCCACTACCAGCCATAATAACTCGCCGACTGCTCCATCAGTCGGTCAATAAGAATTATGTCATATTATTAGAAAATATATTTTTCCTTGGATGCATGTTATATCCATATCATATATTGCATTACTTTGATAAATATAATCATCAATATGAACAAGAATTGGACTTGCCTGAAGTGAGAAAAGAAGTGAATTTCAACTGATCTTGGATGATCCAGAAGAACTCCAAAATATGAGAGAAATCTATGAATAGTCCGATAAAGGCTATATTGAATAGACAAAAAATATGAACATAAAATGACGATGCACATGATCATGGGTATGCATGATTTATTTGGATTATTTGTTGGTACATAAAGTTGAATGTTAGGATATTTTGTTCAACTTGGGAGGGAAATTTTAAAAGAAATAAAAATACTAGAAACTATAGTGGGCTAAATTCTAGATTTCTAGATGGGTTTTGGTTAGATGGGTTCACCGGCCTATCCCGGCCGAACAGCCTGCTCGCCTCGGGCCAACCCGGCCTAGTCACTGGGCCGACCCATTTAGCCCTCCCGAGCGCCCCTCTAACTCCCTTCTTCTCTCTCTCCTTCAGTTACTCGCTCTACTCCACACCCGTGTGATCCCCTTTCCTTTTCTTCCCCCGCTCGACTTCTCCCAAGCGTGCCACCACAAATCCTACCTGCTATTGCCGCAATTGACACCAGTGAGAGCACTGTTGTGCTCCTCTCCCTCCGTCGTGTCAGTCTCTTCATGTTTCCTCGCATCCTTGCCCTGAATCACACCCCCGCCATGAACCTTAGGGCTTAGTCCTTTCTACAACTACTAATGCATGCATAGCAATCATAACGGTACACCACACTAACATGATTATAATCCTAAGTGCTATGTTCATGTGCATATGTGATCTGACCTGACAAACAACCCCTTCTCTGCTATGTTTATTAGTTGGTTATCTATTTCAAATTTTACAATTGATCAACATGACAGCGAAGAATTGATAATACCTTGGTCTTAACTTGCCATACTAATGTGCCATGTCTGCACTAAAACTTGCCAAGAGCTTTGCTTCACTCTCGGGATCATTACATCACAAAGTAATGCTCTTGATCTACTGATCTATGGTGTGCTTGTGTATTTGTATATCCTATTCCTACCCTATCATGTTAATGATAGACAACCCTGGCCATTAAAACATGTTTGTTTATAAATATTGGGTTATTAAACTGAAAAAACAGATTTTGCATAGGTTTATACCTTATTTTATGATGATTATTCCTAAGAAAATAAATAAAGAAAGGTAGATTAAGATAAGAACAGATTGTCGGCGTAGAGACGCCTCTAGCGGTGGTCCGGAGGGACCCCCTTTTGAGTTCGGCCCAGGGGAGTATTGAGTTTCTTACGAGCCTTGGTGTGGATTAGAGTTTAGCGAATAAACCCGGTGGCTAAGAATGAATTGACGCAAGGATTTCCCCAGGTTCAGGCCGTCCCGGAAGGCGTAATACCCTACGTCCTGCTTGTTTTTTGTATATATGGGTGTATATGGCAAGTACGATGAGTTACAGAGGTACGCACTGTTCTTCTTCTAGCTCTGGCCCGGAGGAAGAAACGGTGCTTCTTCGATAAGGAGTAAACTTAGAGAGATCTAACCTAGGAAAATGAGCCAACCCTTTGCATGGACCAGGCTCTCCCCTTATATACTCGGGGGAATACCACATAGGTCGGCAAAGGAGAACATGAGCTGTACTTGTGCCGTAGACGACGTGGGCGCTACTGGAAGCGCCCACACCTTCATTTAATGCCCACTTGAGACTTTCGGCCGGGCCGTCGCCTCGCGGCGTGTCGGAGCAGGGGCTCCGACACCTTTGCCTTCGGCGGGCCCCGCGGACGGAGACTTACGGGGTTCCTTCTGACTGGGTTGGTAAGTCGTCCCCTCACGGGCCCCGTGGGTCAGCCTCTCATGCCGCGCAATTGGCGCGCGGCGGCGTCCCCCATGGGGTGAAAAGGTTGACAGCGACAGGGCGTGCGGGGCGGCGCGCTTGGTCGGTCAAAGAATCGATCAGCCCGGGCCCACCCCTCAGAGAGAGAGAGAGAGGGATAGCTAACAGAGCTTATCGCCTGCACCAGTGGGACCCGGTCTGATCGTCATCATGCCCTCACAGGGCTTTGGGTTCCCCGTTGAAATGACAGGCATTAAATGCCTCCGCCAGGGCGGAGGCTTGCTGGAGAAGCTTGGCGCTGAACGACGTGCATGGACGAGGGCCCCACCAGAGGACACGTCATTCCCCGGGCACTCGGCCCCGAGCGACCTCCTTCGCTAGGAGGGGCGCCAGTTGTCTTCTACGCGCCCCTGAGCAACCCCGAGCGCTCAGGGAGCATCCGCTGGGGGGCCGCTCGGGGCGCCTTAAAGGGGGAGCCCGAGGGAGAGTGCTCGGGGGGCGGACCCCGAGCGCTCCCCTGGGCCCCACATCCGCCAAGATGCCGAGCGCTCGGGAGGGGACCCCGAACGCGCCCTTCGTCTTCTGGGACGCCGAGCGCTCGGGGACGGACCCCGAGTGCTCGCTCAGCGCATGGGCCGTGGATTCCCGGAGGCCCACGATTCCTTCTGGTTTGCGGATGCAGCCTCTGGAGGAGACCCCTGATTCCTTGGGATTGGCCGCGGGCTCCGTACGACGATCCGG
>JAGXJF010001839.1:0-68115 GCA_019208055.1 Stipa capillata | reverse complement strand
AAGTTTGCCGAGTGCCGGAAGCTTTGCCGAGTGCATAAATCGAGCACTCGCACAGAAACCCATAACCGAGTGTCACGTAAAAACACTCGCAACACACACACTCGGCAAACAAGCCATTTACCGAGAGCCCTCATTTGACACTCGGCAAGAGCTCTTTGCGAGTGCCATACGCATAACACTCGGCAAATCTAGAGACACATGCCCTCACTCCCCGCGGTTGACGGAGACGCGACGGCAACACTCCTTTGCCGAGTGTTTTCCGTCGGGCACTCGGCAAATCAGCGGCCCGCCCTTAGCACTGTTCATGTTTACCGAGTGTCCTCTTACGGCACTCGGCAACCTTTTTTTTAATTGTTTTCTTAGTTTCAATTATAAAATTATTACTTATATAGTGGACCATTTTGTTGTAGGAAATAAAGCACACTTGTTCCATATTTCTTCTCTATTATTTTATTTCTTTCTTTCTTTTCTTGCTTTGCTTTGTTTTTTTTCTCTCTTTCTTCTTGTGTGGGTTTGCATTCGAGCTACCGCTGCTTCGTCGGTTAGCCCTAAAAATTTTTCTACAGTCAACATACACCAATACATGTATCATGTCAAACTTTGGCATTTTCCAGGTTCCGTTAGTCTATATTAAGCGATTAAATGCATTTCCTAGGCCTTTAATGGATATAATTCAAACTTGAGCTGCAGGTACATGAAATAATCACCAGAAATGGGTTTGAAAAATCTATTGTGGTCTTTAATGTATGTTTTAGGCCTTATGTATGAAAGAAGAAGGAGTCCCACGACACCAGGTGGCCGAGACTCGGGCACCAACATGGTGGTTATTGGCATTTAATTCTCAAAATTCAAACGAAACTCGAAATCACGAAACTTGGCATGTGTCATGATATGACCCTGTAAGCCTGTGGTAAAAATTTGAAAATGTTTCACAAAGTTGTCACGTAGACTGCTCACAAACAGGACCATCTCCGAGGAAGAACAAGATTTCAAGAGGGACAGGTCAGGTTTGCATGCGAAGCGACCGCTGTTTCGTCGGTTGGACTTGAAAACTTTTCCACAGGCAACATACACCATTACATGTGACATGTCAAAATTTGGCATTTTTCCGGTAGTATTTAGCCATTAAGTGCATTTATATCATTTAAAATTTTAGAAAATATTAATCACTCAAAAATTATGGAAACTCCTACAGAAAAACTTATATGTATATATTATATGTAAAAAATGTATTGAGGTATATAAGATAAAAATGTATTAGGTATACAAGTATTGTATTTGAGCAAGTCATATGGAGGGTCTTTGCCGAGTGTTACACTCGGCAAAGTTGCATGTTTGCCGAGTGTCTATTTTGACACTCGGCAACACGGAGACACGTGCAACCTGTATGCATATGGAGGTTGTTGCCGAGTGTCTAGTCTTCGACACTCGGCAAACAGGGACACGTGCAAGCTGTCATATAATCAGGTTTGCCGAGTGTAACACTCGCAAAGGTTTGGTGTTTGCCGATGTCTTGTTTATGACACTCGGCAAAGACGGAGACACGTGGCAAGTTGTTTGTTTGCCAGTGTCCGCGTTCGGACACTCGCAAATTATGGGCACTCGGCAAAGAATGTTATTTAGGGCACCAATCCGCCCGCCGCCGGGCATTTCTAATTACTCCCGCCCCGCGCCCGCGCCGCTTCGCCCCGCCGCGCGCCGCCGCTTTCGCCCCGCCTGCCCGCCGCCGCTTCGCCCCGCCCGCTCGCCGCCAGCTTCGCCCCGCCCGCCGCCGCCCGCTTCGTCCCCGCCGCCGCGCCGCTTCGCACTGCCTCCGCCGCCGCTTCGCCCCGCCCTCCGCCGCCGATTTCGCCCGCTGCCGCCCGCTCCTACCGCCGCCTGCCTGCCCCGATTCGGCGCGCGCGCCCCCTCAGGTAAGCCCATTCTCTCTCCCTTTCCTGTATTCATTTTTAATTTTCTCAGTATCCAAATAGGCACCATTTCCTCATAATCTACCTCAACAGCTAAGCAAAGGGTTCTAGAGCTAGAGAGAATCATGCAGTCCTCTCTTGGAATTTAAAATGTCATTTGTGATTGTGATTGTAGTGGTCATTTGTTCCCGCGGTTTTCTGTGGGAATTATGTGTAGTTTCTCGTGTTGACTTTTTGTCGATACATACTGTTGTGAGTTATTGGGAAATATGTGATTATGTTGATTCTATTACTTGAAAATGTAGTTCAAGGTGATTAGTTGAGAATAACATTTAATTTTACTGGGGAAGAGGCATGAATGCAATAATTAATGACGGTAGTCTATGGTTTGGTGATGATTTCAGATTTTGCATAGACTGTAGCCAGCTGAGTGGGTACGAGTTTAGTTTCTAAGGCAGTAGTATGATTTTGATGGTTTATTGATGGCAAAATATAGAATTGTATAATTGTTATGTTTGCTTTTTCGTGGGATTTTTATGATTGTAAATATGGGTTCTTTCTGTTAACAAATCATAACAAGACATCAGTGTCCGGGCTGGCTCAAGCAGTGGTTCTTCTTGCTTGGTCAAGTTTTGATATCTTCCAATGCGTTAGCTGAGTTAGTACTTGAGCAGGTTTTTTAAAATGTTAGTAAAGAGGCATCCAATATTTTTTTTAAATGTTAGTAAAGAGTTGCTAATCTTTGAGCTGGAAGACATAACTTGTGGCCGAAGGGGACCAAGGACATCTCTACATAGGCGGTTAGCATCTTTTGATAAAGGGCCTCCCTTTTGTTTTTTCCCTTTGGAATAACCACACACACACACACACACTCTCTCTCTCTCTCCCTTAACATTCAGGGGAAATATCTACAGTAGAAGAACATGTGTACAGGAGATCCAGATATTAATCTCAACCTTAACCATTTTTGCTGATTAACCCAATCCCCTTGAGTAGCGAGTATACAGACTGGAGATTCATATACAGTCACGTAACTAGGCGTCTCTCGTTCGAAGGAGTTATGGTTATATATATGCAAGTCTTTGCATATCTATAACCGTAACTGTTTCGAATGTCCACGTTTTTTTTGGACAGCCCGAGGATGTGTAGATTGGGTTTGTTTCATGCTCTACTCCGATCCGAGACAGAGTTTCGGTAGCGTCTCCCCTTTGTCTCCGGATACACATTCTCTTGGTTTGTTGCCGAGACGTGTATTTGGAGAACAGCGGGAGGTGCTGCCGAAATTCTGTCTCGGATCGGACTAGAGAATGGAAACGGCCCAATCTACACATCCTCGGTGGATTAGGACCTATCTTTACCTACTACATAGCTGATGCACGTCTATTTTCCCAAAAATATCAGAAGATGGATGATCGTGAGTGATGTACGCTGGCCGCTCTAGTCAGGGATTGTTGAGCGATGATGGATCGAGAAGACCGACGAATTCTTGGAATTAGCATTCGCTAGTGCTAAGGGACCTCGTGGAACTTGGTGTCCCTGCAGTATCTTGCGAAAACGCAAGTCACAACAAAGGAGGTCATGGGTCAACACCTCTGTAAGTATGGGTTTATGCCACACTATACCCGGTGGACCTACCATGGTGAGTCCGAACGTGCCAGAGAGGAGGTGTGCGACAAGCACGGACGACTATGATGCTAGAATCGGAGACATGCTAGATGACTTTGATGAAGCACATGTGCGACCTATGGAGGAAGTGCCGGAGCCAACCGCAAAGGCTTTTTATGATATGTTGTCTGCGGCACAGCGACCCCCTTCACCGGCATACCCAGTTTCTCAACTGGATGCCATCGCACGCCTCATGGCTGTCAAGTCCCAGCTTAGCTGAGCCGAGAATCCTTCGATGTAATGCTGACAGTTGTTGGTTAGCCTTCCTCCCGGAAGGTCACATTCTGCCAAGAGCATGTAACGAGTCGAAGAAAGTCCTCCGTGCACTTATAGATGCCATCTGAGCAGATACATGCTTGTCCAAAGGGATGCATCTATTTAGGAAAGAACACGCGTAGGCAAAGTACTGTGTGAAGTGCAATTCCTCTAGGTATCTTGAGGTAGAGTCTGGTGATGGTCAGAAGAGGCAGCTCACATCCCCGTGAAGATCCTTCGGTATCTTCCATTCATACCGAGAATCCAACGGCTTTATATGACCGTGGAATCTGCCAAACAGATGACAATGGCACAAAGAAGGACGTCGATACAATCCTGACAAGCTGGTACATCCATCGGATGGTGAAGCATGGAAGAGGTTCGATCTGATTCATCGTGAGAAAGCTCTTGAGGCTCGGAATGTACGAATTGCGATCTACAACTGATGGGTTCAATCCATATGGTATGACGACTGCCGTCGTACAGCTGTTGGCCATGTTTGTTATTCCCTCAATCTCCCCCCGCGTCATCTTTCACGACAGAACCATATTCCTGTCGCTGATATATAATCCAGGGCCTGAATACCCGGGGAAGAATATGAGTGTGTACATGGAGCCGCTTGTGATGATTGTGTCCCTGCTTGGGAGGACGGGGTCTGGACATACGACGAGCTACGAGACAAAACTTTAAAATGCATGTTTGGTACCAGTACTCCCTACATGACCTACCGGCGTATGGGATAATTCCTGTGGCTGGTGTGTGCATGGGAAATTTCCATGCCAGTATGCAGGGCGGCTCTGAAGTTCATTTGGTTGACGAAGGGTGGCAAGTATTCTTGCTTCGACAAGCATCGACAATTTCTTCCTCTTGACATCCATTCAGACAAGACGTGAAGAACTTTACGAAAGATGTAGTTGTCAAAGGCTCAGCACCAACTAAAAATGACCGGTGCCGCTGTTTCGTGCTCAGTTAGATGCTCTCAAGACCAATGACCAAGGAGATGGTTTTGTGGGGTATGTGAGGAACACGCCTGGACTCACAAGCCATGCTTGTGGAATCTCCCCTACTTCGATGATCTCCTTCATCCACATAACATGATGTTATGCACACTGAAAAGAATGTCGCCGAGGCCCTTTTTGGCACAATCATGGACATTCCTGAGAAGACGAAGGATAACGTTAAGGCTAGAGTCGATCAAAAGATTTTGTGCAATAGGCCAAAGCTAGACATGGCCCCTCCCAGGGGCGGGAAATCGTGGACGAAACCGAAGGCCAATTTCGTTCTTACAAGGGCCCAAAGAGGGAAGTACTAGAGTGGTTCCAAACCTTGATGTTTCCCTGATGGGTATGCAGCAAATCTGAAGAGGGGAGTGATTTAGCTACTTTGCGAATCAACGGGCTCAAGAGTCATGACTATCACATATGGGCTTGAGCGGCTACTGCCAGTGTGATGTCGAGGCTACGTCCCCGAGGATGTTTGGCTAGTGCTTGCGGAGTTGAGCAATTTCTTCCGCCAGCTTTGTGCTAAGGAATTATCTTCTAACCGTGTGTAGGCAGACATGGAAAGACTGCGCGTATGTTGCTCTGCAAGTGGAGAAGATCTTTCCCACCAGCTTCTTTAATCCGATGCACATTGATTTTTGCATCTCCCGTATGAGGCAACGAATGGGGGGCCCCGTTGCAGGGCCGTTGGTGCTATTCAATTGGAGAGATTCCAAAAGATTCTTCGAAATAAATGTAAAAATAAATGCAAAATTGAAGCGTCCATAGCCGAGGCATACATCCTGGAGAGGTGTCAAACTTCACGACAAAATACTATGCTGACAATCTTCCCAGTGTGCATAATCCACCCTCTCGTTACAATGCTGGTAACCCCGAAGATGAATCCAAGCTTAGCATCTTCAGAGGCAACTAGGCAGTGCAAGTGGTGCGACTAACAGACCTTGCAATATGAAGAGTGGCGCACTATTATGTTGTATGTCCTCACCAACCTTTCCGAAGTGGAGCCATACATGCGGTAAGTGCTCAATAAATTATTCCTCAGCTAGTCAGAAGTTTGTGTCTAACTCCGCTTGTTCTCACTGCTATAGGGATTCAATGAGCAATTCTGGCATGAATCAAGAGAACCTACCCTCGAGGAAGCTTCCGCCTTCTTAGGGATGGTGCGGAAATGGCATGCCCAATTTCATTTGTTGGTTCAAGCGAAAGTACTTCCTAACTTGGCTCGTAGTTAGTTTGACCCTTCAAATTGTGTCTTACATGCGACTAATACCCTTCAAATCTCGCTTAACTTGTAGGGAACAACCGACAAGTCTATGAGTGCCGATTTGAGACAAGTTGCTGATGGTTGTGCCTTTAGGGTGACTTCATTTAAGGCTTACGACGTGAATGGATATCGCTCCATACAGCAAGCCACGAGCAGAGTCGGCCCAATCGAAGAACAACAAATACCAGAGTTGTACTCCAGGTTCAGATGGGTTAAGTACTACGGAAAAATTGAAGAAATATACGAACTGAATTTTGATGGGAGCAAACCTCTGCGTCCCGTCATCTTCAAATGCCATTGGTTCGATCCAGAAGTAGTGAGACGGACCCCTAATCTTGGGCTAGTCGAAATTCGACAATCAACCATCTACCAGGAGACGATGTCTATATTGTGGCTCAAACAGGCCATGCAAGTTTATTATCTCTCATACCCGTGCAAAACCGTGGAGCGTCTTAAGGGTTGGGATGTTGTGTACAAGGTACCGCCACACGGTAAACTACCTGTCCCAAATGATGATGATTACAACATAGACCCCAACACATATGATGGAGAGTTCTTTCAAGAAGATGGGATGGTTGGGAATTCATTATCGACTTGACGGAAACTCAGGGCATGGAAGTCGACAATGAATGTGGTGATGACGGGACAAAGAAAACGAGGTTGAGAATGCGAAGGACTTGAATTACTTGAGCGGTTACATTTAGGCATTGACGGTGTGGATGCCATTCCTCCTCCCGGCACCAGGATGATTATTTCAACACGCGTGATAGTGATGATGAGACTAGAGATCCAGCTGATCCCGATGATGATGATTATTTCTAACGTACTAATTGGTTTACTCTTTCTCATAGCATGTTTTTTCATGATGCTTCATTTATTATATGAATTTGTATCATCTGAACTAATTGATTTACTCTTTCTCATAGCAGGTGATTGCATCATGGTGGGCGGTTTGCGGAGATCGTTAGCTTCCCTATACAAAGGGGGGAGGAAGGATGCAAGTGAAGCTTCCGGAAGCAGACCCGGGGAAGACCTCCAAGAGGACGAAGGTCGAGAGGTGGAGGACGTGCTCGGTCTTTCTCGCCTGTACCTGCAGCTGAGTCTGAGTCTCAGGAGGAGGAGGAGGAGAGGCAGGAGACGGAGGCGGAGGAGGAGAGGCAGGAGTTTAGGGTTGAGGAGGAGGAGGAGGTACAGGTTGAGGTACAGGAGGAGGAGGGGGTACCTCCAGCTCTACTTCTTCCCGTGTGTGGCTGCGTGGTCCTTCCAGCCTCCCGAAGCGACCGGTGCCTTTGATAGACGGCCGATCATTCGACCGGACGGAGAGAAGTAAATGGCTCTCTCTACTCTCATATTTCTTTTTCTTCTGTATCTTCAATATTTCAACACGCATCGATAATTGGCTTTACACTTGTGCAGGAGCTGGAAGAAGGTTGGAGAGGGTGACCACTCACGCCATGTAAGCGGCGTCCTTGGACTTCTGGTCAGGGAGAAGTTCCCTGGCATGGTCACTTTGGGCGAAGTAACCGAGCCGGCATACACTTGGGCCCACTACGTAGCCGCGCCGGACGCCTGTGACAGGAGGGAAGGGTGTTTCCCAATAGAGCCGAGCGCGTGAAGGCCGAGCTCTGGGTAAGTTACTTTCGCACTATATTAGTCAATACTAATTGCATGGAAATTATTAAAGTAATGACTGGATCCGTCGAGTCTATATGTAGGATTTCTTTAGATGTGAGGCGGGCTTTGAGGATAGGGCAGCTGCTGTCGTCGACAGAGCTGCCAAGAAGCTTGTGAAGGATATGCACTACGAGGCGCGCGTCCAGGCCGTCATCCAATATCACGCGGAGCACCTTGGAGAGAAGGTGACAAAAAAGATGCCAGGACCAAATATCTGACCCGCGAGCAATACCTGCAGGTAAAGTACATTAATGCTTGTTATTCTTTAGATTACTAAGTCTTAACTTGTTCTTCTTATATGTGATGTACTTGATTATTTAGGTGCCTCCGAGGTGGTGCGCCCAACACCTTGATTGCTGGGGGGAGACCGTGGAGAGGTGGTGCGCTCCCGAGTGGGCGGCGAGTCACGAAGCTGCCCGGGAAAGGCGATTGCTGATGCAAGGCGCACCACACCATCAATGCAACCTCACCCTTAGTGGTTACGCGGCTAGATGGGTATGCAGGCGCCCCTTTTATGAATCTCAGTTCTTCTAAATTTCTGTGCGGGCGCCCCCCTTTATGAATCTTCATGCTTTTGTCTTGCAGTCGGCAAAAAATGATGGTCAGCCTTGCTCCCAGTTCAAGGCATATGCTCTGGCCCATAAGTCGAAGGCGCAGCACGGGGTTGCTTATGATGCAAATGACCCAGCCTTAGCGTACAGCAATGAGAACGTCAAGGCTCGCCTGGATGGATACACGTCGATGGCAAAGGAAATCCACGGGCCCGACTTTGATCCGAGCGAGCATGACCTTGACGGAGAAGTGGTGATGAGGGCCGGAGGAGGCAAGAAACATGGCCGCTTTTGGATTGGCGACGGCACACTCGATACGGCCTCCACTCCTCTCTCTCTCAGCTCAGAGCTCGGAGCACGAGCTCAAGTCCGGCTATACGCCCTCGCCCAGAGCCTACACGGCTTGCGATGACCGAGCTCCAGGTTAGTTCTATTTCATTTATCCTGCACGGTCTTTACATGCTTTGTACTGCAACGAGTATGTGACTGCGATGACATACTGTAGGCCCAGCTGGATGAAGAAAGGAGACTCCGACAGGAACTGGAGAGAAGGCAAAAGGCCGAGAGGATAGCGCTCGAGCAGAGGATGGTGGCAGAGCGAGCGCAGTGGTACGAGCTCATGAAGGGTGTTTACGCTGTAATTGGGCAAACTCCGCCACCGATGCCAATCCCTCCTCCTTTGCATGCTCCACACATCCCCCACACTCCTGTGAGTTCGTTTATTACTTTCTAATCAACATTATTGTCCTTTCTATAGCCATAGAGTGTTCTGTAACTATCTCCTACTTTGTGCAGCATCCGTCGGCGGGATCGAATGATCCTGGAGCTGGATCTTCGCAAGCAAGCCCAAGCAACCCTCGCGGTACTCCGACGTCAAGGAATTGCCCCAGTGAACATTACCTTTACCTCCTTTGCAGTGATGTTTGTCATGTCTCAACTATGGATTTGAACTTTGAGTGATGTTTGTCGTACTATTTCATATGTGATGTTTGTCGTGAATGTGATATGTGATATGTGAACGATATGTGTGATATGTGATATGTGTGAATGTGATATGCTATGATCTGCTGTGAGTTATAAACTGTTTTGAATTGCAGAGATTTTTGGAAATAAAATAAAAAATAACAGTTTCTGTGGACTTTGCCGAGTGTTACACTCGGCAAACATAAATATGCCGACGGCAACACTCGGCAAAGATGACACGTGGCGCAATTCTGTGCTCTCTGGGGACATAATGCACACGGTTTGCCGAGTGCATATATCCAGACACTCGGCAAACAGCCTCTTTTACCGAGTGCGACACTCGGCAAACATTTGCCACGTGGCCGAACCTGGGCACTCGTGTGTTCACGTTTTGCCGAGTGCTTAAATTCAGACACTCGGCAAAGATTTACGTTTACCGAGTGTGGCACTCGGCAAACATGGGACACGTGGCCGAACCCGCGCGCTCGTGTATTCACCTTTTGCCGAGTGCTTAAATTCAGACACTCGGCAAACAGGTGCCACGTGACCGAACCAGAGTAACCCGACGAGTCAATGTTGCCGAGTGTCGACACTCGGCAAAGAGGGCTAACGGGCGTCACGGCCGTTTATTCACTTTTTTTTGCCGAGTGCTCGGTCTGACCGTCGGCAACCACATTGCCGAGTGCCCGAAGGAATACACTCGGCAAACATGGCTTTACCGGCAGCCTGTATGCCGTGCGTTCTTTGCCGAGTGTTGCACTCGGCAAACTGTTTGCCGACGGCTTTTCAGCCTTCGCCGTGTGCCTTTTGCACACGGCAAATTTGTAGATTCCGGTAGTGAAAGGGATCATCGTCGGATAAACCCGTAGCAAAACGCGGTTGATACTTCTAAGGTGAGTTATGTGCTGATCAAACGGATACAATCTGAACGCTACTGGTCACTCGTTTCAAAAACCATTATAACAAACACTGATAAATTACGTTTTAGAAATATCATAGGAATATACGAAACACACACACTTCACTCACAGCACAACGTGCTAGGAAATTGATCCGATGCCTCAAAACCTCCGGAACATGGACACGCGCTGTTGCATTGTACGCGCGCGCGACTTCAGTTCCAGGGATCGGGTCCGGGCGGGCCATGTGGCATCGCAGCCACCCTAGCTCTTCTCGGTTCTCATAAATTATATTGTTTGTCATTTTTCGGTTTATCCTTTAACAATAGTTTGAATCCATAATCACTATCAAAATCTGTAATACTCCTAAGTGCCAGAAACACTTAGAAAAAACAGTTAAACACTCAGAAAAACTGGTTTATCCTTTAACAGTAGTTTGAATTCATAATCACTATCAAAATCAATAACGCTCCTGAGTGCCAGAAACACTTAGAAAAGACAGTTAAACACTCGGGAAAAGTATTCCCAAACATGACACATGAAAAATACTGTCATGATCTATCTGGCTGGGTAAATTAAAGTGTCATATCTGTCTTATCATAAACCTTCTGGAAATTATACTATAGAATATCCTGTGTGTTTGTGTTGACTCATGGAAATATCTAAACACATGGAAAACTTGGTCTCCAACGGTGTTCTAAGTATAACGAAACCATATCCCGAGTGTAAACACGTACACGTGTGTGACGTGTCATTTTAGCGACACTAAAATTTGAACAGCTAATTTTCTTTTAGCTTTATAATTTGAACACACCCCTATTACAAAACACAAACCATAACATTAGAAACGCGTTACAGTCTCCCAGTTGGTGCTACTTTAATTTTTTTCTCCTCCCAGTTGGAAGATCTCCCGGGTGTTTGGACAAAGAAACGCTCAAGAAACGTTAGAAACCCATTATGATCCAGTTGCACCACGGCTTTTTGGGCATAAGAGTGGTGTGTGTCTCTGATTCTCCTGTGTGCCAGTTCTTTCTTGAGTGTTCGCCTGCCAACACAAGGGAAAGTGAAAGTGTCCCGAGTGTCTTCCTCTCTACCAAGTGTAAAACCTCATACACAAAGACCTTTTAGGTTGTCCTGAATGTCCGTTGTTTTACACACGAGAAAGAGTTTGGCACTTGGAAGCGCTGTAAATTTCAATCAATTGGGAATTTTGAAGTGCGTCAATCAATATAAGATGTAAATATAATGGGTTGCGGAAAATTCTCTTTCTTTTTTAGGCCTTCAGGTGAACTTCATTTTAGTTTGATACTGCGGCTTAGCCATCCTCTAGTTTGTTGGGCCGTACTTCTGAACTTCGCGCTTAATAAACTAGGATACAGCCGATAATCGATCGTAAAGTGGGCTTTTGGCACTACTATCTCAGGCTGCTTGCATTTGCATACTTATGCTTGCCAGTTGCCACCTCAGGCTCTGGGATAGAAAAAAGACAGACCTTGTAAAAATCCAATCAAAATAAAACGAAGGTAATACATTTTCAGTTTTGCATCGAGCATTTTGATCTACTTTCCAAAGATAGGTAGAGAATGATGGCAAAATTGGATATAGAAATATTAAATTAGGAATGAAAACTGTAACCCATATTAGTAAGTCATTAGTTGCAAAATTGTGACTTGTGATAATTTATTGAAATTAAATTGTACTCCATCCAATATGTAAATAGATGACATTTTACGAAGACCCTAATTTGTGAATGATCGTCGGTACAATCATTTTCAATAACGTGTCCGCTGTGTATCTCTTTGTTGGCCTCATCCCGAGACACGTTCTCTTTTTCATTCCTCTCTTTCCTTATACACCTTATGCAACCAGTCATGAGTCACGGCTCACATGCATCTTTCTTCCTCTCATTCTCTCCCATCTGTCTGCCTCATGTAAGTGGGGAGAGCACCATCCTAATCCTCTCTGTCAGGAGAGCGAGAAGGTGTGCTAGGATGCTCATCTTCTCTGTTCCAGGTCTCCGCCCCCAAAGAATCTGATGCGGCGTCCCAACTGTGCACGGTTGACGGTGACCTCCACGTCGTTAAGAGAATGGTTCCATGATCCGACCAACGTCATCACGCCTTTCTGCCTGTTGTCGGCGATGACTTAGGAGGTCCTAGAGAAGGTAGGGAGATAGTGGAAAGGTACACATCTGGTTTTTTCTATTTTTTTTCTTTATTTTTTAGGATTTTTTGTATCGTAGAAAGTTGTGACAGATGAATCCAAAAGATGTTGTGGGGGAGTTGAAAACTTAGATGTGAGGCTGAATTTGAGCTTTCATTTGAATTTTTATGGTTAAAAGCTATGGCTCAAGTAGTTGAACCATGTCAGACTAGAAAGATTTGCATCTTTTGATTTGAGGCAGATTTTCTAGGGTCGAAAAGTTTGGTTATGTGTGGACTAAAAGCTTGAAGTTTGTAGATGAAATCTAGAGAAACATGAGAGCAGGTTTCTACTGTTTGAGTTGAATGGTTTTTGGTTTGTGGTTTCTTTTTTATTTCTCTAGATGAAACAAGGTAACCATCAACGACCACACCATCGCCATATTTGAAAGTGAATGGGGGTGGGGGGCATGGAAGAAGATGTTGAGGGAAGATGGTGTGTGGAGAAAAGGGGTGCGGGCGCCATGGAGAAGGACGATGCACGTGGGAGGTGGCTATTCCGACCAGTGTCGTAATAGACTGCTCGGGAGCACCAGTGAGACCGATCACAAATTTTGGCGCCCTGACATTTTAGACATGAGCATAGCCTCCTACATGCTACTTTGACTATTATTTTTTATATAAGTCTGTTAGTAAAATATTGTACAAATATTTTCTATAATAATCTAATGACACTGTTTCTGCATGATCAATTAAAATATTTCTACATATATTTTAAGTCAAAGTTAGAAAATTTTAACTAAATAAATTTTACAAGGTTATCTATTCAAGAGCGGACCTAGTATTCAATTATGATTAAGTTAAAATAAAGAGTTTATTCTGCTGCTACTGTACAACACAAGTGGACAAAAACATCCTTATAAGTTACAAAAGAAGCAAACGCGGCGTAGACACGGAGGAAACGGGAAACAATCGCCGAAAGGCGAGCAGCCCAAACCTAAGGGCATCATGCGGCATCCGTTCGTGTCGGTTCAAACGCGTGCGATGCGTGTTAGGCAGTGTTACTATAGGTTCATCGGGCTCCTGGGCTACCTCTTATTCTAATCTAAGGTACTAGTATCTGTTGCACTTTACGAGAGTTCTTGTCTAGCTATATTCTCTTCTTTTATTTCTAGGTAGTATATATCTACTGCACTTTACACATATGTACTCCATGTTCATGTATATGGACAGGAGCCCATGCATATGATCATGAGAAGCATCGATCGCATCGCATCGTATCGCATGCCCTTGGTTGCTTGTGATCGGCAGTAGAATCACAAGAATTTTGCTACACAGCGCCACACACACAGTCTTCATGTACAAAGACATGGATTCTTGTTGCCACACGTCAGGTTACCTTGCGTAGTCAGAAGAACTAGCTGTACATGCCGTGTCAGTAGCTAACTGACTCGACTTTTAAAGACGACCTCGTTTCTTCCCGGCTTTTGATGTACTACTGCTAAGCGTGACACAGCACTAGATGCACGTCATTGGTTCGAGAGCAAGCCAGTGACAACTGACAGTTCACCACAAGGCAGCACTCTTTGTACGTTACTTTGGCTAGCTAGCTAGCTTCCATGGTTTGTATCATCCCATTTCTGCTGATCTGTTTTTCCTTTTGCTAATCCGTCGCTGCATGCAGATCGATGTAGTACACTACACGCTTCTCTCACTGTTCAATGGCCATCCATTCATCGGGCTGCAGGGGACAGGCACGGGTCACGAGGATCTTGCCCGGCAACTAATTAATCTAACTTTACATGTCTGCATGACGTGGCACTAATTAAGGAGAAGGATAAGCAGGCAAATCTTTCTATATTTGTAGTGCCTAACTTCCATTTGCTTGTGAACTGCCTAACTGTTAGCTAGGTCTATATAAGTTTCCGTGGGAGGTTTGGAGAGTTTGTATGATCATGCATCTTTAGGACATGGACTATTCAGAGGTTAACTGGTAGAGCTGCGGTGACGTACAATTAATTAACCCATGCAAAAAAATCGTTCTCCTGTATTTGTCTACTTGCATATATGCTAACCATTCCTGTGATCAACGCTGCAGTAACAAAAAGGAAAAAATTATGACGTTGCTTTCTGGCCGTGTGATGGCGTATAAAAGAAGAAGAAACAGAAGATTCACGACTCCACGTAGGGCATGCATGGGTACCACGTGATAGCTTAGTGGGGTGTAATTGCATGCCCGTTCTCAAGCCATTTGACATCACGTGATAGCTTAGTGGGGTGTAATTGCATGCCCGTTCTCAAGCCATTTGACTAGCCCGAAACTCTGCTTTCCTTTAAAAAAACTGAAGAACAGGATAATATATGCAAATGAGTATTATTATGTCTTTCATTTTTCTCTATTTATTTCGTTTCCATTGCGATGTTCTTAATTTGCATATGCATATAGAGTATTACTCTCTTAGGGCTCTCCGGCTGCCTCTTTTGTTTCCTATTTCCACACTTTACCTTCATATCTGGTCCCTCCCTAGCTCTACCGACTGATGAGCGGATAAGAGTACTTTACAAGTAGAGCTCTCACCTGAGATAGACTCCTACCTGAGATGGGCTTCTTCTTCCTCACTCTTCTCTTCTATCGCCGGGAGCTCCACTCAGATCTGGGGCTGAGAACAAGAGATCTACTGATCTGGTCTTTCTCCTTTTTTTTATCTCCGCCACTTCAGAAGAGATCGAGAACCCCCACAACATTAGTCCGTCGGTCTTTTGTGTGGTGGGCTCAAGCCCACCGACATGGTATTTTCACACCCACAACTATTTTGAACCTCCATCTTAGAAATTCTTAGGATCAAATCTGGGTGTACAATGGACACTCACTGTCAACGGCTGCCATCTTTGGATATGATCTTATAAAGAAGGACATGACCTTCTTCTTGAGACTTCAATGGAAGCCCGATCGATAGACGTGGAATACTAACTGCTCCAACCAGTCACAGTTGATTAAGGCATAGGTAGTAGACTTAAGACCACTTTTTTAAGAAACACCCTGTGCAACCCGGCAATGAGCACGCCGCCACAGGCATGCACCCACACCCAAGCATGAGGTCGTACCGTATACTTGACTCGTGGAGCTACAAGATTGATGAAATCACTATAGTCGCCTCACTAATGATACACACATCATATACCATCAAAAGAAAATTCCACCTTGGTGAAACAAACAAAGGAGTAAACATGTGGTTTGATCCCTGGCAGGCAAGGAGTTCAACCACTCCAGTAACCATCTGAGCACACTACTATACAAACATGCATCATAGACGGGTTAAAATCGTCATCACAGACGATTCACAAAGACCTGTTTGTGATGTCAAACTTAGTCTAAAGCACGTCGGTGCCGTCGGCTACTGCGCGGCCCGCTATTGCCGTGGCCGAATCCAGCACCGCTCGTGGTTGCCGTGGCCGGATCCAGAGCTGCTCATCGTCGCCGTGGCTAAATCTAACTTCGGACTCCCAGTTGTCGCCTCCCTTGTGTCGCTCATGGAAGGGGCAGCTGACCGCATGTAGCATTGACGGAGGAGCGATGGAGGGATGCGGGAGAGACAGAGGTGCAACAAAGGTCGTTGGCTTGTGAGGAGGCAAGGGGGCCCTGCGGTGAGGAGGAACGGAGGAGGCGGCGCGGTTCCGATCTGGGAGAAAGCTAGAGAGAGAGGAAGAGAAAGTTAGAGGGGAGAGGAGAGGTGTGACGCCTGTAAGAGGGTGGGGAGAACAATCAGGGCAAGGGTTGGTTAGGGAGGTCGGGTTTTTATATCGTATGTGCGTTGGGCCTAATGGGTCAGGTTGGATCACAAACAGGTTGGCAAAATAAAACCGTCCGTGATCTCGGTCCAATTATCACATACAGTTTTTTCATTAAAAATCGTCTATGAACTCTTTATCACAGACGGTTTTTCTAAAAAACCGCTTGTGATGTGCATTGTGAAAAAACCCATATCTAATTTGTCTTATCACAGATGGTTTTTGTGAACCGTCTAAGATGAAGTATCCAGTATGAGGGTTTCTATAGTAGTGGCAACTGAGGTATGTAATTCTTAAATCATCGAGCAATTATTTCTAACCCCGGTTAGAAAAGAGCAACCACCACGTTGTCTTCCACCTCTGGTTCCCCCGAGCGGGATCGCACACGACGCCATCTGCCTTGCCCCTTTCCACCTCCCACCAGCGCTGGCCGCCACCAGCGAGCAGTGGCATCGTTGTTGCAGAGCCGAAGGTGACCAAAAGCCCCAATTCAACTTTCAACCAAAACCACATCGAATTTCAAACAAAATCAGTTTCTAACCGATTGACTTGGCACTTTCCTCTGAAGAAACAAGAACTTTCGGCTCATATTCATAAGAGATCTCAACCAAAAATGATCCAAATAATTTCAATCACAACAATATAAACCAGCTTTCAACCCTCCAAAGCAGCATCAAATCCATGAACACAAACCTTTCCACTCGTTGAGCTAGATCTTTCAACTAATTTTCTCTTTTGAAAAACTTAAAAAGTCCCAGATCTAGGAGCCCACCCCTCCCTTACCTCTTGCTTGACACCACAGACAAGGATTGTGGTGGTGTGGCTCCCCTAGTAGTTCAAAAGCTCTAGTGAACACGCATGGGAGGTGATGACACACGGTGTAGATCTAGTTCCATTTGAACCCTCGAAACACAGCTGAGCACGTGATTGTTCAATGATGTTGGTGGGTGGAGGGTGGCGCAGGTGGATGGGGATGACGCAAGAGGTAGGTGGAGTGCATCGCCTGCCGTGAGGAAGAATATGATTTATTTTTGTAGAAAGAGAAGGGGATATGGGTGGAAGCAAAGGCGTTAGGAGAAAACAAGGATAGCAATTTCAGGAGTAGGCCCTAGCAGAAAGGAAAAGGGAAGTAGGCGATCACATAGAACGGTCAAAAATCCATCACGGAAGCGATCATCCAATAATTACATTTTTCCCTAAAAAAAATAGTTGTATTCTTGTAGCAAGACCACATTCATCCTCTCCGGGAAGACACGTGTGCTATTTCAAAGGAACCTAATGTCTCATTTGTAATTTTTGTTCTCTGAGAGTCATCTTGTAACTTGCTCAACTTTTGTGTTATCTGCAAATAATGCTATAGTTCAATGTGCCTCCTATCAAATTGCCTTAAGAGAAGAAACTAATTTGCATGTGCACCCAAATGTGATGCATTTCATTGATTTCGTGGACTCGTGTTTAATCAGGTGGTTGATTCACTGCTACAGATAGGCATGTCACGAACGGGTGAAAAACTTCATGTTCGACGGTTTTACTTCCAGTCCATTCACAGATGGATGGATGGATACTTCTCATCACTGACGGGTCTCTTATGAAAGCCCGTTGTGATAGGCCTCATCATAGACGAGGTTTTATGGGAGACCTATCAGTGATGAGTGACTATCATTAAGGGGGTCCACTCACGCTCGTCAGGATGCTAGTTTATCGCAAACAGTAAGCTATAAAGTTGTCTAAGATATCTCCCTTATCATAGATGGGCTTTATTGTTTACCCGTCTCTGATGGGTGTTGCAGAGGACATGGCAGTTGCTGAATTTCAGCCTACCCTGCACAAAAAATATGGGCAACAACCTAGCTGCGTTGCCCAGGAATCACATTCACACATCCACATATACACAAAGATCCACATATATAACGCAGCTAGCTTGCATGCATCCACATGAAGACATAATTCACAAATTGCAATATAATTAACTAAGCAAGTGTTTCACATAAACATGAAAGTATAAACATGTAATTAACTAAGCAATTGTATATGTACATCATAACAACAATTGTCTCACATGAAGATGGATCCATGGTTGTCTCTCTCTCTAAGTCTATGAAGGCGCATGGAACTCGGCTTGTTGGTCTATGACCTGTGCATTGATGAAATAGGCAACAATCTCGCAAATTCTGTTGACTTCATCTCTTTACAAAGTTTGATCTGCACATGTTCTAGCCTATCTGATGGTGATATGCCACCCGGGTATCACCAAGGAGGACGAATCCGGCCTCCCGGCCACGGGATGGGCCGGGCCGACTACTCGGAGTCCGACTACAACACGGGGGCACCTCACCGACGTGGAGTACAAGACAGGGACTAGTACCTGTCCGGCTTACCCGGAATCGGTTGTAACCAAATAGGAAACATATCTGTTAACCCGATCCGGACTCTGTAACCCTACCCCGGCCGGCTATATAAGGCTCGGTAGGGGACCTCCGATCGGCATCGCTTTACATCCAGCATCATCTCCACTGTTTCATAGCTCAGGCCCCTTCGAGATCGATTCTCTAGGGCCTGCGGCACTCGGGATACAGCAATACCAGCCACCAAACACAGGACGTAGGGTATTACCTCTCCGGGAGGGCCCGAACCTGTCTAAATCTTGTCTCCCGTGTGCAGCCATCCTGATTTGCTGTGCTCACGCCGCCCCATAATTAGTATTGCCGGAATAATACTCCGACAGTTGGCGCGCCAGGTAGGGGACCGTGCGCATAGATCCATCTGCACGAGTCGGGATGGCTTTCGCCAACAACAACAACGCTTTTGTCTCGGGAAGCAGCCTGAAGTTCGCCTTCATCAGCGCTGCCCCGGACCCTGGCCAACTCTTCCGATTTGGGAGGTTGGACTTCATCGCCGACAAGATCGGCCAGCTTCACCTCTGCTACTCGGCGACGTCCCGATCGGCAGAGGCTTCACCAGCTCTTCAGCATGGGACTCCCACGAAGCCCACACGCTCGGCCCCTCTCCCCAGGGAAGAGGCTTCGCCGAAATCGGATCCGTTTATTGCACACGAGTTCGCACTCGGATCCCGACTGGTCGGCGCCATCGACTCTCTCCTCCCTGTCCTCGAGTATTACTCGGACGAGGATGAAAGCTCTGGCAGCCACCATCCGTCCCGGGAAGTCTTCATGGCCAATGCCGGCTCGCTAGACGGCAATGACGGCCAAGAAGTCCCCATTGAGCAACAAACGCCGGACGAGCTCGAGGCCACCCGACTCCGACTCCTTGCTAAGGAGAAAGAGTTGATCGAGCAGCAGACTCGGCTCGCTCGCCAGCGAGACGACCAACAACGCAACGACGACATGAGGATTCGAGGACGCCAAGTCCACAACGAGCTCCGCATGCGTGAGAAGGATGGGGTTACGATTTTTCCCCTCCCGAGTCACAACATCGTTGCAGCCACCATGGCGGCACACGCCATCGAGATCCCCGAGGGCAACCCGGGATACGAAGAACTTCGACGGCTCCGCATCCTGCTAGAGCAAACC
The DNA here is from genome assembly GCA_019208055.1 of Stipa capillata. Lineage (NCBI taxonomy): Eukaryota > Viridiplantae > Streptophyta > Magnoliopsida > Poales > Poaceae > Stipa > Stipa capillata. The sequence continues at coordinate 48,473 of JAGXJF010001839.1, read as the reverse complement.
GCCCTCCAGCACGCAGAAGCCTCCGAAGATCGCCCCAGCTCCTCCGCAGGTGTCAGGAGCCGGCGCTCTACGCCTCAAAAGAGTCCATCGCGCGCGGATGGGCGACGAGCAAGTCCCGACCGACGTCAGCCGGCAGGCAACGTCCATGGGCGACTCGGCGCCGATCGAGATGCTCGTGGCACCATAGACGCCAGGACCCGTGCTGGGCGAGATGCCGAAAAGAACGCCCGACGAGCTACACCGGTCCACAATCGGCTCGGACCTAGGAACCCCGCGGACGCAGAGAGAAGCGCTCATCACGGTTCCAGGGAAGAAAATCGTGGCAACCACCGCAATGATAGTGGCGCCACCAGCCGGGAACGCTCCCCTCCGACTTCCTCCGGCTTGGGGTACTCGGGCCCGAAAGCATTCGGCCCACGTATCCGCAGCGTCGTCTTCCCGTCACGATTCCGGGTCACCGGCATCGACAAGTACACGGGCGAGACGCGACCGGACATCTGGTTGTCCGACTACCACACAGCGTGCAGAACCAACGGTGGGAACGACTACGTCGCGATCCACTACCTGCCGCTCTTCCTGGCCGACTCAGCGCGAGCTTGGTTGACCAGCCTACCTCCGGGGTGCATCCATACGTGGAAAGACCTCGAGACCCTCTTCGTGAACAACTTCCAGGGCACCTACAATCGGCCCGGGAACGCGTGGGATCTCCACAGCTGTACACAAGGGGCGGATGAGACTCTCCGTGAGTACATCCAACGCTTTTCTAAGAAGAAGAATTCCCTGCCCGAGATCCGGGAAGGCGACGTCATTACCGCTTTCTCCAAAGGAGTCCGGAGCACCGATCTGATCCACAAGATTGCGCGGAAGAATCCACAGACTACTCGTGAGCTTTTCGACATAGCCAACAGCTTCGCTACCGGCGAAGAGGCCGTCCGCAGTGTTACTCGGGATGACAAGGGCAGAGGCAAGGGCAAGGTGCCCGAGTCCTCCAGTCGGGATGACCAGCCCGAGTCATCTAGAAAAAAGCACCGCAAGCGCAAGGGCGGTGACCTCGTCGCTGCTGCCGAGCGCGCTCCGACGCGCCGCCCACCGCGCACCAACACAACCTTCGAGGAGATGATGAGTCAGCCGTGTCACTTCCATGGACCCAAGTCCAATCATCTGACACGCGACTGCAACCTCTTGAAGAACCTGAACAAGCCCTACGCCTCTAACAAAGGCAAGAAGGAACCCCCTCAGGACGAGGGAGACGAGTTCCCGAAAGAGACCGCTTGCTTGATGATCTTCGACGGTCCCAACGGCCATGAGACCAAACGTCGCCAGAAAATCATTGAACGAGAGGTCAACGCAGCGGAACCGGCCGTGCCCAAGTACCTGCGATGGTCCGAGTCCGTAATCTCATTCGGACGCACGGATCACCCCGACTACATACCCCAGCCGGGACGCTTCCCCCTGGTGGTGGACCCGATTGTCTCCGGCGTCCGCCTCACCAAGGTCCTCATGGACGGCGGAAGTGGTCTCAACATCCTCTACGTCAAGACTCTCGACGATATGAAGATCCCTCGATCCGAGATCAGGCCGACTGGTGCTCCCTTCCATGGGGTAGTACCCGGCAAGATGGCGAGTCCACTCGGGCAGGTCAGCCTGCCCGTTACATTTGGCACTCCCGACAACTTCCGGACCGAGACCCTCACCTTTGAGGTCGTCGACTTCTCGGGATCATATCATGCCATCCTAGGTCGTCCCTGCTACGCCAAGTTCATGGCTGTCCCCAGCTACGTCTACCTGAAGCTCAAGATGCCGGGCCCCCATGGGGTTATCACAGTGCAGAGCAGCTTCCAGCATGCTTACACGTGTGATCTCGAGAACTGCAACCTCGCCGCGACCCAGATCTCCGAGGCCATACTCTCCAACCTCAAGTCAGCCGTGGTCGAGGAAGCACCGCCATCCAAGAAAGCTTCGACGTCGGCATCTTTTCAGTCGGCGCGGGACACCAAGTCGATCCGACTCGACCCCGAAGACTCCTCCAAGACGACGCAGATCGGGACTGCGCTCAGCGACAAATAGGAAAGCGCGCTCGTCAGCTTCCTTCAGGACAACCGGGACATCTTTGCTTGGACATCCTCCGACATGCCCGGGGTTCCAAGGGAGGCTGCCGAGCACTCTCTCAACGTTCGGCCGGACGCCAAGCCGGTCAAACAGCGCTTACACCGATTCGCTGAAGATAGACGTCAGGCCATAGGAGAAGAAATAGCCAAGCTCTTAGCAGCTGGTTTTATTAAAGAAGTGTATCATCCCGACTGGTTAGCGAACCCAGTTCTTGTTCGCAAAAAGAATGGAAAGTGGAGGATGTGTGTTGATTATACTAGCCTTAACAAGGCGTGTCCCAAAGATCCCTTCACTCTTCCTCGCATCGACCAAGTGGTTGATTCCACGGCCGGGTGCGAAATTCTATGCTTTCTCGATGCCTACTCGGGCTATCACCAGATCAAGATGAAGGAGGACGACGAGATCAAGACATCTTTCATCACTCCGTTCGGCGCTTTCTGCTACGTTTCCATGCCTTTCGGACTCAAGAATGCCGGCGCTACGTACCAACGGTGCATACAGCGCTGCCTTCAGTCCCAGATCGGCCGGAACGTGCAAGCCTATGTCGACGATGTGGTGATCAAGTCCCAAAAGAAAGAAGACCTCCTGAGTGACTTGGGAGAGACCTTCGCCAACCTTCGAAGATTCAGCATGAAGCTTAACCCCGAGAAGTGTGTTTTCGGGGTCCCTTCGGGCAAGCTACTCGGCTTCCTTGTTTCCGAGCGAGGGATCGAGGTCAACCCGGAGAAAATCGATGCCATCCTCAAGATGGCCCCACCAAAGAACCTCAAAGACGTCCAAAGGCTTACCGGGTGCATGGCAGCTCTCAGTCGATTTATCTCCCGACTCGGCGAGAGGGCCATGCCCCTATACAAACTCATGAAAAATCGGATACCTTCACCTGGACTCCCGAGGCCCAGGACGCCTTGGACGGCCTGAAGAAGTTCTTGGCTACCCCGCCGGTGCTGGCGTCTCCCATGCCCAATGAACCGCTGCTTCTTTACGTCGCAGCGACTACTCAGGTAGTCAGCACGGTCTTGGTCGTGGAACGTCCCGAGCCCGGTCATATTCAGAAGGTACAGCGCCCGGTTTACTTCATCAGTGAAGTACTCTCCGAGTCCAAGGCGCGGTACCCGCAGATCCAGAAGATAGCCTATGCGGTCTTCATAACATCACGGAAGCTCGTCCACTACTTCCAGGGCCACCCCATCACGGTGGTCAGCTCCTTCCCGATCTCCGACGTCATCAACAACCGCGACGCCACAGGTCGAATCGCAAAGTGGGCCATGGAGCTTATGGCGTTCAGCATCGTCTACGCTCCCCGCACGGCTATCAAGTCCCAGGCTCTCGCCGACTTCCTGGCCGAGTGGACAGAAATTCAGTCCCCGCCCTCTGTGGTCGACCTCGAGCACTGGGTACTCTACTTTGACGGTTCTCTGATGCTTCAGGGCGCGGGGGCTGGCGTTGTGCTCATCTCTCCTAAGGGTGAGCGCTTCAAGTACGTACTGCAGATCCACTTCCCGGCATCCAATAACGTCGCCGAGTATGAGGCTCTGCTCCACGGTCTTCGTCTTGCGGCTTCACTCGGAATTCGCCGCCTCCTCGCGCGCGGCGACTCGGAATTAGTAGTCCGGCAGGTCATGAAGGACTGGTCGTGCCGAGACCCTTCCATGGAAGCCTACTGCCAAGAAGTTCGCAAGCTTGAAGTCAAGTTTGATGGTCTGGAGATTTCCCATGTTCTGCGCCGAGACAACGAGGATGCCGACGCACTCGCCAAACTGGGATCCAGTCGGGACGTCGTCCCGACGGGAGTTTTCCTCCAGGAGTTGCATACTCCCTCCATCAAGGCGGAGAAAACACCCGAGACCGAAGAACAACAAGTCCCGGAGAATGACGCCACTCAGCGACCTCCTACGGAGGTCCTTGTGGTCACCCCCGACTGGACGACACCTTTTCTCGACTACATCTTGCGGGACACCCTCCCGCCGGATAAGACCGAGGCACGCCGCATCGCGCGACGCGCCAAGTCCTTCGTCATCATAGACGACGAGCTCTACAAGAAGAGCACCTCTGGGATCCTCCAACGGTGCATACCTGAGGACCAGGGAAAACAACTGCTACGTGACATCCACTCGGGAGTATGCGGACACCACGCGGCGCCCGCGTCCTTAGTCGGGAAGGCATTCCGACAGGGTTTCTACTGGCCGACTGCCGTGTCCGACGCGGAACACATCGTCCGCACTTGCGAAGGGTGCCAGTACTTCGCCCGGCAGACACACTTGCCGGCCCAGGCCCTCCAGACCATACCGCTCACCTGGCCCTTCGCCGTCTGGGGGCTGGATATGGTCGGCCCGTTCAAGAAAGCGCCCGGGGGCTACACGCACCTCTTCGTCGCAGTCGACAAGTTCACCAAGTGGATTGAAGCTAAGCCGGTCGCCACGATAACTGCTGAGAAGGCCGTCGAGTTCGTCCGGGACATCGTTTTCCGTTTCGGCGTGCCCAATAGCATCATCACCGACAACGGCACTCAGTTCACCGGTCGCGCGTTCCTCCAGTTCTGCGACGATTTCAACATCAGCCTCGATTTCGCCGCCGTGGCACACCCACGCGCCAACGGGCAAGTCGAGCGGTCCAACGGGCTAATACTTCAAGGCCTCAAGCCTCGAATTTTTCAGCGACTGAACAAATTCGCCGGCAAGTGGGCAGCCGAGCTACCATCTGTACTTTGGAGCCTCCGGACAACGCCAAACCGGTCCACCGGTTACACACCCTTCTTCATGGTCTTCGGTGCTGAGGCCGTCCTCCCGACTGACCTGGAGTACGGGTCCCCACGTGTCCGCACCTTCAACGATGCCGAGTCAGAAGAAGCTCGGCACGACGCCCTCGACCAGCTCGAAGAAAGCCCGCGAAGTCGCCCTCCTTCGGTCGGCTAAGTACCAGCAGGCCCTACGGCGCTACCACAGCCGGCACGTACGCGGTCGCTCCTTCAATGTCGGTGACCTGGTTCTACGACGAGTCCAATCGAACAAGGAGCAGCATAAGCTCTCGCCGCCATGGGAAGGCCCGTACATAATCGCTGAGGTGCTGCGCCCGGGGGCTTACCGACTGAGGGACAGCGACGGCAACGTCTTCACCAACGCGTGGAACATCGAACAGCTACGTCGCTTCTACGCTTAAAGCCTTTCTCTCAGTGTATCAGACATAATAATAGAGAGTTCGCCTTTGTTCAAAAGTATCACTCTACCCGACTGCCTCGCCGCGCCCGTTCGTGGCAGGCACTCGGCGGATTACCATCCCACCAACCCACCCCCACAACCCCCCCCACCCCCCCCAACCCCCCCCCCCACCCCCCAACCACCCCCCACCCAAACCCCCACCCCCCCACACCCCCCCCACCCCCCCAAAACAACCACCCCCCCCCACCACCAACCCCCCAAAACAACCCACCCCACCCCCACCCACCCAACACCCCAACAACCACAACCCCCCACCAAAAAACACCACCAACCCCCCCCCCAACAACAAACCAAAAACAAAAACACCACAAAAAAACCACACCCAAAACAAAAACCCCAACACAACCAACCCCCACCCCCAACAACCCCCCCACCCCCCCCCCCCCACCCCCCACCACCCCCAACACCCCCCCCCCACCCCCCCCCCCCCCCAACCCCCCCCCCCAAACCCAACCCCCCCCCCCCACCCCCCCCCCCCCCCCCCCCCCCACCCCCCCCCCACCCACCCACCCCCCCCCCACCACCCCCCCCCACACCCGCCCCGCGACGGCTCGTCGCCCAAGCTCCTCCGAGCGGGTTTTTTCCGCCGCCAGCTCCTCCTCGAGCTTCCGAGCCTGCTCCCTGGCGGCGTCCAGATCGCGGGCTCGGGCCGTCATCGCCTCGAGCTCCGACCTCAGCCGAGCGACCTCCTCTTCGGCTGCTGCAGATGACACCATGTCAGCACAACGACAAACAGACGAGCGAAAGGCACCAAGGTCACTCGCTCGACTTACCTTGGGACTTCGCCATTTCCTGCGAAAGGCCGGCCTTCAGGCCGGTGATCTCCACCCCGCGCTTGCGGGCCACGTCCTCCGCCGACTGCCGCTCTGCGGTGATCTTGTCCCATTCGGACTTCCGCAGATCCAGACGATCAAGAACCGGCAGTCGGTCTTGGAGAAAGGCGGTCTTCTCCTCCGACCGCCGATACAGCTTCTGCGCCAAACGAAAGGTCAGAACATGAAGTCACCCGGGAAGATCAATTAAACCCTCCACTTGGTCCCCAGGACCAAGCGGAGGCTCGGGGGCTACACCCTCTGGGTGCACTGTTCGTGCACCCCGAGTCCGACTGACAAAGGACAAAAGAGTACAACTATACCCTCCGCCCGACTATTCTAGTCAACCGCAGGCTCGGGGGCTACACCCTCTGGGTGCACTGTTCGTGCACCCCGAGTGAAGACTACAAGGGAAAAGCAAAGGACCCTCCGCCCGACTACCTCAGTCGGGCATAGGCCCGGGGGCTACTCCCCAAGGGATCTACTCAACGGGAGAACAAACTCACCTCCATCAGGGGCAGCAGCCTGCCGTTCAGAAGATTGGCGCCCTCCTTCGCCGCCTTCATCAGTGCAGGGAGGATCTCCCCGATCTCCTCAGCGGCGGCCGCCGCGTCCCGCCACTCCTTCTCCTCCTCGACGTCGTCAACCGTCGAAGCCGGATCCCCACCGTCCGCACCCCGGACTCGGAGCGGTCGGCGTACCAGCTCGGAGCATGGCTTGGGAGGCGGAGCCGCGCTGATTTCTTGCATCGGCGAGGGCGCGCGGGGACTCGGACTTTCAGCCGTCGCCGCATCCTTGCCCAGCGCCGCATCTTCACCGGCACCCGCGGGCGCCACCGGCGTCGAAGCTCCGGGCGAGGCCCTCCCTTGAGGAGCAACCGGCGCGGCTGGCTGCGCGCCGGGCCGCTCGGCGGAAGGCTGGGGAGCACCCGCGGGCGGAGGCGACTGCGGCCGGGGCAATGAGGAATCCGCCGCAGCCGGAGGCGAGGACGCCCGGGCATCCGAGATGGCAGGGCCTTCACCCTGGCTGGACCCTGTGGCGTCCGGGACCACCTTCGAGATGTCCCCCACCCTTCGCGTCCTGCGGAGGCCACACCGACCACGTCAGCGCATGAGGAAAGGCAAGAAACTGCAAAAGTGCTCGGCAAAAGGACTTACTTTGAAGACCGAGGGGCGACGAGGCGCTTCTTGGACCCCGTGACCCGCGGCCCGGCTGTAGCGGCAGTCGGGGTCGGCGCGGTTCCCGACCCGCCGGCGGCCCCGAAGGCAGCATCGGCGTCTCTCTTCTCCCCCCGACTGGGGGGAGCGTCATCACCAGCCGCCGCCGGACCGCCGCCGGCGGCAGAGACCCCTGGTCCCGGTGGCGCGGCACCAGCACCAGCCGGCGCCGCCGGGCTCGCGCCCCCGGCAAAGCGATCGACCGACCTTGTCGGCGCGACCCCTGCGGCGGGCGGAGCCGCCGGGCGGACGCGGGAGGCCGGGGCGCCCCGTCTAGCCGGAGCGGCGCCCCGCGCGGCGTCAGAGCCGCCTCGCGTCTTCGGACCGGTGCCCGCTGGCTTCCTCCTCGCCTTCACCCGGAAGGCGCTGCCATCATCTGACGACTCCTCCTCCTCGTCCTGGGCGGCCGTGCTCGGCGGAGGGGGCTTTACAATCGCCGGGCCCTTCCCCTTGGAGGGCCCGGTGCTCTTAGAAGACCCGGCCCCCGTCGAGGGGCCGGTACCAGAAGGGGGCGTCCCCGCCGGCGGGGCTCCGCCCGCCGGGACGTCTGCGTACCGTGGCTGGTTCCAGATCTCGTCCTCCGGGAGGGGAGCGCTGGAACAGAAGCCGAACAGATCCTGCAAAGAAATGAAGACAGTGCCCGAGTCAGGCTCGGCCAGCGGTTTAACCAAAAAGGCACGGCTTCGGATACTTACGTCGTTCGGCGCGTTCGCCCGGCAGAAAGGGGCCGGCCGGTCGGAGAAGTCCAGGCTCGCTCCCTGGGCCAGAAGCTTCTCCAGCCGGCTCTGCACTTCGCCCTCCGACAGCTCGTCGGCGGCCTCCCGAGTCGAGTCCTCCGGGCCGGTGTACTCATACATGGGGTGCGCCCGGAGCTTGGCCGGCTGCACCCGCCACCGGACGAAGGTCGCGACGACGACCGTCCCGGTGAGCCCTGCGTTCATCGCCTGGCTGAGCTTCCCCATCAGCACGGCGGCGCTGCCTTCCTCCCGCTCCGGAGGCAGGTCCGACCAGCTTGGCTTGACTACTGGCGCTTGGCCTGAGAAGGCCGGCAGCGCCGGGTCGGGGTTGGCGCAGTAGAACCATTGGGCGTGCCACCCCTTGAGGGACGTCGGCATCGGCGGAGCCGGGATAACCCTTCGCCGTGCCGGATCTCAGCTGGAACCCGGCGCCCCCGACTACGGCCGGGTGATCCCTGCTCGGCTGCGGCTTCACCATGAAAAGGTGCTTCCACAGCGCGAAGTGTGGACGAATGCCGAGGAAGCATTCGCAGAGCGTGATGAAGCTGGAGACGTGCAGAATGCTGTTGGGGTTGAGGTTGTGCAGCTCCAGCCCGTAGTAGTAGAGGAGCCCGCGCAGGAATGGGTGGACTGGCACCGAGAGCCCCCGCTCGAAGAACAGGCTGTGGACCACCAGCTCGCCGGTGTTTGGGGTAGGAATGTCCTCTCCCAGGGCGGCGCGCCACTCGACTAGTTCTTTGGGCGGCAGTACCCCCATCCGGACGAGGGTCTCCAGTCTCGCCTCCGTCGTCGTCGATTTCTGCCAGGAGGCCATCGGTTCGGCGGATGCTCCTTCTCCTTCTTCTCCGGACAGCAGCTTCCAGACCAGGGCGTCCTCCTCGGCTTCGTTAGGATCGGCTTCCCAGTCCGGGGCTTGCATCCGACGGAGCTGGGACGGGGATTAGGGTTTTGGAGCGCGCGGAGCGATTGGGGGCGAGGGGAAGACGAAGCGGCAAGTGCAGGGTGAGTGCGGAAGTGTTTGAGAGCGTGGGTCCCTCCCGCAGCCTCTGCCGAATATAAAGGGGAGCGACCGGGCGGTTCGGATTCCCCACGACCGCACGTTCCGGATTCACCGCGGCCACGTCCGCGCCGTTTCGGATTCCGCCGCGCGTTTCGGGCAGGCCACGTTGCGGGTATCCCGCACCCACGACTTGATGGCGCCACGATTCGTGCGGCTTAATAAAGGAGATCCGACGGTTAGCCCTCCAGGCTATTCAACCCATCGGAATGCGTCTCCGCTACATGGTGGCTAAAGCGTATTCTCCGAGAGTCACTAGCTGGCTGCCGGGTAGGACTCGGCGCCGGGCGCTTTGGCTACAGAGGGTATCAGAGGCTGGCCTCCAGCGAGGAACGCAGTCGGCTGATCACACCCGAGTGAGGGACAGAAATGGCGTGCCTTCCGAGGGCCTCGAGTCGGATGCTGAGCAACTCGGAGCTGCCGGATTCTTCACCCAGGCTCATCGGGCGCTCCGGCCTCGAAGCCTTGGTATCTGGGGTCCCCAGATTCAGTGGAATGACCCGGCATAAGACTTCGAAACTCAGGAACCTATGCGCCGTGACTGTTTTCTCTGGTTCGGACTTGGGAGTTTCAGAGGCATTCCTTCAGGGGACACAAGCCGGCCTTGACCTGCTCGGGAAGGCCGGGTGCTACTCGGGAACTCAGTCGGGATTGATGGCAAGCCCCACGCTGGGTTATCAGCCGGTCCCTGTCCCCAGGGATGGACCGGATGCCACCAGAGATTACCCGTTAATAGCTCACCTGCCTTTAACGTTCCTGCCTTACGGGTGAATGTTACTTGGCTTTAATTGTCTTTTCCACAGGAGTCCAGTCAGCCCTTCGCGGTCTCCCAGCAAGCCAAGGCCAGTCGGAAAACCTAATCGGGGAAGAGGCAGGTAGCGGCAAGACCACGAAGGACTCGGGGGCTACTGATGGTGATATGCCACCCGGGTATCACCAAGGAGGACGAATCCGGCCTCCCGGCCACGGGATGGGCCGGGCCGACTACTCGGAGTCCGACTACAACACGGGGGCACCTCACCGACGTGGAGTACAAGACAAGGACTAGTACCTGTCCGGCTTACCCGGAATCGGTTGTAACCAAATAGGAAACATATCTGTTAACCCGATCCGGACTCTGTAACCCTACCCCGGCCGGCTATATAAGGCTCGGTAGGGGACCTCCGATCGGCATCGCTTTACATCCAGCATCATCTCCACTGTTTCATAGCTCAGGCCCCTTCGAGATCGATTCTCTAGGGCCTGCGGCACTCGGGATACAGCAATACCAGCCACCAAACACAGGACGTAGGGTATTACCTCTCCGGGAGGGCCCGAACCTGTCTAAATCTTGTCTCCCGTGTGCAGCCATCCTGATTTGCTGTGCTCACGCCGCCCCATAATTAGTATTGCCGGAATAATACTCCGACAGTTAGTTTCTTAGGGATAAATTAAGGTTAGCTCTTAGGGTTATTAGTGTTTTTGAGAGGGTTAGCCCTCATCGAGACAACAAGATGATTTTACTGATTTTAGGCTTCTATTTTAATATGGACTTGCTTAGTGTTAATATGAATTTTTCCTTCTAATATGTATTGAAATTAATGGAATATGTGTTAGAGTATGTCATACTATAGCTTTTGTTGCTATTTTGATGCCCTTTTCAGTATATATTGATGATGAATTATATTATTGTGATAATATATTGATGATGAATTAAAAAATAAGTGTGGTCAAATTTAGACCGTATTGACTATGTTCTAGACACAACAGCACTGTAGAATTGAATTTATTAAGGTGTGAAATGAGGATGTGCTATAATGAAGATGATAAAAATATGTGAAATAACAGCGTTCTATAATTAAGTGATGGGCATATTTCCCATCATAAATATTCAAGTAAAGTTATCAAACTCCACTAAAAGATGCATGGGCAATGATACTCCATTTTCTTTACTCCTATAATCAAACCAGTCGGTGACGATGGTCTATTCATCTTAGGATCACACCAACAGTCTGATTTGCTACCAATGCTCGAGATTGAGGCAGGATTGCCCACCACCCGTTTAATTCTGTTTTGCCAAAAAAAACTGCTTTGACATGAAATTTGCGGATACTCTAAGCAACACCTTAATTCAATAAAGTAAACATGTAGCTTGACTCTTTATAATTCGTAAAATACACAAGGTCCTTGCTAGTCTAGTTTAATTTGCATCTTGCATTTGATGCTGTTCATCATGTGTGATTCCACATGCATCAAGTTTCCTCGTCTAATCTCCAACTCGGATGTCAAAGCAATCATCGTTCTTGCCTCGTAGTCTCAAGATCATGTCAATTAGAAACCAAGATAGAACAGTTGCTACTTGCCACCACATATCAGCAGTCACTTGCCAGACTAATTTGCAACAGAAGTATCATATAATAGAAGACTCAGGTCAGGGAGGGTGCTTTGCCTCCAGCTTCCTGACAATGGCGTTGGTCACAGCCCAATTGAACCCTCTGTACTGAAGCCACCTCACTATGCGTGCGCGGCGGTTCTCCAGGGGCAAGCTCTGCCCTCGCTGCCACTGTTTAGATGCTTGAGCAAAGAGATGATCCATTGAAGCTTCTGAGATCCCATGCATTGTCTGGTTTTCATGGCCGTGACCATCCTGGAACACTCTCCTTGTCGCCTGGTCCACTTCTGCCTCTGTCACCCCTTTCTGGCGAAGTGCCTATTTGAACACAGGCAGATAATGTTCTTTATTTGGATTAAATCTTTATTTGTGATATGATTGGTATGGAAAATACATGACTGTACCAATGTTGTAAATTTTTTGGAGAATTTTTCATGACGTGGTGCTACTTTGTGTATCAGCACCACAAGGTCGTAGCACTAGAAACTCCTCTCAGATACTTAATGCATGATTCATCTTAGTCACGGCATCCCATGAAATTAACCACAGAGCTGAGCTACACACAGACATATGCAATATAAATTTGCTTTCAGAAGGCTTTCACGAAGTTTATTTTCTTCCACTTCACTGAACTTTAGGCATGGAAAATGGGAAACTATGCTTACCATAGGATTCTATGAAGACAACTCAAGGGAGTGCACAATGCAGTAATTGCCAATTAACATATCAAGAAGAAATACTCCCAGCGAGCTTAAACACAGATGTTAACTCATAAAAAAAAAGGACGTCGGTAAATAATTCAGGGATGGCTGTCGAGTGTTTTGTTTGGAACAACAGAGAAGGGGAGAAAAGGAATAGAAAAAGGAACGGACCTGTTTTATACGCCTTGGACCCCAAGTTGATGATAGCCACCGCGATCGCGAAAAGGACTCCGCATAATCACCATCGTTCAATAGACCCCTTCAGGAAAAAAGAAGGAAAACAGGATGTTGTAACTAAGAAAAGCAGGGGTTGTGGACTGAACGACAAATATATATTAATGCCTTACTATAGAAGCTACAAGTGTTAGTTAAATCTAATAATGAATTTATACAAAATTTGAGGGATTCACCATCCAAAAGTAATTGGATCATGCAATACAGTTCCCGTTGTAGGACTTTCCATAGACAAGTTTTAACAGTGGATAATCACCACCATGGGTGAGCATCAAGAGTTCCATGGATCTGCAGTTATACACTAGTCGATTCAACTAGGACGATGATCCAGTGTACTAATAATATCCATTCACAATTTAGTATCTGCATATTCTACAGGAAAACGGTCTTACCTTGACTGGAAATCAGCCATCACAGAATCGACTGTATCAACAGGATAGTTCTTACCAAGTAATTTCTTCCTAAGCTCAGAAACTGTGAATGATCTGCTCAAGATAAACAAGAAGGCATATTTCAGTGTTCAATTTCAACAATGTACACAATACAAGTGAATTTCAGTGATCGATAGCAAATAAACTTCTTTTAGACTATGTATGAAACTTAAAATAAGGCAAACCATATATAATAAATTAGCAAATTGGACAGATAAAGTAATAAGTAGGCGATTGGCATATGATTGATATGTTATGTTACTTCGGCTTTGTGACCATCACACGTAAAACATGCTTGCTCAGCATTAAGTTTACATTTTTCCACAGAAAATCATACCAATTTGTTTCCTACAATTAATTCATGTAAGTTCCTAACTATCTCAGTTAGTAAGATTCACAAGTAAGCAAGATTTTCACAATGTTCACAATGAGACCTACAGCATCAAGTTCATGTGCATACATCTCCTACAGAAGACTTACAAGCTAAAAGGTCAATACCACGGACAGAAAATGCGCAACAACATTAAGAGCAACACATTGCTTCTAAGCAGCATTTCAGTGAGATCCCCCCAATACTGCTACTAGGTAGATATTCAGTAGAACATCGTCTATCAGTATCAGTTCTGACCTGACAGCAAGCGACTCGATCGCGCTCTTCTTCACATCTTGCACTACGCATTCGCTGATTCCACACACCACGCCATCACTTTCCTCCTCTTCCAAGGAAATCTGCATAAACTCATCGGAGAAGCTCTTCTCCATGGGCTCCAGGGCCCTGCTATCCTTGCGGCGATTCCCCTCATCGTAGGAACCTTGTCGGCAGCTCACGAGCCTCCGGCGTGGAGGCGCGTGCCGGAGACGACCCGTCCCGTTTGACCTGGGAACACCATTCGAGGGTGATGTGAGTTTGGGCGCTGAGAAATCGAAAGGGGGTTACAGGGCGAGAGGTTACCGGCAGGAGTAGAGGGTGGAGGCACGGGAGCGCAGGCACAGCTCCAGCTCCGGCCGGAGATGGAGGAGGCGGCGGCTGGCGGCCAGCGCCATCATCCTTCGCCGGCTGGTGTCTGATGCAGCCGCGCTGTGTGAGCGACAGTTCACCAGGGGTCGTTCTCATTCGGACATTTTTGCTTGGCCGCATCTCCTTCCTTTAGGCTGGGAAACTGAACTTGTAAAGAGTTTCTCGGGGGCATAGTCTTTTGTGCCATAAATATGATCTTTTCTATTTCAAATGAGATATAGGATTACTTGCGTTTCAGTTATAACTTATCTTTCGTGTTCAGGTGGAACTGTGGAAGCAACTTGTACAGATAGTGTTAAAAACCTATGGAAAATTCGCGAGATCATTGGATTAAGTCTTATGGAGTTCTACGAACTTATGAAAAATCGAGAAATAAACTGATAACATGGACACCAGATGTATCTTTCAAATTCAACCTACAACTTAAGAAGAATATACATTCAAATGTGGATAACTCTAATTTTGTGAAATATTAGACGCATCTTGTGTCAATGTCAATGTTTTTAATTTTTTTTAGAAAATTTCTTTACTGTTTAAACCTTCAGCTCGCACCTTAAGGATTCCACCAATGCAAGCTATTATCATCTTAAATGTAAAGTTGTCTATTTATTTATAGGCAATTGAAGAGTTTTTAAGCATAAGTTATATTTTGATACATTAATCATTATTCAATCGAGACAATTAAAAAGTAATCTTCATATGTAGAATTCAATGGTCACAAAAATATTCACTTCCTTGTAAGAGATCATACAATCAGCAAAAAAGTTATTTGGTTAAGGAATTGCTTAATTTGTTACTTTCATTGGATCTAATAAGATTACTTAGCCTTTTTTTTATTTAGCTATTTTTATCCCTGAATGGTCTTAATTACTTAAATATATAAAGGGGATAGTTAGATACTTTCTCTATCATAAAACTGTTAAAAGTACTGATTAAGAATAGGAGATTTTACCCCTCATGTTTAGCTCAAGACTAGCAAACCATATTATGAAATTACCACAAATGATATGAAAATTCGCCTAGCTGCAATTAGCTTCTATTCACAAAAAAAAAGTGTTAATCCAACCGCGCGCTCTCCCTCGTATCCATAAGAAAACCCACGAGTGCCTTTTGCTCTCTAAAAGAAACCAGAAAAGCACCGAAAGGCGAATCTGTGCGCGTCCAGCGTAAGCATCACGCGAGTCGTGGGCGCCCGCCGATCCCCGATCGGACGGCCCACATCCGGCCCACGCCCTATAAATTCCTCCCCCAGCTCCCCCACCCAAATCCTCCGACTCCTCGCTTCCTCTTGTTTTCGTGGCCGAACCGACGTCGCCGCAAAGCTCGGCGGCCGCCGCCGCAGCAGCACCCACCCCCGTCGCCGCACCCACGAGCCCGCCGATCTGTACGTGCGCTGGTCCCCGAATCCCCTCTCCCCTCTCGATTCGATCGGTTTCCCCTCTTTTTAGGGTCTGATCTGTGGCGGATTTTTGGGGGGCTAGGGTTTGATCCATGGCGTCCAAGAGGATCCTCAAGGAGCTGAAGGACCTGCAGAAGGACCCTCCCACCTCATGCAGCGCAGGTGATTTCATCTCTACCGCGGTGGATTCCATCTAGATCTTGCCGAATTATGTCACGATGGACGCGTTGTTTGTGTGGCTTGGTTGTTTACTCACGTCTTAGTCGTGCGTGTTCGACTGTTAGTTACTTAGCTGTGGTTGTACAAGTTGTAGGTGCCATGTATTGGTTGGTGGATTGGTTGATTGGTAGAGACTAGATAATACTCGTGAATTATTCATAGCCTATGATGAGTGATGATGCGTGTGTTTTCTGTGGGGATGATCCGAAAGTAAGTGCGTGTTATCAGCACCTTTCTTGTTTTGGATGGAAGATGTCAAATCTGTTTACAGTTTACACTGAAAAGCCCTTAGGTTAATGCCACACAAGAATGTCTTATGTACTTGCTAATCACACCATATGCTCTCCGACTATTCCTGAAACAAACCATTAAGTTTGAAATTGCCATCGACACCTTTTTTGTCTAGTCTGCCAGCGCATATTGCAAGAAATAGAGTTGCTCAAGCAACCTTAGCATTCCTTGTAGCATTATTCATCTTGTGTAAACCTGATGTTTTGTGTTCTGTGTTAGATATCTGACCCCTGCAGATGTCTTTGGTGTTTTGATATTCTCTGTATATGTATTTCATTATCAGTTCCATCAATTGATCAGAAGTTATCTTTCATTTGTTCTTATCATATTATTTTACATGGCATTGGTATGTTTGACTGATTGTATATTTTGATTTGCATTGGATAAAAGATCTCGAGCTTCGAATTGTTCAAACCATTCCACCGGATGAGCTTAGGACAAACAGCATTGCATGTGTTTAATCCTAAACTAATTCCCGTCTTGTGTGTTTGCAGAATTGAGCTATGACTTGTTTCTGCCCATCCCTTGTTGTCTTGTTGCAATTTTGTTTGTCTGACTGTTATATGATTCTGTATTACTCTCTGTATGTTGTCAGGTCCTGTGGGTGAGGACATGTTCCATTGGCAAGCTACTATCATGGGACCCTCGGAAAGCCCGTTTACTGGTGGATTATTTTTGGTAAACATTCATTTCCCACCAGATTATCCTTTCAAGCCACCGAAGGTAATTTCTTTGCATAATTTTTTTATAACTAGAGCTTACTTTACATTTCCCACCAGTTACACAAATGCTTGGGGGTCCCCAAGGGCATTTCATTTGCTGCGAGTTCTCTCATTTATTGGATTCTATTCAGATTATGAAATTATTTTCAGGTCTCTTTCCGCACCAAGGTTTTCCACCCGAACATCAACAGCAATGGCAGCATTTGCCTTGACATTCTCAAGGAACAGTGGAGCCCTGCTCTGACCATATCGAAGGTAACTACTGGCATTCCCTGCTTGGTTGAAGTTTAACATTTTCATCTCTGTTATTGTCTCAGATATTGGGGTGGGGTTCCTTGAGCAGTTCATCCTCGATCCATCATGTGTTCTGACTTCTCCCGCCAACCTGTTTTAACAGGTTCTCCTGTCGATCTGTTCGCTGCTCACGGACCCGAACCCCGATGACCCACTGGTGCCAGAAATTGCTCACATGTACAAGACTGATAGGGCCAAATACGAGTCCACTGCGCGCTCCTGGACGCAGAAGTATGCGATGGGCTAGAGCCTAGATGGCCAACTGGTGACCATGCGCCAAACCCAAAATGTTATCACCTAAATAACCAGCCAAGTCTCCCCCTGCAACGAAGTGAATGGACTTTTGAGGGCCATTGTGCCCTGTTGAACTCGTATGAATGTACCTTTGTGAAGTCCGTTGAGTCTGGTAGTCTGTTCTACCTGACGATTAGTTATCGTATTAAGTTGCTTCCTGAGTCGTATGTATGGCATGTGCCCTCCATTTGCTGTGCCTTGATTGTGAGTTTGATCACTGGAAAAATAGCAGTTCCGAATAGGACGGCTTGATCGAAGTAGCCTTGCTTGCAAGGCATCTCCACCAAACTGAAGGACGGATTCAAATTATACTGTAGCGCTAATACAGCGACTGCCCTTGTCTCTAGTTCCCAGTTTTTCTCGAAACAGGTTGCCAAGGGTGAGGCAGAGATTGGAGTCTACTCTATTCTGCATCAAATTGGAGTTAATGACCAGATTGAAGTTATTTTTACGTTTCAATTATGTCCCTTAGCCACACACGCCAAGCAAGGCACAAGGCATCGCCTCCGAAGTCTCCCTGGTTGTTGCACCCGTCAGCCGCTGATCGAGCTCTGACATCATCGCACCCAGTTCTGCCGTCGCCACCAAACCGTTCTGGATTTTAGATCTCGAAGTTTGCATTATAACCGAACACAAGAAAACAACAGTGTTCCTTAATCACTATGCCCATGTCCATCCATTTGTAATTCTTTTTTATTCCAAAAACCTTTCATCGTTGTGCTTATATCCCAGCCACTCTAGTCCCCACCTAGGAAGATAATTGATGAATATGCCGAACAGACGCTGTAAAAAACAATATTATCTCAGCTCCAAAATGACTTGTATAAGAATAATTCGTACTGTACCAATAGACAACAACAAAGTTACACATGAAAACTTCGGTCAACGAAAAGGATCGTTCCTTACTTTGTACATTTCCGTTCGACATAGTATAACAACAATGATCTATTATTTACTTACAAATATCCATTTGTACACAAAATATGTGTTTCACATCTATTATATATACCGGTGAATGGATGCTGTATTCTGTGTACCATATCTTGGATCTGAAGCATAGCCATCAACAACCCTATGTTTATTCTCCTTGCTCACGGATCATAGCTGTAGTTATGAGGTTCTATACCCATGAGTTCACTAGAGATGGAACATTGCGGCGTATCTTCTGGCGGAACTGCTTCTTGTTCATGCACCATGCCTCAGTGAAAGTGCTCACCTGAAATTAGGGCAGTCATTAATGCAACTAAAACAGCGACAAATTGATCATAAGAAGCAACGCTGTCCTTACATTGCCGATCATCTTTGCACCAAACCAGGCGGAGTCGGCGCCAAATGGAGGAGGAAGAACTCTAATTCCTTCTGAAATGTATGCAGGAAGAAGTTTGTGGAGCTCCTTCTCCAGCCTCTCTGTCGCATAACAAAAAGGTATGTGTCATGATGACGCCAACCATAGGCATAATCCAGAATAGCATTATCCATCATTGTTCTAGCTTTACTGCGATATCTATTAGTATCCAATCAGCAGTTTAGCATTAAAATGCATAAGGCAGGCATACCTGGCAAACCAGGTAAGCACGATGATCCTCCTGCTAAAATGACCGTCTTGAACCAGCTGTGATCACCGGGTACCTCAGAATCGTAACAGTGATGCATACATAGCGATACTGCTTTATGCAAGCCCATAGCACGACTGGAAGTTCAACATTGAACAACATAAGTGAACCATATTAAAGGCACAAACCAGGCTATGTCGCAGAGAAGATAACATACATTCCTCCGATCTGGGGCTGGAAAAGGATTTCTGCCATCTTGAATCTTTCTTCCGATAGAGTGAACCACCCTTCACCATCCACCTCGCAGGAAGCTCGTGTGTCTTTACATAGTTCAGCTTCATAATCAGCCGCTACGTAACAAATTTTCTTTACATACGAAAGAGAAGAGAGAGGTATAGCCACGTGTCAGGTCATCTCCATTTGTGTGATCATAATTAAATAGGTAGCCCCAAATAATGTCTCCAAGCACAAGTAGTTGGTGAGTCGGTCAAACTAATAGATTTCATGCATAATTAGTTGGTCTATTCCCCCAAACTAATAGGTACCAAGCACACTTAGGTGAGATTTATGAGAAGAATGCCAGGTACACCAAATAACATTAGCTCTCGGGGTAATAAACAAAACTTTACCTCCTTGATGGACCGAACAGTGTACAGTGACTCAAAAGGTATATTTCTTCGCTGCATTAGCTCCTTCAGAAATCCAGTAAGTTTGAGGGCACCTTGTCCAACAGTTTCAATACCTATCTCATGCATCACCCTACCTTGAAAGACTGTTGCAAGCAAAATACATAAGAAAGAATGAAAGATAACACCAAATATTTAACAGCATGGTGGTACCAAAAGATCTAGCATGTGTTCTAAACATTTAGGACAAAGCCCGACCATGAAAAGTTATATCAGTTAACACATAATCTTAGTCTCCCATCGTCTCACCCTATGTCTTCCTCTGTGATGTGCATTCCTACAAACCCATGTATTTCTGGTAACGACACCTTTATGAATAGCTTTAACCAAGCAGGTTACTTCTATTAAACTTATATACAATGTAATTAAAAAAAATGCTTCCTTTGTACATTGTGGAAACTCTCCTCTATTTGTACTTTATACTAACGCCAAACATTAAATATCAAATATGCAGCCTTCGTTCTACATTGCCATGTGCGGTTCTGTAGTTGTGAAATATAATTTGCATCTTCCCACCAAAATATAGAAGAATCTAAATTAATTTCTGAAGACAATTTGAAATATGTCAGTAAGGGCCTGTTAGGTTCATTGCTAAGCTACAACTAAGCTTAGGCAAAGTTAGGCTTGCCACAATTGTAGCAAATTTTGGCAAGAAATTGGGTCGCCGGGAATCTTTCTATGTTTACCAGTCTTAAGAGAAAATACATCAGATGCTGAGGAAAACAATATGTATGATAGATTGCGTTGAACCTTGGAACACAACTAATGAACTAAACACATTGTAAATACTTACTGGGGACAACAGATGTGGCATTGAATCCAATGTTGATAACAATACCAGAGGTCCGTTTAGCAGCATACAAAGCTAGAAGTGCCTGGAAAAGCAAATGCCAACAAGCTCACAAAGTATTTCCTTAGAGAGAGCTAAAACTCAATAAATCATACATGTTATGAAAGTAAATGAAAACGTGGCTTACTTCTACGACTAAATTAGAGCTCTGTTTAAATTTGATGCCAAAATACTGTTCAGCAGTTCCGGCTTGAACCACAACTTATGATTCTGATGCAATATAATTATGTGAACCTTCTAATTTTCTGAATGCTAAATCCGAAGGACAATATTGTTTCAATCACTCCCAACAAAATTTATTAAAGGACAGTGGTACAGAAGCAGATAGTGAACTACAAAGGATATCTAGAGGTGATAAATATAAGAATTTAGTTGAACAGAATCACCAAAGGGAACATAAGACTGCATACTTGATCAACAGCACAAACAGCAGGAACATTCATATCAAACAAAACCGAGTACAACGTCTCCTTGTATTGCTTTCTTGAGGCCCTAGCAGACTCAGTATCTGTGACAAATTGAATTAGAAACATACAGTCAGCCAAAGAAGTTGGAAATAGTTTATCAACCATAGTAGCACCACATAGAAATAGTGATGAAGGTATTTAATGTGGATAAAATAGAGAAACATAAAGTAGAAAGTGGTATCACCTAAAAATACTAACCATCAGAGTTGGAGAGGGGAAGGACAACAATAATTGGTCGAGTGGAAGGCTTTACTTGCATCCTGTAAAAAGTCAAGAGTAACAAGAATAAATATATTTTGTGACGAGAATTCAAAACTAAACATGATATTAGATGACTAATTGAAAAAATGGAACAGACTTATAGCTCATGACTACAGGCTAAATCAGCAGCCCAGAGATGACACTTAAGTACGATTTCTAAATTTCCATTGGAAACTTCTTGTGTGACTAGAATAGATTTCAAGAATTGAATATCGGTCCAGAGTGGGTCAGTACTTTAAGTTGAACACATTACCATATATCCTAATACAGTAAAGGATCTTGGAGACTATAGAGCATCACCTTATGGTGTTATTAAATAAAATATATATAGTATGCAAATGCTGTGGCATATTTATCTTTTGATTTTCTCTTCAAATGCAATGTTAAGCATGATGCTTAAAATTAATTCAAAATATTATGAACACGGCAATACATGGTTACTCAGCATAACCTGTCACAGAATTTTGGGGAGTTATCTCCCAACATGAGCTAAAGCAGATTTGAAATACATGGCACAACAGCAAGTGTGCAAGCAGCATAACTGAGCACATGCATTTCGAATACTGAGTTATGCATGCTGATTGCTCATGTTCAAGCAAGAGATGGTGTAACCACTCTGATAGTACGCAGTCTAGTCAGCCAAAGTTCTCATAATGCAAACAGATTAGTGTTTCAAGTGAATGCACCCAATGCCAACTCAGATCATCAATAAAATCCCCTTCAAGAATAAGATCATCTCTGGACAAATTTTCTGTATGCATGTCTTTTGTTGTGCAAAACAGCTAAAGCTGAACATATTAATTGATACTACAAAAATGAACATCCTATTGTAGAAGTTAAAATATTTTAAGAACCTGTTATAGATTGTAGAGAAGAAGTGACGAAGCCTTGCATACATAGGGGACTCAATGTTACCAAATTCCTGCATGATGATCCCAACAGAAATAGCAGATAAATGATATCCCTTTATCACTTCAATTAGCCTTTTATCTTGAAATTCTTAAATCAACATTGAGCATGATATCTCCCAGAAAAAAGGATGGTCATGATGAATCGATGATGTACATAGGCTTGACGAATTTCATTGATAACCACTTACCAAAAACGTTGCACAACGCCCAGAAGGGGCAGCATACTTGCTCCAGCCATACTTGCAATAGCCCGATCCACCTTTAATTTAACAAAACAAACAACAGGCAATGCACCATTTTAAACGAGACCATAAAGTCAAAACAACTAGGATAAATGAGCCCTTTGATATTTTTTGACTGTCATGTCGCTCAGTTTTGTTGGCGGGTGGTAGAGCTAGCCTTTAACTTGTTACCTCCTCGCTCTGTTGCTAATATGATGGGGAATTGGTACTGTAATATTGATGATAATATCAGAGATCGAGTTTTCATTGGTGTCTTTGCTCTATGTTCAGCTATTTGGTTTTGTCGTAATGATGTAATTTTTGATCAAAAGTTCTTTTACCATCCAAATCAGGTGGTGTTTATATACGTACATCTTCTGCGTTCATGGATTCCATTGCAGCAGGAGGATCAACGACCATCTTTAGAGACTGGAAGCAACCTGTTGAGACAGGTGGTGCTTCACTTATTCTCGTCTAGTGCTTAGCGGCTGTTGCCCAGAATTAGTGCTGTTAGCACTCCATAGGACACCTTATTTAGTTCTACCATGTGCTATCTTGAGAGATTTGTCGTATGGTTCATTGTGTTTTCTTGTGACTGACTGTGTATGTGTCTGGTGACTATGTTCGTTGGCTGTGTGCATCTTGATATGCAGAGGCCAGAAGTAATATAATTTTTTCTTTGTCAAAAAAAAATGAGCCCGTTTCCCCTTTAAAGAATGCCCGTTACGTAGCACAAGCAAAGAACCAGCTCGATCAGCCTACCATGACAATCGAATGCAGATATATAATCATTGTCTAGGTACTGAAGATCAGAGATGCCCCAATAGTATAATTTGTTGGTTGTAGAAGCCCCTGACGAAGTAATCAATGCACCTACGATCCCGTTCAACTGTTCCCCTTGATCACGCAATCGCTGGCTATCTAGAACAAGCACAAATTGTACAGTATGCATGCCAGGGCGAAGCTAGCTCTTACCATCGACTATGATAGAGCCTGGAACCAGCGCTCGCTGTCCGTATATATGCTTGAAGGAGAGCTGTGGCGGGATGCGGTCTGTGCAATAGTACGCGCTGCATACGTACGGCAATGTTAGGTAAGCGAAACAAACACACAAAACGCAAGGCTCCAGGTGAGGAGAACTGGTGGGACAGGAGGAATGGACCTGGGGGGCGAGGCGGGGCCGGCGGCGAGGTGGGTCTCGGCGAAGACGACGAGGTCCCAGGGCTCGGGGCCGAGGCTGAGGAAGAAGGCCCAGAGGCCGTTGTCGGAGGCGAGGAGGCGCCAGGCGCGGCACACGGCGCCGGAGCGCGCGACGTCGGCGGGGCCCAGCAGGCGCAGGATCTGGGCGAGCACGTCGATCGGGACGGCGTCGAGCGAGCCAAGCGAAGCGTAGCACTCCGCCGGGGCGCGGCGCCGCGGGGAGGAGGAGCCCCCCGCCGACGCCGACGGGACAGGCGGCGCCGCGCGGGAGAGCACGGAGCCCCACACCCTGCGGAGCAGCATCGCCATGGCTCACACGTCGGTCGGACAGGCCTGCACAGGCGCGTGGCCGTGGGCGCTACATAAGAGAGACAACGCGACAGGCGCAGCAGGTTGGGATCGACGAAGCCGAAGCCAAAAGTTTTTGAGCGATTTTGGGGGGCAGAAGCCGGAGACCGGGTCGGGATGAAGGGGTTGGTTTGTCGTGTGACTGTGAGTGGGCCGCGCGGTTCCACACGTGCCCGCGCTCGCGTTGTCAGTGATCTGTGTCGAAGGCAATCAGATTTTCCTCTAGTCAAGTGTGTATGCAGTTACACAGAATTGGTATCGACAATTCGGTCCTTGTGGACATATTTCCGTGTCTTGGTCTTGATTCAAAAAGGTAAGACAAAGAAAAGTTGTCCATCTGGATTACTGACTGCAAACAACTCGAGAACAATCTAACCACTTGAATTCTGCATCTCACTCAATTTCCTGCATCTCCAGTTTTATATATTACTTCCCATTCAATTTCTACTTCTACTAATCTTTTTCTGCTTCTAGATCACCATTTTGGAACACATTGTCTTCCTTTCACTCAAAATCCAGTTGCAAAAAGCTCTATTTATAGTTCTTCTCCTTACTATAGTTCCCACATCTGCACATTACAAACTCAGCACATCTGCATATGCACGCACTTCATCCCAAAAACAAAGCCAAACAACACGGCCATATAAAACGCGCCGTTACTGTAGCGGGCTGATGAGTACAGCAACCACCAACTACCACCACCACCACCACCACCACCACCACCGGAGCAGGTCCCGATCGGTGATCAGTGATGAGCTACAGGCAGGCAGGCCACCGAATCGGCGGCGCGCATCAGCAGATGACGCACGAGTTGGGGTCCTCCTCGGCGCTGTGGACGATGTAGGGCGGGTGCGGCGGCGGGTACCAGTGCGGGTACCAGTACTTAATCGCGCCTTTCGTGTCACCGTCTTTATTGTCCCCGCCGCCGCCAGGCTTCTTGTCGTCTTTCTTCTCCTCCTTGGCCGGTCCGACGAAGTCGATATGCGCCGCGGGCCAGAGCTTGCGCAGCTTGTACACGATGTCAACGGGGTCGACAACGCCGATGACCGTCATCTTCTGCGCCTTCATGTCCACGGAGATCTGGTCGATACCTGAGGTTGCGTTGCAGTGAGTTGTTGTCGTCAGAAACGAATTCAGGTACTGATGACTTGTATGTTACGGTGAAAATACTAGGCAATAATCACTTTAGAAGTTAAAACACATCATTAAACGGTGATCAAACAAAAGTTTTCTCCAATTCAGTAGTGCAGTTACTCAGTGACCATGGCCATCAAAGCATAAAGCAGTGCTTTTCTGGTCATTCCCTCCATGACATAGGAAGCAGAACATGAACACAAGACAGAACGGAAGGGGAACAGAAGAAGTACCATGGAGAGTGGAGACTGTCTTGAGCGCCTTCTGCTTCTGCCTGTCGTCGTGCAGGTCCAGCTTCAGCACAACCTTCTGCCGCCGTCAGAAACCAAAACCAGATAAACAGATAAGCAACCGATCGAGCAATCAAGAGCTGCAAAACCAGAAAAAGAAATCCCAATTCGATCGACTGTAATCACCTTCATGGTGGCACTCAAGCTCAAGCCAATCGGGATTGATCCTTCGTGTGCGTTTTGCTGTGGCCGAGACGGCGGATACAGGGCCAGCAGCAGGACAAAACGGATGGGTGGAATGGAGTGACGTGTGCTGTGTCTCGGCGATGAAATCTATGCGCACCGAACAAAGCCGTAGTATTGGGGGCTGCATTGGGACGGGACCGGCACGCGATTTATATAGAAATGGCCAGGGGCCGTGACACGCGCGAGGCCGGTGCGCACGTCAGCCCCGCCCGACGACTCGGTGGCACTCCACTCCCACTGCGACTGACATGTCGAGAGGCCAACGGAAGGCGGAGTGGTAGCGTCGGGGGCAAGGAAGCTCGAAATCGGATCGCATTGGATCGAGCCGAAATCGCGTGACGCGCAACGAAAACGGCACATATAGCCGCAAGGTGATTACGCAATCAGGGATATGTTTGAGATTTTCTTCGTTTGGCTCGATCCGTCACTTTCTTGCGGCGCTGCTGCTTCGAGACTCTACGTGAACTCGTCCGCGGGTGGGCGTGGTTGGGTGGGTGCCCACGTGGCGAGGATTGGGGAAGTTTTTTTTGAAAATAATATTTTTTTTCAGAAATTATAAAAATACTATCAAACTTCAAAATTTTGCAAAATAATCTCAATCATCACTTGGTATGACGATTAGATCCAATTGTCATCTGATGTGGCTATTACGACGAATATCGTCACGCGGACTGACGATTCATTATGTAATCATCAATTACAGTGGCAATTAGTCGAAATCGCCATCTCTGATGGCGATAATGGGTGGTAGCACATAGCCTTTTAGCTGCAATCGTCATACCATGTGGCGCTATCGCCACATAGCAGACCATTGGGCTAGGTTAGCGGAACGCAGGGTGGCAATTACTGCCAATGGCTAACCCACATGGCGATTGGTAGTTATCGTCATTCCGTGTGGCGATAAGGGCTAATCGCTATACCAGGTGGCGACTGAGGTTATTTTTGTAAAATTTTAAAGTCTAATAATATTTTTTGTAATTTCTAAGTAAAAAAGTATTATTTCAAAAGAAAACTCAGGGTTGGGGAGGGGGAGACGTGTGCGTGTGTGAACGGCAGGGAGTGAGGTCACCGCGTCAACCCGCTCGATGGGGCCAGTGGCGGCGAGGACCAGCCGAGTCGTCGGTCGCGTCCCTGGCTGGCCAGCTAGCCAGCATGTTGACTGACTTGGGTGCCTGCCGATCTGGCATCGGAGTTCCAGTGCTGTCGCTGGTGTTGCTAACGATGGAAGTGATCGATCCCGGATCCGGCCTATTCATCATTGTCAAACTACAGTCAGTACGGTGACCATAAATGGTTAGTCAAGCACTCCAGCCGCCAACCTTGGCCAGAAATTTAGAGGGGAAGGCGCATGACTACTATCGCTGTTCAATTAATGCTACATCGTGGGATTTTTTTGTTTCTTTCCTTGGAAATGCTACGGTCGGTAGTTTACTAGTGGTCTACTAGACTGTTGTTATTTACACACTCCAGTAATTAACTCGGGCGACAGTATCACGGAAAATGGAGCAGGAAATCACGTCTAGACAGATTAAAATAAAATTTAAGACGTAAATGTAAATACGATGAATTGTATCCATGTGAATATTTTGTCATGTAGTGCTTATATTTTCAAACATGTTTTCCTGGCATGTAGCAGATTTTGTTGTTTTGCTTTGCTTCACTTAGTGCTAATATGGCATCCACGTGTAACGGAATAAAGCTTGGTTCTTGGTGAAGCAGGTACTTATGATTTTTTTTCCCATATATGCTATATGCAACATATAAAACTTTTATATTGTTTTGTTCCACTTGTATTACCACTAATATCGTGTAACGCTAGTATGACACCCACGTGTAAGATAAGTGAAGTGAAGTTTTATGTCATAGTTATACTTTTTTAGAGTCCATGGGACGTATTTTACCATGTTTTTAGTACTTATATTATGGTTTTTATAAATGACACATACGCGTAGAGCACAAGCTAAAGGGAAATTTGTTATTTATTACTCATATCATGGTTTCTGGATGGAACCGATACGCACAGTATGACATATGTAAAACTTTATTTTATTGCATAAAACTATAACTCATGACATAATGTTGCAAGAAACCGATATGTACAGTATTGCCTGTGACACTAGCGTGCGTCCGAACGGCCTCCTATTTTATGACGTCTGACCTTCCTCGGGCCACTGTCTTGGAAATTTCGCGACAGAAGAAAAATAGTTGAAAAGCTCGCAAACCTTTGTTGCCTTTCGAAAAAGGCGTATCCAGGTATCCATTTCTGATGACAACCTCTGATCGCGACGCGGGCAACGTGCACGGGAAAAGATATACCAAGTGCGTGCATTTGTAATCAGTGTCACCACCGGAAAAAATAATATCACCGCGTGGAGTTCAGAGAACAATCGGTTCGTGCTCGTCGCAGCACCTTGCAAAGCAAGGATCGCCGTAGAAAAGGCAGCTATGCGAGAAGCCTATGACGCACGCATTCCTGCTCTTGCGCCCAATCCGTTGGGCACGCACTGCACCAACCCGGTCTTCAACTTTCAGGTCCCCGGCGTTCTTCTTCTTCCGTTGAGAAATGGAGATGGGGTTGTAGAACAATCAACCCAGAATCACTGGTCTACTTGTCCTTCGAGAAAATAGACCATTTGTATACTGTTCATGGAAAAAAAAAGTCAGCTGCATTACGTTTGCAATGTGGAAAAAAAAAGATCCGCTACATTACGTTTGCAATGACAGTTGAGTGTTTAATTAGATAATACTCCTCACAGAAAAAGGTAATGCTACTCTTTCAAAACACACGGCATGCTTTGAGTGGAAAAAGGGGTTAAGGTGGGTACGTATGAAATAGATCTATTCATAGCCACCCTGTCCCAGACTGTTAAGATGAATCGAACTATATTCCTTGCAAAAGCAAATCCCCGCTAGGAACAAAAGCTGTCTGTTACTACTGAAAACCACCTGCAATTAGAGTAGAGATAGAATAAGACATGCAGTTAAGAATGTATTAGTCTTGTGTTGAGACTTATAAACTAATTATCAAGCGGGTTTTTTTATAACTAAGTCGGTGTGAGTGCAACTACATGACGATGAAGACGAGATCACCAAACACCAGTGTGGCTACATATATGTTCACTTGTTGCCTCCTCCAACCGATTGACTTGAAGAACAATCACACTTGATTGACGGTACTAAGAGGTGTCTAATTAGGCTTTTTAGCAGCTTTTGTAAACGGTAGCTATGAGCTTTACAGTGCAAATTCAGCTGTTTAGAAAAGCTGCCTTCTGTCAGCTTTTTGCAATGTGCTGATGTTTCTGTGCTTATTTTCTAAAATATTGTAGATGATTTGGATCAACCAAAAATCATATGTTCACTTTCCCAGGGCCACAATAATTTTTCTATATAGTTAGTCAACAGCAGCTTTATCAATAATCACAACCCAACCAAACATACACTGATTAAGTGCGTGCATACGTAATAAGCCATCGCCAGAAAAAGAAAAGTCGCCGCGTGGAGTTCAGAAACGATCTATTCGTGCTCGATGCAACAAATGCCTTGCGAACCAAGGATCGCGTGCAGTCAAAAGGCTGGCTACGACGAGCGAGCCTATGGCGCATGCACTCTTGCTCTTGCGCCCAATCCATCGTGAGCGCACCAACCAACCATGTTTCTTCTTTACTGGAACGTTTCAACTTTCAAGCCTCCCTTCTTCCATTGAGAAATCGGGGTGTGTTTGTAGAATAATCGACCGAGAATTATTGGTGACGCAGCACGGTCCATGCGAGGACACAGCTGGAGTCCACACTGATAGGTACCTCGCTCGCATGCATGTGTAGAAGAGCCAATTGCCCAGCTCTAAATTGTCGTGCACCGGGCACGCTTCGGATGAGATTATTGGTGTACTGTTTATGAAAAAAGATCATTTGCATTACTTTTGCAGTGACAGTCTAATTTTTAGCTATTCTCCCGTTCCAAATATATAAGATGTGTTTTGGGCAGGTAAAGGAGTTAATTTATGATAAGATAAACCTATTCATAGGTAACCTGGCTCGGACCGATCTACCGGCCGGTCTAGGCCCGTGCACGGTTTTTTCGGCTCAAAGCCAAAAAAAAGATGAATAAACTATATTTCTCATAGAAATGGATAGACACAATGTCTATGGATTTGATACCGTCACTATAAACAAAAGATGTTCATTCCTTTTGAATTTCAAAATCTCTAAAATTAAGTAGAGATCTGATAAGACCTACTGTTAACAATGTACTAGGTCACAATCTTGTGTTAGGACACGTGAACGAAGTGCCAATAAGCGGGCTTTTGAAAAACAGGTAGCGGTGAGTGCAACATGACGATGAACACAATCACCTTTCAGTTATATGATATCACTCGTAGCCTCCTACAACAAGCCTACCAACAGAAATTGGGATACAATCGGGGTACAGCTATTATTGAAAGCAATTATTTCTTTGGTAAGATATATATTAAATCCTGGCCGCACAACGAACTGCATCGCTCTCACCTGACGTTCAAAAATTGACACTATGGAGACTTTCTTAGCCGAAGTTTCCTAGAGAAAACGTCTGATATGATGTCTGTCCTTGTCCTGCACGGATCATAGAACTTTCCAGTCTTGCAGGGACGACAGAATGCGCAGGAAAATGGACTTTTTCCCCGGCCGATATTAAATGGCAAGTGGTTCTTACTTAGGATAGCCGCGAATCGTTCCTCACCGTCGTGTGTTTCTGAAAGCCGAAATTGTCACAACCCTATTTTCTAAACGAGGTATACCTTGTTCGTCAAATAGGACCATCATGTTTTCGCTATTGACGAACGATAAAGAATAAAGAATAGTTAGCACAATAAATTTAATTTACTGGTTGCTTTACAATAATTAACAGGCTTCAAAGCCTAAACTATTACCTATAACCAGAAGGTCCAACGAAAGCTCACAGAAAAAGTTTGAGCGCAGTCGTAACCCTAACAGTCGATAGTCAATCTTCACCTTGTAAATTTTTGAGTTTGTTAGTGTAGTAATAAGTACACAGAGTACTCAGAAAGCCACATTGATAATGCTTATTTAACTACCATGCAGGGGATTTCAAAGGAAGTGTATATGATTTTATATCATTTGGTGGATGTATAACCATAATCTCCGAATTATGAATAAAATCATTTATTCAAGCATTTGGACTACAAAGTAGTTGAATTTTAGTAACTCTGTCGGTTCATTCCCACATTTAATTAACCATTGCCAAAATTCTACTCACTCTTAAACACAGCTTCATTTGCCAGAAGCACGACCCTATTCGAACATAATTTGTCATGACTCTGCAGAGTTGCTCAGCTTTATTCACAAGATATATACACCTCTTAACGTCACTTGAGTTGAACACACTCTTATTCGATAGAGGTGAGATAACAAGACTTTTTATCCGCTTTATCTTTTGTAGTTTCCACCTAGCAAAACCACTCATCTCCTGGGAACCAACCAAGCCAGGAGGTAGCTAGCAGGTCTGAGGTGCGAGCATATTCCTGTTGTGATTCCCCAACATGTGGCCTATCACCCAACCACTTTTGCGGGCGCACCAGAGAACAGGAAAGGCAAACTAGTATGTAGTTGCTTAGTGGATAGAGCAGACTATTAAGCTAGGTTTGACAAGTCAAGTATGTGCTTGAGCGGTTTCTTTGTTTATCACTTAGCACAAAGTTTTTGTCCTTATGTGCCACGAGCATGGTAACCAGACATTATATCATCGCTCCATGGAAGGGGATATGGACGCAACAATCAACAGATGAAAGGCTTCACCTTCTCTGTCCCCAATTATCGGCAACTTATTTGTAAAATTACTTACTCCAACATTTTACCTAGGGTTACCAAGATTTTCTAAACAGTCCTACCTGGCCTTTAATGACAGCAAAGGATGCTAATATAAATAATTATACTAGAATCATCAAGGTGAATATGGTATACAAAGTTAACAGAGGATTGTAGGTGGTAGGAAATAATTATTTAGCATGTCATTCAAAATTATTGTGATTATTAAATAGCAATACAAGAAATAATTAACTAAGCAAGTAAGTATATAAAATGCAAGGTATGTGGGCTCAACATGGACAGTAGGATATGACTTGTCGGTTATCTCGCAATGTTCGACTGGACTCACATCTTTTGGACCTTCTCCTTGTTTGTCCATGGCATGTGCATAATAACCGCTTTCTAGTGCAAAAGAACCAAACACAATTAAGCCCTGGCTCCAGTGAATATGAGCTGGGAACAAAATACAAATAAATTCCCGGAGAAAGAGGTTACCAATAAATGGTGCGTTGGAGGTTGACGTATAAACAGATTGGAATTTTGCGGTATGGAGCGAAAAAATGGGTTCAGGGCGTCGTAACAATGGAAAAGGTATATGCTTAATGGGTCTGAAGTGAACAGTATTGGACATGGTGCTATCCATTGCGGGTCTGGCGGTGAACAGTATAGTACCCAAAGTAAACAGTGACGGGTCGGTCGGATGAACACTAGACGTGGATAGTGATTTCTGGTTTACCATGGCAATGCAATTCGGTCGCGGTTGTGGACAAGGTTATCCGACCTAGTCAAACGGCCTTTTTATCCGGTCGTAACATTCTTGAAGGGGTCATTATTGCTCACGAGACTCTTCATGAGATCCATAGGACTAAAAGTGATGGGATAATCCTGAAACTAGATTTTGAGAAGGCCTACGATAAGGTTAAATGACATTTTTTAGTCCAAACCTTACGGTTGAAAGGCTTCTCGGCTATTTGGCGGGATTGGGTAACCCATTTCACCCAGGGGGAAGTGTCAGTATCAAAATCAATGACGATGTTGGACTCTTCTTTCAAACCAGGAAAGGATTTCGACAAAGAGTTCCATATCTCCTATCATGTTTAATTTGGTCACGGAGCAAACAATGTTGGGCTTATTGAGGGTCTTGTTCCACTCTTTGTGGAGGATGGGTTGTCTATTCTGCAATACGCCGCCGACACATTGATTTTCCTCAAACATGATTTGGAATTTGCTAAAAACCTCAAAATTATTTTATGTCTTTTTGAGCAGTTGCAAGGGTTAAAAATCAATTTTCATAAGAGCAAAAAAAATTTTGTTTTGGTGTGGCCAAACAATTCGAAGCCCAATACACACAACTGTTTGGATGTGGTCTGCGGTCTTTTCCTTTCCGGTATCTGGGCATCCCGATGCACTTTAGACGTCTTCGTAACTCTGATTGGAAACACATTGAGGACCGATTTGAGACTCGGTTAAGCTCATGGAAGGGGAAAAATTTGTCGGTTGGAGGTAGATTGGTTTTAATTAGTTCTGTCCTTTTTAGTTTACCTATGTTTATGCTCTCTTTCTTTGAGATCCCGGTCGGAGTTCAGAAGCGCCTGGACTTTTATCACTCTAGATTTTATTGGCAGAGCGGTGAGCAAAAAAGAAAGTATAGACTAACTAAATGGAGCTGCTACTGCCGTCCTAAGGACCACGATGATTTGGGCATTCTTAATTTAAAACAACAAAATAGAGCTTTGCTTTGTAAATGGCTCTTTAACCTCTCAAATGAGGATGGTATGTGGCAAAGTCTTCTCAGAAAAAAAATACCTTAGATCCAAACCGTTATCCCAAGTCGTCTGTAAGCCAGGGGATTCTCATTTCTGGACTAGCCTTATGGGAGTTAAGGACCTGTTCTTCCCTCTTTGTCGCTCCCAAATTGGCAATGATTGCCAAACGAGATTCTGGGAAGATGTTTGGTTTGGGTTTACCCCTTTGAAAGACAACTATCCACAGTTATTCTATGTGGCCCAAAATAAACATGCGATGGTGGCATCGGTTTTCCAGACTACACCGCTAAATTTATCTTTTCGTCGAGCGATCGTTGGGCCTAAGTTGGTGGAGTGGAATAACTTAATGATAGATATTTCAGAGTTCACGGTTGCTGGGAGCCGGGATAGACTCATTTGGGGTTTAAATTCTAACGGACAGTTTTCTGTTAAGTCTATGTATCATTTCTTAATGAACTCTAATGCTCAGTTTCGTCATAAACACTTTTGGAAATTGAGAGTACCTCTCAAAACTAGGATTTTTTTGGTATCTAGGCAGAGGGGTTATACTCACAAAAGATAACTTGATTAAACGAAACTGGAATGGTTGCCCCAAATGTTGTTTTTGTTCTCAGAACGAAACCATCCAACATCTATTTTTTGATTGTCATGTCGCTCAATTTTGTTGGCGGGTGGTAGAACTAGTTTTTAACTTGATACCCACTCATTCTGTCGCTCATATGGTGGGGAATTGGTACTGTAATATCGATGATAATATCAGAGATCGAGTTTTTATTAGCATACTTGCTTTATGTTTGGCTATTTGGTTTTGCCGTAATGATGTAATTTTGTATCGAAAGTTCTGTTATCATCCAAATCAGGTGGTGTTCATATCCGTACATCTTCTGCGTTCATGGATTCCACTGCAGCAGGAGGATCAGCGATCATTTTTGGAAACTGGGAGCAACCTGTTGAGACAGGTGGTGCTTCACTTATTCTCGTCTAGTGCTTGGCGGCAGTTGCTCAGAATTGGTGCTGCTAGCACTCTATATGGCACCTTGTTTAGTTATATTGTGTGCAATCATAAAGTCATTTATGTTTTCTTGTTCTTTTGTGCTAGACTGTTTATGTGACTGATGACTCTGTTCATTGGCTGTGTGCATCTTGATATGTAGAGGCCGGAAGTAATATAATTCTTTCTTTATCTAAAAAATGGCAATGCAATCCGTGTCTCAACTCTTCTTGAAAGTTGAACAGAGACAAGTTGAGCAGAACCTGTCAAACGTTGCGGTGGGGAGTCAAACACATGTAGAACCGGGGCCCGGCACGTGGAGTGGCACACATGCTGAATGGCGAATGTGTGCCCGTGGCAGCCTGATCGAATTGAGCTAAGCTCGATAACTGACCTGGAACAGTTACCTTATTCTACCACTTCTTACTAACTTATTTACATCGTCCAATTGACAGCCTTTTCCAGTACTGCAAATCACAAGAACCTCTATTCCGTTGTTTCTTTAGCGATATCAAATTCGATACGTCAGTTTGAGTTTGACCCTGGAGTGTGGTGTGATGCGAAAGAACGTGGAATTTTGGCTTTCGAATCGGTTAAATAAGTAGGTTAGCTAACCTTAGGGTATGTTTGGTTGGGTTGTGGCTGTTGACAAAGCTGCTGTTGGCTGGTTGTCTAGAAAAGCTGCTATGGCTGTGGGAAAATGAACATATGGCTTTTGGTTAATCCAAACCATCTACAACATTTTGAAAATTGAGCACTGAAATTTCAGCACATTGCAAAAAGCTAGCAGAAGACAGCTTTTTCAAACAGCTGAATTTGCACTGCAAAGCCCACAGTTACCGTTGGCAAAAGCTACTGAAAAGCTGGCCGTTTGATTGCGCTGCAGCTTTTTTCAGTGAAAAGCTGCTGAAAAGCTCAACCAAACACCCCCTTAGCCTGACTAGTAAGCGTGCACGTGCAACGCACGTCTCAACTAATTACAATTATAAAAAGTTATAAATTATATTGACTATAGTGTAATCTCATCAAAATTTTAAACAATTTGTAACCACAGCAGTAATACCCAGTATATACCAAACCAAATATACGCACATTTCTCAATTCTGAAGTTATATATTAACTGTAAACTATATTAAATGTGGTTCAATTACATGAAAAATTAGAAATTGAAGTGCCATGTGATTACAGAAGAAGAGATTTACAATTTAATTTGCAATTTGGTTTGTTTCTCAAAAAGAACAAAACCCTATAAGTACTTACAGGATCAAGAACATGTAGAATCAAGATATAATTACAGGTACTTTCAAGTGCTATGAACTAATAAGGCCAGCAAGGATCAAGAACATATAGCAGCTACTATTCTCTCAATAATAGTTCGGAACCCCATATATCTAACAAGTGGTCAGCTTCATCAAGAATAAGGACTTTGACACCCATCAATCTAGTAGCAAATCCTGGCGTGTTCTCCATATGATCCTTGAGCCTTCCCGGTGTAGCTACCAGAATCTGTATGTCAGCATTACTTTCAGATGAGATCACAACCTGTGACACAGGAAATAGCAAGGATTGTTCAGCAAGTTATTTCCAATCACCTGGCAAGGGTTTGTATGCATGTGCTTCTGCTCAAGAGCCATTCTAGTGCCACCTATTACAAGTTGCACTCCAATTGATGGATGGAATTTAAGAAGTTTGTTAGCTTCTACAGCAGCCTGATCAGCGAGCTCGCGTGTAGGGCACACAACAACAACACTGACGGGAGGCCTTTTCT
Organism: Stipa capillata; assembly: GCA_019208055.1. Taxonomy (NCBI): domain Eukaryota; kingdom Viridiplantae; phylum Streptophyta; class Magnoliopsida; order Poales; family Poaceae; genus Stipa; species Stipa capillata. Next base: position 12,919 of record JAGXJF010001839.1, on the reverse strand, counting down.
TATCATATGGTCATTAGGGGGCAGTTTGGAGACAACTTCAATGGCTGGAAGCTGAACATAAAACATTGGTAGTTACATTCTGAAATATAAGAAAGCCACGAAAAAGAAATAGGAGAAAATTCAATACTCAAGCAAGGTATTCACCAAGAACGCTACAGTTTTTCCAGTTCCTGTCTTTGCTTTGGACAGGACATCCTTCCCTACAGAGATCAGGCTTGTTAGTTCATGAGCCGTGACTAAAAAAGATGCCATTCAAGTTAAGATATTTCCATAATTATGTGCCATATCTGATTTTGTTTCCCAAAAATGTACAGTTCAAATTAAATGCCGTTCGGCATGTCCCCTCAAATGAACTCAAGGTTCACATTGTGTTTCCTATACCATCAGATGAAAATTATTACAGATTTGTCAAAAAAATTCCATAATACTATCTCCAGATAATTCTGATACAAATAAAGAAACTGTGCATGCCTAACTAAACTTGAGTGGTGCTGCCTTTTAGGATGTCAAACTTCAATGTCATTTTGATGGGTCCCTAAGTGATTATTGTGTCATTTGGAATGATGAAATTTGTAATGCTATTGGGGATTTGCAATGCAGATGAGACAACAACTTAGTAACCGAGCACGTGCAACGCACGTTTCTACAATATGTATATGTATGATCCAAATGCAGACTGTTTATGCTTTGATGTTTGAACCTTCAAATATAATCGTGTTTTGGATTAGTCACCCAGCTTTGGTTGTAACATGCTAGTTGAATTTGTTAAGTACGAATATCCTTTTTGCAAATGGTAAAGAGACAAGAAAAAGGCCAATGTACCTCTTTCCAGCACAGGAAATACAGGAAATGAAAGAAGCTAAATATGTCCAGTTTATAAGGTATCAAAATCATATTTTCAGCTTATTTGGGTTTAAACTAACAGATGCTTCCGTGTTTAAGAAAAGTCATGGAAATCATCATGATACTTTGAAATGACCTAATGAATTGTCAGCTATAAATAGCTTCTTAGTTATCCTTCTTTATTCAATCATCACCTGTGTTCTAACTTTTGGTGGTCCTTTATTAAAAAAAATTCAGCAGTTCCTGCAGGTGCAGCCCAGTTAAACAAAATGAAACGATACCCTTAGCAAGATCAACCAGAGTTAACAACAAGCGAAACATTTCTAGAACAGACCGTGACCGGAAAACATAGTATATATTGCAAAGAACCTTTTATTCCATTGATAGTAGGGCAGTTACATAATATACTCTTCAAAAGAACTTCAAAGGCTGCTGCTTACATATAGAGAATCTTGTAATGGTCGAAAAGCTTGAGGGTAACTCCGTAGCCAAAAAGTATGGAATACAGTTAATTACATAATTAGTGCATTTTCGCCAATAAAAATAGTAATGGCCTACTTGCGCGACGACGACGAAAGGCGGAGACAATACTGACAGCATGGAGCCTCTACATCTCAGACCTCAGTAAATCTCAGAAAGCGGAATGAAATCTCACGATCTGAATGTGCGAGTGCGATGGAATAAAAAAGAGAGCTATCACTTGTCAAGGAACTCACATTGCAGGTTGAGCTCTTGTCAAGGAACTTACATTGCAGGAGCTCACCGTCATACACCTGGGGCTCGAAGTTGGTCAGTGCCCCCTTCCCACAGCAATTGATCGCAGCCCTGTCGTAAGCCCTAAGCATGACACAAAAGCAGAAGTCGTTAAGAACAAACCAATTTCTGCAACAGCCAGTGACAAAATGCAGGATGAGTGGTTCAGAGAAGTGCGTGTATATACTTAGAAGCCTCCATCTCCGTGTCATACAGGCCAAGGTACACATATCTGAAATGATCAGGGGATCAAGACATATCAACACAAGCTTTGTGTTTGTGAACTAACAACGTTTTCTATTTTCTGTTATTGGTTTTGTTCTGATGGATCATGAATGAGTGGATTACTTCTTGCCCATCAGCTGGCCAATCCTGGCCTCCCATTTGCCGCACTTGTGCAGGTTGACTCCCCGGAACCTCGAGCTCCCCCTCACAAAGCCGGTGCCCTGCCATCGGAGAACCTGGACGAACTCCTCCTTGCTGAAGTTGCTCATCTGCTAGTGCCATAACAAGAACATGTTACATATCGGAAAACAAACATCACAGACAAGATGCAAATGAAAAGAGGAACATCTCTTGTTCACTGCTGTTCTTGATAGCCCCTTGTATTCTGATCAGATCACCTTATTTATGTCTTCCTTGTAGTCATCCAGAACGAAGTTGATGTCTGCATCCACACCACGGAACTTAATTGCAGCTTGGTCATAGGCCCTGAAATGGATTAGAGGAGGAGGGATTCAGATTGAAAAAGTGTTCACAACGTTCTCACTTCTTAAGACAAAACAATGTGCACAATTTTATCAAGTGTTATTAACCTTGCAGCAGCCTGTTCTGTATCAAATCCACCTACAAAGAAACAGAGCGTTATCAGATTAGAAACACCCCCTTAGCCTGATAAGTAGAAGCAGATCACTTGCCGTTCCAACTATAAAGATACAGCCGTGCCGTTGCATAATCCAGTCCGTTGCTTCCCGTTGGATGGTCAGGATTTCTTGTTTTCGTACAAAGGCTCTAACTACAAGGCCGTCCAGCCCATAACAGCCCAAAAGGCAAAAGATGTATTTCCTTCGCCTGGCTAGGCATGGGAACTGCGAAACCACGAGGAGGTGCTGCCAAGGTTGCTGTGTGCGTTTGTCGGAGCACTTGACTGCTCCAGCTGATGCGTCGCTCGCCGGTTCCGCTACGCCGTCTGCGGGTTAACGTGCAAACTCGTCATTAGTCATCGCGCACGCTATCGCGCTCACCTGCAGCCACTGTCTCCGCGCGCCGCTCGTCGTCCTCATCCGTCAAGGCAACAACGCCCTTTCGTTACCCGTGCTCTCCCACTCGCAGCTCATGCATGTCCGTTTCCGTGCCAGCTTGCTCGACCTGTAACTGTGTGCTCTGGCTGCTCATGCTCGCCCGCCTCCGAGCTCGCTTATTGCAGGCGCCACGGACCAAATCAGGTAAGAGAAACGATCTGAAGCAAAGCACGGTGTGCTTCCGGTGCAAATTGAGACCAGCGCCCGTGAGATTTGTCGTTAATTACGGCAAACGTGCATCAGCTATAGGCCTGTAGCGGTGGAGTACTCCGATATCTCGTCGTGGCTTTACAGTTCGCATGCATCGCCGAACGACGGAGTTGCATCTTTGGGCTCTCGTGCGCTCGAAGGCCCGGTAATTTGAGCCATCGTACAAGGAAATAGATCCTGACCATCTAAAGGGAAGCAACGGACTAGATTATGCAACGGCACAGCCGTGCCTTTATAGTTGTAACGGCAGGTGATAAGCTTCCCTGATAGGTTAGTTTAATCTTAGGAGTATTGTGTTCGGCAACTAACTCGATTAATCTAAATTATTCTTTGATTAGATTAGAGAGTTAGCATTAAACTTAAGAGAATTGATTATGCTAGATTAGGTTATTTTATTTTATTGATGGGTTAATCTAATCATAAGTTAGAAACGCTAACTGACTTTGATCAGGTTAACATAACCCTGTCTAATCCAATAATGTTTGACACGATAAATTACTAACTCACCCCTTAACCTTTAACCAAATGACTTTTGCTTATTGATGCTCATGTGGCCCTCGGTCACGAGTGTTCGGCGATCTCTGGATGAACGTGCTTTATGGTTAACTGAGTTCCCCGTTGGTGCATCCCATCGTGGCCGATTTAGTCCTACCCACAAGTTTTTTCTTTTTTTGAAACTCAGACAATCTTTATTAGCTTATAGGATTGTTACATCAAGTGCCAACAAGAGAACTAAGAAGATCAGTCTCCCGTCTTGCTAATTTATGTGCGACCATATTTAATTTCCTCGGACAATGTTCAAAGATTGCCTTTGTAAATCGGAAGATACATTCATCATAAATTGCCGCCGCCGCCGTTGCCGAGAAGCCACCATTTTCCATTGTCTCCACCACTTCCATACAGTCAGACTGAACCAAAATCGTGTTACACCCAAGCTGTGAAGCTAGCCTCAAACCACATCACGTAATGCCTCACCTTCAACCGCACAGGCGTTCAGCGCATGGTGTAAGCGTCGACTGGAAGCTGCAACAAAATTGCCATGTTCATCTCTAATAACAACTCCTGTTGCCCCGCATCCATATCCACATCAAAGAAAGCATCCACGTTTACTTTCAGGACTCCCTCAGGTGGTCGCTGCCAGCCGTGCCGGACCAGCCGGTGTTGAGGTTGCCTCGCCTTCGCGTAATTCTCTGTTAAGAGTAGAAATCGCTATAGCAGATTGGGCCGCAAACTGCACCTTCTCCTCGTGAACGGCTGAACGCATTGTCATCTCTCCCACCAGATGTACCAGGCTCAACAAGGATGAGCTCCTGCAGGCCAACTGGGCTTAAGAGCAACTCCAAGGGCCTCTCCAATTGCAACTCGAAGCTATTTATGGAGAGTACAGTGTAAAAATTACTCTCCAACGGCCTCCCCATTTACAGCTCCAAAATTGGCGCTTCTCCATCTCTGGCTTCCCCGTAGCCAGAACTAGCGCCTCTCCAAAGCCTCCTCCATCTCCTCTGGCATCGTCATTTGCTCCCGCCATCAACGAGCAACCACTCCGCCTCCTGCCTCCGAGGAACGAAGCCGCCAGGTTGGTCTCCTCCCCTCTTCGTTTTGCTCCTCGCCGTGGCCGTGGCCTCCCTCCTCCTCACCGTGGCCGGTGGATCTGGAGCGCCTGGATCTGGACGGCAGGCGGCGAAGGGGAGCCCGGGCCACGCGGGGGCAGAGAGAGGGAGCCGGAGGGCAGCCGGCGAGTGGCGGTAGGGGGCGCGGAGGCAGGGGCATCCGGGCGGTGTCGGTACGGGGAGGCGGGGGAGGAGCTTCTGGTCTTGCCGACGGGAGGAGGTGCGGTGCTGGAGGGCGGCCGGAGGGAGGCGGGGGAGGACGTGCTGGTGCTCGGGGAGTGAGGAGGTGGTGGTGGCGGTGCTGGAGGGTGGCCGGAGGGAGGCGGCGGCCGGAGGGAGCCGGGGGAGGACATGCTGGTGCTCGGGGAGTGACGAGGTGGTGGTGGCGGTGCTAGAGGGCGGCCGGAGGGAGGCGGCGGTCGGAGGACGCGGGGAGGAGCTGCTGGTGTTCGAGGAGGGAGGAGGGGGTGGTGGCGGTGCTGTAGGGCGGCCGAAGGGAGGCGGCGGCCGAAGGGAGGCGGCGGCCGAGGGAGGAGGTGTTGGTGGCGGTGCTGGAGGGTGGGGAATCGGGGGAGGCGGCGGCCGAGGTGACGAGATGGTGGTGGCGGTGCTGGAGGAGCAGCATGCGGTGGATGGGGAATGGGGGGATGGGCCGGCGGTGGATGGGGGATTGGGGGATTGGGAGGCCGGCGGTGGATGGGGAATTGGGGGAGCGGCCGGCGATGGGTGGGGATGGGAGAGAAGGGGAGGGAGGGGTCCAAATTTGTAGTGAATTGGAGTAATTGTAGATTGAAAAACAAATAAAATTTGTATAATAAAATTGTATTGCATGTTATACTGATAATTGTATTGCACAAAATATTGTGATGAAATAGATAGCATGTATGTTATTCGTAAATTGGATAGAGAATTGCAAGATGAGGGAATATATAGGATTGATGTTGCAAGATGATATATTGTTCATATTGCTTACAATTGATCTCTTTCAATAGCACTGAAGTGTATACTCAAATTTGATGCAGGGAGTTTGAATGGATAGTTATATAGACCTATTGAGTGGTGGATTAAATGCCGCAACTTGGGATGACTCTCAGAATTGTAGTCCAATTTAGTCGTTGGAATAAAGCCGTTGGAAAATGTAGCCGTTAGAAATATAGCCGTTGAAGATATAGTCGTTGGAAATATAGCCGTTACAAATAAAGTTGTTATAAATATTTATTTGTTACAGAATATCAATAGAATATAGGAGGGAAGAATATGGAGAGTGAAATATGGAGAGTCCATTGGAGTGCAAAGAAATATGGAGAGCAAATTTTTTAGAGAGGCTCTCCATATGGAGATATGGAGAGGCAAATATGGAGAGGCCGTTGGAGTTGCTCTAACATCAGAGCTTGAGCACTTCTGTTGCACAACAGATGTTCCAAAGCCACTGCTCCCGCTCTATCAGTGCTTGTAGCCTCATCGATAACTTCCTTCAGACCTAATTTCTTCCACACTTCTCTCGCCCGACCGTATTTGAAAATCATGTGCTTGACATCCTCCGAGCCCCACCGGGAAACCGGGCACTGACTCCGAGTTAATATGTGGCGATTCGCAAGCACCCCAAGGCATGGTACTGCGTTATGAAGAGCCCGCCATGCAAAAATCATAACTTTTGCTGGTACTGCCCACTTCCATAGCTTCTCCCAAACTGGATTTATCTGTGAGCCTACACATTCATTCCTCTTCATTTCCTGTCGCCCAAACTGATGGTCATGTTCCTTGTGATAAGCCGATCTCACCGTAAACAGGCGTGAATTTGTATGGTTTCATGCTATCCGGCGCAAGAGCTACCGCCAAAATCCGATTCGCATCCACCAGCCAAAACAGATTACGAACAAGTGCTCACATCCCATGTCCCTGTCGCTGGATCCAACAACTCCTCCACCCGGTGCAGAACAATATTGCCACAGGGAGTAAGTACTTTCCTCGTCAGGCTTTGCAGCAGCCATGGGTCTCTCCAAATATCAATTTGCTTACGGTTCCCAACCCTCCAAATGCAGCCTTGGTTGAAAGTCTGGATACCAGCCAATATACTCTGCCATGTGAAAGAAGCACCACTCTTCATTATTGCTTGCAATATATCCCCATCCGGATAGTACCTGCTCTCAACACAGCTGCACATAAGGAATCAGGGTTTTCCATTAAGCGCCGACATTGTTTAGCCAACATGGCTAGATTAGAACAGTGCAGATCTCAGAACCCCATCCATCCTCTCTTTTTTTGGAATACATAACTTCCACCAAGCAAACCAGTGCATCTTCCTTTGGTCATCATCATCCCCCCACCAAAACTGAGATAAGGCATGTGTTATTCCTTTGCAAATAGTTTTCAGAATTTTGAACACCGTCATTGAGTATGATGGTATAGATTGAGCAATCGCCTTCAGAAGCACTTCTTTCCCTCCTGTTGATAGCATTTTCTCCTTCCACCCTGCCATTCACTTGCACAACTTATCGACTAGGTATTGAAAACAGTCAGTTCTTTCTACCCCAACCCACGTTGGCAGACCCAAATATTTATCAGAAAGAGCTTCGGTCATGATGTTCAGCCTCGTACAAACTTCCACCCGTGCATCTATCTACATGTGTATTAGGACTAAAAAACACACTGGATTTAGCCTCGCTTACTAATTGTTCCGAAGTAGCACAATATGAAACCAGAATATTCAAGCATTCTGCATTGCCATCATCTGCTCTCATTAAGATTAATGAATCATCGGCAAATGGAAGGTGGCTGACCATAGTAACATTTATATACACTCACACCCACGAGCCTTACCTCCTCTGCACGCAACAATGAACTAGAGAGGGCTTCTAAAGAAATCAAAAGAAGATATGGCAATATAGGATCTCCTTGCCGGAGGCCCCTCGTTGGAGTAAATAAGTCAGTCTCAATAGAATTAAATCGAACTCGATATTGGACGGACGTAACGCACTGCATAACGAGCTCAACCCCTAAGGTGCAAATCCAAGACGAAGCATCATTGCCTTCAACCCGTTCTCACTTTTACATCGAGGGGAATTTTCTCACCTTTTTTCTTTTTTTAGCGATATCTACTGGAGCTTCTCCTAAGTCACAAGTAGATCCGTAGCTCGTCTTTTGGCAACTGACAGGCGGACCATACTGATCTGGACAAGTGGAGAGGATGTCGGTTTCCTAGCTAAGAGAAGAGCAAAATATAGGGCGCAACATACATTCACTGTTAAAAAACAAGTTGCCCCTTGATGTGAACATGTTACCTGTATAAATCAACTTTCTACGATAATGCAATTAAGTGATCTGTATGGGCCGATCGATCACAAGAGGACGATTCTCGTCATGATCACGGAAAGCTAGTGGCAACTTGTATTAAACTTGAGGGATATGGCACCGTTCTCACCACTTGAACACTGGATGTACAATATAGCAGCGCCCATGTAGTACCATCCAAGGCACACGGAACCGGCCAAATCAGAAGAGCCCATGCCCATCGAGTTCGACTAACGCAGAAGAAAAAATGGCAACTTGTGGCTGGCCGGCAACAGTGACACTGCAGTCTGTAGCGTACACGTAGGCTTACGTGCACTTGCTGGAGGAATCGAGGCGGCCGGTCATAGCCGGAAAAGAAGAATCTTGGCGCGTTTCGGCAGCCAAAGCCCGGAATCCACGGTGAGGCCCTCCTGCCCACCAGGTTCCGTCTCCGCGGCAGATTCATCCCCAACCATACCCCAAAGTGTCCCACACCCTGGGAGATGGCGAAGAGGACGGGCGGCCATGGTGTGGTGATCCAAGAGGGATGCATCCAATAACATATTTTCACCTGTTGCTTTTCCCAGGCACGGAATGGGACGCAGCATCCATTCGCTGGTCTCGTAGCCGTAGAACCCTGACATAATACTATATCGTGGTCGCCTGCTCCCTAGTACTCCGCCTTCAGCACCAGCTCAGCTCGTAGCCGACCGTGGCCTCTCCAGTCAGAAATCGGTGGCTAGTACTATAGCTACACATAAGCTCCGGATGCTTTTTGTTGTTTCGAAACTGGAGTCTGGACACCTTTTTCCCCCGATAATGGTGTAACGATGATGGGATTACCAGTCCAAAGAAGAAGAAGAAAGATGTTTATAGTTCTCTGCCTCATAACAGCATAAAAAGTAGCCGATGGTTATCCCCCAAAAGAGCTGTTTTGTCAGCTTATAGCATGCCCAAACCGGAGATCCCTCCGCGGGTTCAGTTCCCACCAACCCACCAACCCTGCACAAAAACAAGCATTATCTATGGAGACCTCGCATAAGACCACACGATATGTAGCAAAAAGAATAACACATGCTCACCCACAGCTGGTCACCACTGCCGAAAAGGAAGCGAGTGATCTTTTAGAGGGGGGGGAGACGGCGTCGCTCATCTGGACGTACATACACCGCGGCGTACGCATGTACATACGCAACTGCTGCGCCAGTGGCCTGCTCCTGGACCGGAATCATCATCATCATCCGGAAAACCCAAGCGATTTTGGGTTGTCAAAAGGAGAAGTCTATGTGCAGGTGATTTGATTTTACTCAGTGGACAGCAGCAGCATCGATCGCATGCAGTGCGGTTACCTCCCATCACGCTGCTGCTGAAGATTCAGCTTATAAATCCCACTCTTGGAATCCATATGGAATGCATTGGAACTATCTTCGAAGCTAGCAGAGCCGAGAGCGAGCGAGCGAGCGAGCGGGCGGCGAGCGCGCACCTGCGATCGGTACTCGATACCAGTTCGTTCATCTGGAGGTTGACGACGCGGCATGCCGGCTGCCGGCTGCTTCTTGGCAAGGAACATGGCGAGCCACCACCAGCCGCGAGTTCCGTCGCGGGCATTGCCGGTGATCAACCTTGGCCGGCTCAGCGACAAGGACCCGGCCACGCGGGCGCGTGTCATCCAGGACATTGCGCGGGCGTGCCGCGATCGCGGGTGTTTCCAGGTTCGTGCCATGCGTGCTCACTCTCTGTTTTCTGTTTTCCTTTTCTTTTTTGATAAAGATGCGTGCTTACTTGTTACTCTGCATCCTCTGGTTCTCAAAAAACACTCGGAAAACACTTGCAAACTTAACACTGAACTGAACGCCACCCTGCATGGTCAGTTAAAAGAGAGAGTTATTAGTTACACGTGCATGCAAACACATGCTGCAGGCGAAGTGAACAAACAGCATGCATTCGAAGGAGACGACGAGACATACTAGGATGTCAATGCTGATACCATTATGCAAACCTGCAGGTGATAAACCACGGCGTCACCAGGTCCGTCATGGCCGGCGCCCTCGAAGCCGCCTCCGAATTCTTCGACTTATCCACGGAGCACAAGGAGGAGTTCGCGTCGGACGACATCCGGCGCCCTATCAGGTACGATACGAGCTCGAGGGACGGGATCAGCAAGGCCAGGTCATTCCTGAAGCACTACGCCAATCCCCTTGAAGACTGGATCCAGTTCTGGCCAACGCAACCCTCAACATACAGGTAATTAACCTGCAGAAAAAAAAATCATTCACACTGGATCAATGCATCTTAACATGCCACCCAAGAACCATCCTAACTTCTGAACAAATGATACCAGGAAGAAAATGGGAGAGTACGCCGTCGAAATACAGAAAGTGTCAGTGCAACTCATGGGAGCCATTGTACAAGGCCTGGGATTAGGACAAACGTACCTGCAGGAAAAACTTGAAGGAGGCTTGCAGTTCGTGGCTCTGAACAACTACCCACAGGGATTATCGCAAGAAGGTGCCAAGGTCGGACTGGCTCCTCACTCCGATTACGGCTTCATCACCATCCTGCTGCAGAGCTCTCCGGGGCTTGAAGTGATGCACCACGACGACGATGCATGGACACCCGTGCCCGTCATCCCAGGGGCTCTCCATGTCCATCTCGGGGATCATCTGGAGGTGCTCAGCAATGGCCGGTTCAAGTCCCTTGTGCACCGAGCCATTCTCAATCCCGACGAATCAAGGATTTCTATCGCCAGTATCCATGGTGTCGCAATGGATGAGAAGGTCGACTGCGCCGAGGAGCTGGTCGACGAGCACCACCCCAAGTTGTACAGGGCGAGCAGCTTCCAGGACTTCCTCGACTTCTTACCGACAAACGTCAAGACGTATAGGAGGTTCGTTGAGAGCCTCATGATCGATTGAGCTGAAAGGAAAAAAAAATGGTTCTGCTGCACCAGAGCATAGCAAAATGGCATTCTTCAGATGAGTGCCATTTAGCTGTGCCTTAGTGCTAGAGAACCAACCAACCTATTTATGCAACAATTACCACGTATCTCGTACTGCACAATACGTGTCAGTGTATATGCGTCAACAGCTACTACAAATAACGGAGTATGGTATCAGCAGAGCTGGATAGACGTGTCATTAGCAAGGTTTCCCTTTTATTTCCCCTTTTGTTTCTTTGGGGAAATGCAGTATAGTTGCATGTCTCTTTTATCAAAAGGAGGATCAAAGGAACCATGCAAGGTTCTTCCAGCTGTTTGGTCCTACACCATGTGTTTGTCAGTGGAGTCCTATTCCTTCCTTTTATCGCAATTTATTTTCACATGAGATGTACTGCGCGACATCAGTTAAGACAAGTAACGACATGCCGTTTGCTCAGCTTTTATTTGTTCCTTGCAAAATAACACTGTGTCCAAACCCATGAAAAATATAGCTTGTGTGTTTCAAAGATGCAATCAGCGAGCCAGATACTACATGTTTCGCGCACCTCTTTTATGCTTCATTTCCAAATCTATCATGTTTTCGAACGAATTTCTCAAGAAAAGTGGCTCCACGACATCTGAAACTACCGTACATTTTGTAACTAAGGATGCAAGCGGCGCGCCCGCACATCCCGCTTGGTAGTGTTAATTTTGCGGCCATTAGTACGCTAATTGCACTGTTATGCGAGATAACTGGGCCGCCGCTTGATAGGACATGACCCACCCATTTCCCACACTTAAAACTGTTAACTATACTTAACTTCAAAGTTACAAATACGACAATGTTTCCAAAAAATTAAGTACAAGAACAAAGAAGAGAATCAGTGAAATTGCCCATTATCGATTACGCTGGCTCAATTGCAACCGTGGTGAGCACAGTGGCGACGGCATGGAAGGCGCCGAGGCAGTAACGGTAGCGCCGAGGGGGGAGACAATCCTCATGCTGATCCAACACGACACAGCTCTATGGGCAAGAGCTAGCAGTCTGGGTCTCCGTGAACTCACTTTCGGCTTCGATGATGTTCCATAATAACCCCCTTATTACTAAACGTCTCTATGTTTTCTCTTTTTTCTTTTTTCTTTTTCTTCTCGTGATCCTCTTGTAATCATAATCCTCCAGGTTGGTTTCTCTCTAACTCAAACTTTTTGGCAAAAAATAGCACGCTGAGGTTGTTTCATCAAAAAAAAAGGGGGGCCACACGGGGGTGGTGTACGGCAGCGGCGGAAATACTGCAGCAGATGGCAGGCAAGCAAATCAAGGAGCATCTCATATTCAGATATCCGCATGGCCACCAGCATTGTAGCCATCAGTTACCTCAGCTGGAGAAAATTCACCAAAAAATGCATAAATGCAGTTTCTTTTCTGCTTTTTAAGGACGCATGCTCCAGTTTCAATGGAAGGACAATCGAATCTATAGAACAGTGCAGCATACCGCCGATTGTTGCGAAGAAGAGTTACTTTGATGTAGAATCTATTTTAGCCAAGGCGAGTCAAGGAGGGGAGACAGAAAGCGGGGACGTGTTCTGCGGGTGGTACGGGGCGGGGTACGTGCTGCGACCGGGCACGTCCGCGGCTACGCCTTCTTCCACGGATATTTTCGCCTTCTCCGTCGAGACAACGGGGTATTTCTTGGAGTTTTAGGGTCAGGCAGGCGTGACGAGAGCCAGAGACCGTGCCAGTCCCGTGGGTTGACCTGGGCATTCTGGTCGTCCAGACCACTTTACTACAGCTTCTTTGTCTTCTTCGAAAGTAAGGACAGTGTTAGCACATCCAAGTATCCAACGAAGGAAGAAGGATGCGTGAGAGAGAGAGACAGAGACAGAGAGGAGATGCATCTCATCCATTGCTTGGGCAGGTCCGTACGTTCTTCTTCTCCGCCCATCTTTGAGCCGAACCAAACCTCTCTTTTTCGAATGTGCTATGGAGGAGCTCCGCCAGTGATGTTAACTAGACC